>JANAVB010024402.1:0-29273 GCA_029216955.1 Iris pallida | reverse complement strand
ACTGCGGTGGAGAAGTAATGCCTTGTCCTGGTGTTCGCCATTCAGAAGAAAGCATTACATCATTGGTCAAACCATTCATGTCATATCCCGAGTCAATCCTCTTCGGGTACTGATGAAGAAGCCTAGCACACTCAATCTCGGCTTGCTACATGGGCCATTCTTCTAGCCCAATATGACATGGTGTATGTTCCTCAAAAGTCTGTCAAAGGTCAAGCGCTGGGGATTTCTTGGCGGCTCATCCTGTACCAGAAACATCCAAGCTTTACGATGAAATTCCAGACGAGACGTTGGAAGTCAACATGATCTCTGAAGAATTTCCAACCTGGCGTCTATTCTTTGACGGAGCATCCAGAATCGGACCAATGGTGCTATTGTAGCAGGAGTTGGAGTTGTTCTCGTTTCTCCAGACGGATCAACTATCCAAAGAGCTTATTCTCTAGATGAATCATGTTCCAATAATGTAGCAGAGTATAATGCTCTACTTATCGGTCTTCAATTAGCCAAGCAATTGAATATCGAATATCTTGAAGTTTACGGCGACTCTAAGCTGGTTGTCAACCAGGTTAGAAGAACTTATGAAGTCCGTCATCAAGATCAGGTACCTTACTTTGAAGCAGCAATCAACATGGCTATATTATTCAAAGCTTTCTTTATTGAATATGTACGCCGAGCTTGCAATACTGAAGCAGATGCCTTAGCCAATCTTGCAGCAGTCTTAGCCGTTCCCATCAGAAGACAACAAGTGGTGGTTATCTCTAATCGAGAATTGTTTTGTGTCGAAAACAATCGTAACATCGAGTTCAATAATTTTGCTAAAATTAATGTTATCAATGAAGATTGGAGAACTCCTTTCATCGACTTCGTGGTTCACGACATACTTTCCGAAGATCCTAAGGAAGCTACAAGTATTCGACGACGATCTCTACGGTTCTACTACAATCAAACCACCAAGACTCTCTATCGGCGGACTTATGACGGTCTCCTTCTACGCTGTCTAGCTAGTGAGGAAGCAAAACAGGTGTTACGTGAAGCTCACGATGGTGTCTGCGGAGCACATCAGCCCGGTCCTAAACTACAGGATCGCATCCGAAGAATGGGTTACTATTGGCCCTCTATGGTATCAGATGCCATCGAATATGCAAGGAAATGTCGAGCCTGTCAAATCCATGCAGATTTCATTCATCAACCTTCAGAATTTTTACATCCGACAGCCGCTTCCTGGCCTTTCGAAGCTTGGGGCATGGATGTCATAGGTCCTATTAATCCTCATTCTTCTAGAGGACATCGGTTCATTCTAGCAATAACAGACTATTTTTCTAAGTGGGCTGAAGCTATACCCTTGGCTGAAGTCAAGACCAGTAGTGTCATCAACTTCGTCAAACACCATGTCATTTATCGATTTGGTGTCCCTCGACGAATCATTCATGACAACAGACCGTAATTCATCAGCCAGAAATTTACCAGATTCTGCGATGATCACCGGATTGACAACGTCGCCTCGACTGCCTACAATCCTGCCGCTAATGGTTTAGCTGAAGCCTTCAACAAAACTATTATCAAGCTCCTCAAAAAGTTTGTATCCACTAACAAACGAAATTGGAGTGAAAAGCTTGGCGAATGTCTATGGGCCTACCGAACTACGGTCCGTAACCCCACAGGTTTTACACCTTTCTCTTTGGTATATGGCTGTGAAGTTGTTTTTCCTCTGGAACTTCAAATTCCTTTTTTAAGGATTGCCATTGCTAACGAGCTCACTACAGAGAACAATGATCTTCTTCGACTTCAAGAATTGGAGGCACTTGATGAGAAGCGGTTAATGGCTCAACAACATATTGAGTTATACCAAGCTCGCATTTCTAAGACTTTCAACCGTAAAGTTAAGGTCAGAGCCTTTCAACAAGGAGAACTTGTTTTAACAGTCAGACGTCCTATGACTATGACTCATATGAGTAAAGGCAAATTCGATGCAAAGTGGGAAGGTCCCTACGTTGTAAGCAAAGTCTTTTCAAATGGAGCTTATCAACTCTCAGAACTGGATGGACGAATTGCAATGATGCCTATCAATGGCAAATTCCTTAAAAAGTATTATGTATAAATATAAATGCTTGTAAATCATCAGACAAGTTCAAGTTCATAAATAAAATTTTATTTCATTATAAATGATAGTACATGATATTAAGGAAGGTCACTATCATCCTTCTCTACATTTGGACGAGGACCACTGCCGTCTTTTTCAAAAACACGGTCAGCAAAAGAGCCGAGAACCTCCTTGCTGGAACCCACTAGGAACTTGCAAGCGGTCATCCTCATGGCTTCCTCTTCTTCGGTCCTTCCTGGTTCAAGCAGAAAGTCCAGGATGTCTCGCGGTGGCTTGGGTGCAGACGAACCTTCGCCTACTTCTGCCTCCTTTGATTGAACTGGATTGACAGGACATTCTTCAGTGCCCTTCTCAACCTTTGGGGCAAGATCAGCCTTCTTGGATGCATCTCCAGATGACATTTTTATGTTAGAAAAGGGAAAGTGCTCCTTTCTGCTAAAATTCTGTTCTATTTATAGGAAGATAACGAAGCAACACATTCATTCGACGGTTCGTCCGTTCATTACATTCATCCGACGGTTTATCCGTTCATTCACATTCACCTGACGGTTTACCCGTTCATTTATTATCACCCGACGGTTCATCCGTTCACATTCATCCGACGGTTCACCCGTTCATTCATATCCACTTGACGGTTCACCCGTTCATTAATCATCATTTGACGGTTCATCCGTTCATTCATTATCATTTGACGGTTCATCCGTTCATTATTATCCATTTTGACGGTTTGTCCGTTCATTCCATCATTTGACGGTTTTCCCGTTCATCTCACATCCACATCAGCAACTTATCGTTTCGATTAAGTTGTCAATTGAGATAATAATATTCAGTATATTCTGCCACGTCCATATTACCTCTGAGCAGATATAATGAATATAATTATTTTCTACAAAATCATCAAGAAATATATCATGTCTTGCACCTCTGAATATATTTTCTATCTCTATTATTTATATCTGAACAAGATATGCAACAAATAATGGAGCTACAATAAAATTGTCTTTTATTAATCAAAATATGAGACATTACAAAAACACATGTACTTCAAAAGACATAAAGATACAAAAATGTTCCACTAAGACGGAGGTATTATCAGATTATCAATCTGCTGCTTTAGAGTCTGCAGCCGTTCTTCACGAGTGGACATCACCCTCCTTCTGGCTTCTTCCATCCCGGTTTCTTCATTGAAAGCAGGCATGGCCACCATTCGGCGAGTAATCTCAGCATTATGAGCTTCCACATACTCATCCCTCTCCTGAATCAGAGCATTGAATTGTTGGGTTGCAAGTTGATGATCAGCAACTTCATCTTCTAACTCCTTCTGGAGACGAGCAATCTCTGCCCTCAGCTCAGCAGCTCTCTTCTCTTTTCTCTCGGCCATCAAGGTTACTGATTCCAGCTTGGAGTTATATTCAGCAGATTTTGCAGAGAAGGCTTCCAAAAGATTCTGGAGATTGACCCTTTCAATGTCAGCTGCTTGAGCCAGTTGCTCGAATTCTGCCTGCACTAGAGATTCTACGTCTCCTTGGTTGAGCTCTTTATAGCTTTTGATGGAAATCTCTAACTCATTCAAAATATGATCCAGGAGAGTGGCTTGAGCCTCATCACCTTGTTCCCGGATAGCTCTTACTAAGAGAGAGTTTGGACCTCTAACCATGAAAAAATCAGTACCCTCTTTTTCCATCATTCTATTTACTAGAGGTTTCAAAGATTCAAAAAAGCATATGGTAAATGATTGGATCATAAGATTATTAGTTGCTATAGCACCAGGAGTTGCAGCCACTTCTGTTGATGATGAGGCCGTGGGACGTTCAATCTCTCGCGTCTGGACAGCAGGCTTTTTGAACAAAGGAGCCAAAGTGGAGCTAGTTGCCCCTCCCGGTTGTTCTTCTGTAAAAAGTAAAAATTTTTATTTTGCCTGTTGTTTGCTATTATCCAAGAAGATTAAAGATGTAAATTATCTTACCATGGTTGAATCCAGCAATGAGCCTATCATCTGCTGGAATAGACTCTGGCCGAGCAGAAGTAGCTTCAGCCATAACAGCTTGGCTACTGCCCGCTTCAGAACCACACGATAAATGATGACTGCTACTAACAACCACCGTCGTTATAGGCACTATGTCCGTGCACGTCGGAGGTGCTAGAAGAGTCTCAAGATCTGCAGAAAATACAAATAAAGACGTTAGCTATCAAACTATTTAAGAGGAGATTGCTAATTTCATTTTATACCTTGAGGGTCAGTAGCGGAAGTTTCTTTCGGAGCTTCTTCATCTGCTGCTTTTTCTGGAGATACTTCTACCCTAACATCCTTTTCAGGATTTAAGGTATCAGCAGCATTTTCTGGAGCCTCAACATCCTCTTCAGGATTTAAGGTATCATCGACAGCATTAGGAGTTATATGCACTTCATCATCTCTTTCGAGATCTTGCATATATTCATCAATATTCTCAGACGAAGAGCTCTCTTCATCTTCATCTTCTTCTGGTGCATTCCCGCTGGTAGTTGCAGCTTGGTCACAATAGTCATCCAGCGGGCTGTAGCTGCAATCTTCTAGAGCCGCAATCACTTCGCGATCTTCCTCTTCGCTGAGGGTTCTAGGGGTAGGCGGAAGTTGAGTCGTCTCCGCAGCAGGTGGAAGAGAGTGTACAACATTTTGCTCTTCCTCCACTTCTTCCATAATACTTCCTCTAGGCTCTTCGGCCTCAGTTCTCGGATCAAGATCTTTCCTTTGCTCGATCTCTTCTCCATGTTCTGGACTAGGAGTTTTATTCCTAGGCTCTGAAATAGGAGTGGGAGATGGCAAAGTTAATCCAGCTGCAGCATCCATTACCATTGAAGACATGGCTCGATTTCTTCTTTGGGCCAGCTTCTTTCTTTTCGGAGGCCTCTCAGGGCTCTCTATATTTACAGTCTCGACTTGTCTTTGGACAGAGGTCGGTGTGGTGGCCTCTTCTTGCTGGATTGTCTCGGCCAGCTGCCGAGATTGGGATCTAGTGGTAATCTTTTCAGAAGAATGATCTAAGATCAATTTCTTCTTTGCTGCTGGAGCGGGAGGCTCCTCTCTTCTCCTCTTCTTGGCTGGAGATTTGCCCACCTTCAAAGAGACACATAGTGGCACGTTAACTTCTTGAGAGAACATAACATCCCTTGAAGCTTCCAAGGGCGCGTCTACTGGCTCATGTACTTCATCATTTCCTATGAGCGACATAACGACTCCTCCCCTCTTCAATCTTGTTGAAGACGCGAAGCTATCCGCGAGGTTGAAATTCTCAGCAAAAGTGTTTGAAGATGTATAAAATACTGAGTATGTAAATAGCATCCGAGGGCCATGATTGCTGTTTACAGGCATCGAGAACGTCGCTTTCGTATCTCGAGCATTATAATAAGCCCATGCTTGGGCCCCATATATTAAAAAACCCTTTCCTTGAAGACATGTGATAGCATTCTCCACATGAAATTGGTCGTACCCAAACTGCCTAGCAAATCGACTGGGGAGATATGGCTCTAAATAACATTCATCCTCAAACCGGTACACCAAATGGGACGGTCGAATTGTTTTCAACCACTCAAAAGCTGCACGACTCAGAGGATGCATCTTCGAGTCAATCATATTTGTTGGCATTTGTTCGTAACCAGCAGGAGGATGGGTGCAATAAAAGTTCCATCCTTTGTTCAAGTTCAGAGCATATCTACAATCTCTCAGAGCAGTGTATTTCCACTTACCATGAGAGTATCTCCGTAAAAAGCTGCCGTCGACCGGTCCCATGTCGGGATCCATCAAAGTGGGATGGTGAAGGAGCAACCACCCAAATAGATATGTATATAGTAATTCCAACCGTGGAAATTCTTTTTCACCCTTGGATCTCAGCATCAGATCGACGTATAGACGAAGACCAGCATTCAGCTTACAAGTCATTGCTGACAAAAGATCCATCTTATAGCCGAAGACTAATCTAACGGCAGCAAAAAGAACACCGCGATGGAAGCGGTCTACAGCACTGGATCCCGGGACTACAAACCGACGGAGCCAATGTGTCAGAAATCCTGCTAATTGAGCTTCTTTTGACATCGGTCTATATCCTACTCTCAGATAACTTTCGAGAGTATCTCCTTTCTTCAAAGGAGGACATTGATAATCATCCTTCATCTCTTTATCAAAATCGCCACTTTTTTCCATCAACTTCATCACTTATGTGTTGCTCAATGGCTTAAAGAAATCAGGATAGCATCTATCATGTTCCTTGGTCTTCGGTTCTTGAATGTGGTTAAGGAACAGATAAGGTAGCCATTTCGAGGAATAGCAAGTGTTTGATGTAGCACTTTTATAGAACAGAGAACAAATTTTATAATGGCATAGCAGTTCCTCGAAGACTGCTACCATTTCTGCATTCTCTCTCCGGAGTCTGTCCAACTCATCATTTGTTGGGACAAATTCTTCTTATGGGGCATCTCCCATTGGCAAGTAAGAGATGTACTTCATCTCATGAAGTGCAAACCCGATTTCTCTGTCGGGAGTCATGAAGGTCCCCGTTCTGTAATTGTAACTCTCTGCTAGAGCCAAGAACAGGTGAGGGTTCGGAGCAAAACCATAGATAGTGGCATGCACTGCTTGGTACAAGTTGATTTGCTGCAGTTCGCTTTCAAACTTGGTCATAATCCAATTTGCTATGCAGCTCCATCTTTTAAAATCTGGATTCACCAATCCAGTTAGTCTGATGTCCTGCTCAGGATATCTTCCTTCGACCTTCACAAACTTATTTGCAAAAATTGGGGTTCTGACGGGCATTAACAAGGAAGAATTCTCCGGCGGAATACAACCGGGTTTCAGACCTCTCAACAAAATACTGTACCATTCTGAGGAACTGTAGAACATATCCTTCTTACTTGGTCCCTTCTTCACAAAAATTCTTCCTGGACGGGCATCTTGGAACGGTATAAGGTTCCATTCCATCTTCCTCGGATAGCTCGCATGAGCATATCGGGATAAGGGGAGGCAGCGTGGAACATTTGGTATCGAGAAAGATCTATCCGTCTGATGGACAATCCTTTCTTCCATCTCTGGTCTCGGTTGAGAACTTTTCTCAAAAGCTTCACCGAATAGGAATAATGGTTTCTTGTGTATGACAGCATCTGCCGTTTCCAGAGGTTGTCCGTTCATCAAACATTACAGTGTCTCATTATCTTGGGATATCAAAATGGCCTGACGGGAGGTCGGCAGATCATATTGAGGTTAGTGCACATGTGACAAGTCCTCTTTATATTCTGATTCTGAAACCCTATGAAGTTCTCGTATTCTGGGTCTTCTCTAGTATTAACTGCATCAGACAGAGAAAACAAAAATTTTCAGTATAAGTCAAAGTCAAAGATTCAGTTTGCGCAAAAATTAGATTGCGCAAAATTAGATTGCGCAAATAATCAAATTGCGCAAACAAACAGACATCAGTTTGTGCTGACAAATCTCGCGCAAATCAACAAATTGTGCTGACTTTTGTCAGCGCAGTTCAACCGATTGCACAGAGAGTCGTCCTTCATAAAAATGAAGAAATGAATTGATTTGTGCAACCAAAACCCTAAAAAGGGTGGCGCAGTATGATCCTATCTCTAAAAAGAGATGGATTCTGAAAGGAACAATGAAATCAAAACTCTAAAAAGAGTTTTTGATTAGGTTAGCTACCTATCATTGCTGGATGAGCAGTTTCATGGCGAGAAGCTCGTCGCGCAGCCCTAGCCGATGACTCGGCGGGGCCTTGCCCTTAGCAGCGGCGGAGGATCGTCGGGGAGCCATTGAGATCGTCGGAGAAGAAAGAAAGAAAGAGCTCAGAAGTTTTCTCTCAAATGTACGAAGAAAGCAAGTAAAGAACACTTCGAAGGAATTGAAGAACTATTTATAGTTTTTCAAATCGAAACGGCCGCCTTAGATTGCGCCTAAAAATGGGCTAAACCCTCAGATTGCGCAGACAGCTCACTACTTGCGCAAATTGATTTCAAATTCAAAATTCAAAGTATTTCAAAATTTTGAATAAATTCAACTTTCGAAAACTTTGAAGGGGGTCTTGTAGGTCCTGAAAAATCAAGTTGCACACATCAACAAAGTCAGAAAATCAAGAAATACAACTTTCAGATGAACTGTGCAGACATCATATTGTGAATACTTCAGATTGCGCACGATAGATTGCGCACACTTTCAAGCGCGCAGGCTGACGTGGCAAATCACCATCTTTACCTGACACAAATCAAATCTTCTGACAGCTGACAGCGTGGAGAACGAGGAGACCGTTCGTTTAATCGTGCAGCACGGCACTCGAGGACAGTTGGCAGCGCAATCCATTTCCTGCGCAATTCAAGTTGGCGCAATCCAAAACCAGCGCAATTCAATGTGCGCGTTCTATCAACACAAATGACAAAATACACGTGGCATTCATGCCATCAATTGCTCATTTCGTGGCAACTGTCTATGCACGATCATGTGCATTTCAATCAAATGATGCCATGTGTCCAAGACAGTTGGCCCATGATCCAACAACTGTCTGCGCAGTCCAGTGTTGCGTAATCCAGTTGCTGCACAATCCATTATGCGCAGTCCAGAATAACTAAAAGTTAGCTATTTCTCAAAACTCTATAAATAGAGTTTCAAGTCTCCATTCAAAGGGGGATCAAGGATCAATAATCAGAGATCAGAGATTAGATTATCAGACTTCAAAGTTCAGAGAGTTCAGGAGTTCTTGCCCAAGTGCTGCTGCATTCTTCCGAGGCTTTTGCCTTCAACTTCCGAGGCCTTTTTGCCTTCAATTCCAGAGTTGTTTTCAACTTCAGAGGCTTCGTCTTCAAAGTATACATCGTCCAAGGGATAAAGCAATCGTCATCTAGATTGGATTCCTAAAGTTGTACCATTTCCAGAATTCAAATTGTAATCTTTTACAAAGTTTGTATCAATAAAGTTCTTCAACTTTTGTTTTTGCAAACAGTATGCTTATACTGCTTCACTATCATTATTAGTATTATTTAAAACCATTGGTAGGAATTAAGGGATTTTATTAAATTCCTTGTATTAATATAGTACTATTGTTAGAGTACTCTAAATATGGGTTTTAAATAAATACATACATAGCAATTCTAGATATTCTCCAAAAATTGTTCAAATATATATATATATATATATATATATATATATATATATATATATATATATATATATATATATATATGACAAAATTGGGATTTTTGTCAAAAATCGATTTTCTAAAGTTTTCCCAAATGTAGTTTTAACCTAAAGTGCATTCCTATAATTTTCTAATAGTTATCTAAACATATTGTGATAGTATTTCGAGTATTATAAGATAAATATTTTCTTAAAAAGATATAAAACCTATTATGCTTTTAAATATATTTCTTAATTATCTACAAATAGTTTTCTAAATGATTTCTAGAATTTTCAAATGATTATCTACAATACTTTGACTAATAATAATAAAAAGAAAAACATAATTTCTATTATAAAATAATAGTTCCAAAAAACATGCTTGTTTAGATATAAATATGCATAGAAAAACTTTTAAACGGTTTATACATAAATTCTAGACAATTATATAATTTTAAATGTTGGGATTTTGATTAAATAGAGTTGAAAATATATTTACAAATTTTTTTTAGCTTGAAATAAAAAAATATATAATTTTTTCTAAGATATGGTTCGACTAAAGGTTTAACTTCGCCTAAATTAATGTCCCTATCAGATTAGACTATTTTCAATCGTGACAATTTTGGATTTCTTCATATCGATCCTAGGTAATTGGACGATTCTGAACTCTATGGAATTATTGGTTTCACCAGCTAAGGACCTCAGACAAGTGCACTTTCTGATTAATTTTCGATTCATGGTAGTCTTACATTTCATGTTCATACATATGTCTTGCTGCTTGTTGACACGCTCGTCACACGGAGTAGTCGGGAGGGAAAATATCTTAGTAGACATGTGGACTACCCAGAACTATCTCAATATGTCTATTCGTGAATAATAGCAGCTGCATACGACACGTGCATGGTACCGAATTTACCCCCTAGCCGTTCACATGTCGAAACGGATATTTTACATCACATAGGTAGTTGTATTTTATTTATTTTCCTTGTCTTCTCCACCGTGCCATGTCATCAATACTTTCTAGTTTCATATCTCATATGTTATTTAATGTCTTGTTAGTTCTATTGTGTTCTCGTATTGCCGTCGGTTTGTGTGCTTGTTCCATTTCTGACTGAAAACTAACATTTTTCAGGTTAGCCGTGGCTTCTTTAGCATTGGGAGATTCAGATGTATTTGCAGGCCAAAACCTAGAAGCTAGCTAGTTAGTTTAAATTTTATTGTAAATGAAATTATGAAATTTTTTATTTTCTTTAAATATAAATGTTGTAATAACTTAGAAATGTGAATGAGCAATAAATATTATTCTGCGATTTTGAGCATCTTGGCCGTGACAGCGTTCTACCGCCGACTCTACGGCGTAGGCTGGCTTGGACACGTCTCGTATCCGAAAAAGCGGGTGCGGGTCGTGAAAAGTTTTTGTGGTGGCCCATGCATGTCAGTTTTCGCAAAATTGTGCGAACTCGTGGTAGTACCATATTAGTCGTACTACTGCGAGCCTGCGACTAGGAAATGCTCATTCACATTAGGAATAATTTGAATTTAGGAGGATGGTTAGGACTAGGAGTCCCAATTCTAATTTGACCGATTGGGTAGTTAAGGTTGCTACATAGGTCTCATTGAATTCTAAACTCTATTATATGACTTTCATATAAGGAGGTACTATTGTAATTTGATACAATGGTATAACCTAAGATTTGTAAGTCTATTTTTTGACTTTTTGAAAATTTTCTACTTATTTTATTTTAGTTTTAAGTATTTTCTAGTCAGAGAATAACTTCCATTTCTATTTGTATTTTAGGTATTTTGAAAGAAAGGAGATTGCCAAATTTTAGAAGAAAATTTTTCCTAGGGTTAACTGATTATTATCAAGTGTTATGTTTAGATTTAAATTATTGCTATACTATTTTAGAAGATATTGCATTTATGATAAATGTACATCTATAAATATTTAAATTACTCTTAACAATATTTTGATGATTGAATCTATTTTAAAGACTAGTTAATAATATAAGATAATATTTTGTGATTGATTTGGAATATGGTTGGATCAAACCCAATTTAATTCATGGGAGAATTTGTTTCATAGATTTGATCCTTCCTATTCAGGGCTTCCCATCTCCTATATATAAGGGAGGCTTCCCTTTGTTTTCTCCCTAACCCTCTTCCCGAAATTTTGAAAATATTCTCTTTATTTATTTGAATTAAACTATGATTGTTGTAATTTTATAAATATTTAAGGATGCCTTAGCCATGGTTAAATTTTGGAGCGCCATATGACTAGAAGTGATGGCACAGAAAATGCAATGGCATGCTTTGACTAGCGTATTAGCTATAGCAGAGAAGGTCGAGTCATAGGTGTGTACTAATTAGGAAAACCAGGCCAAATCGTGACATAACCCTAGGAATTATTTATTATTAAGACTATTGGCTTTTAGAAGACCCGGATGTCCCAAACTAGCCCGAACTCAACCCAAGTCCTGGTGGTCATATAGTGCGACCAACGTCGTCCATGTAGATATATAGATGCGTATATATAGTTTGGTAGTCCATTTCTAGTATTGGAAATAATTTCTATAAATTATTATTGAATATAATATATGTATTATTTCTATTTAAATTTACATTTTCCTGGAAATAGGATAACCTTCTCTTAGAATGATATTTTGGAATTTTTGGGATTTACTTAGACTATGCATATATACTTGTGTGTAAATATATTCATTATAGATAGACATTGTGCTTTATACATATTCTCTCTCGACCTTGAATATTAGAGAAATATAATTTAAGTTTATATTTCTTTTGCCTTCAGTTATTTTCTTCTTAATCATGATTATTTGAACAACTTTATCTTATGTCTTCTCTAAACATCGTCATATCATAAGTTCGTATCACTTATATTCTTTTCCTTGGACCTAAGAAATTATTTTTAAAATAACTTCTCACTCATTTGACTGTTAATTTCAAGTTAAGTTTTCGGATTCAAAAGTTCCCCCTCAATCGTTGAATATTGAATATCCGTGGAATAAGGATTATAAGATTTTTTTCTTCTTATTTTGTCTTCGATCATTATCCTTCCTAATCAATTTTTTCTTTTCAAGAAGCTGTTATACCTGAAGAACAAGTACTTACACTCTCCTATCTTTATCAACTTGTATGATATTTTAAAACTCCTTTGATATTCTTAGGGATATAGTTGGAATAATTTTGATGACTTGCGATGGCAGGACAGCAGCACACTGTCGTCACTTATTTGAATTATCGAGACTACGGGTTCACTGCAGCTAGCAGCGCACTGGCGTGGCATGAACCCTAAGTTGAAGTAATTTAAAGTAACGTAGGTTATCGAATACTATTAAACTATGTCTTAATTGTCCTATTTGCTCCTTGAGTTGTTATCTCAATGTTGGACAAAGATAATAAAATATTCGATATCGTGTCATAGCTGAGTCATGAAACCAAGGTTTACTGCAGCCATGTGTACACTGGCGAGGCATAAATTCTCGGCAAAGTGAATTCATATATACATACGATTTTCGAATATTATGGAAACTACGTTCCCTTGACATATGGCTACTGATTTCATGGCCTGCAATCCACTTGCTTAAATTATTTTATTATTATTTAATTTTATCCTTTCATATCTCTTATTTTTATGGTCATTTGTCTTCCTGAGCATCCTTTAAACTTATTTTTGAATTCCTTCCATTCATGATCACACCTAGATTATGATTCTAGGATTATGCCTACATAATTGATCATGCTAAGAGATTTTAAATTAGATCATCCTTACGACTTTTGATCGAGCTAGACTATTTGATTATATCTCGATCATGTCAATTCGCATATTTTCTTGATTTTGAGTCCGCAATCATGCCTAAATAATTTTGCCTAAATATTTTATTGTGCCAAACAAATTTGAATTTTGACTGTTCCTGAACGACTTTACTCGTGACTAAACTATCTGACTATAATCATAAATCGTGCCTAAACGACCTTTCTTGTTTAGATAATCATATTTCAATTATATCCTTAACCACTGTGACTATACCCTTTTGATCGTGCCACATGGTATCTTTCCTTGAAGTCCAACACAATTCACGACCTAACTCGTTTTGATTATTGATCAAAATCAGTTCTTGATTTTGTTCTTAATCGAGCATAATCGTATCCTTCTAAATTTCGAGGAAGAAATTTTCTAAGGTGGGTAGCATTTTCGATTTGTGAATTGCCCTTAAGATTATGGTTAGCTTTCGTGTGAAATTTTTTTTCTTTAAAAAAAAAAAAAAAAGGGTATTTTAGGATTCAAGACCATAGCCTAAGATGTCGAGCACAAGCCATATCTATTTACTACTTCTCGATGTTATTATTAAGGAATTTTCCTTCTTTTCTTTTCTTTTCTTCTAATTGATCAACATTCATTATCATTTTCTTATCATTTTCCTACCTTTTCATGGAGCTACCAAGTTTACCTATCCTAGCAGTCCTTAAATTCGAGGACGAATTTATTTTTAAGGTGGGTAGATTTGTAACTTCTTTTCCCAAAATTTTTAATTTTTTATTATTGTATTTAAAGGTGATTTTCGCCGAGACTTCCTAAAAAAATATTTTGTTTGTCAGCTTTCTGAAACTGTTTAAAAATTCATATTTTAAAGGTACTAACTTATTTTAAATAATTTTCGTATTTTATTCTTGAAATTTTAGAAGATGTTTTGATCATTAATTTAGACTTCCAAATGATTTTTATTTTGAAAAAAAATTAGATTTTAGAATTATAAATATTTTATAGACAAAAGATTTGCCAATTTATTTTCAAATATTATGTGGAAAGTAAAATTCCTAAATTTTGGTATATTTTACTTTGCGCGATTTTATAGAGAATTCTTCCTTAAAATTTAGTATACGATATTTGCCATTAGTTTGTGTTTCAACTACTTAAAATTTATGATTACCATTTACCTTTCGTACAAAATCTAAAATATTGAATAGATATAATAACTAGTCCTATATAAATCTTGACAAGTATATATATCTATATCTATCAGTATAACAACAATACTAATAAAATTGATAACAAGGAATAATTCGCAGGTATATCACACTTATTTCTATATGTTTTAAATCATGTAAGTAACTAAAATATTTAAACGAAATATTTTAGGATTATTCAAATTAACTATTAGATAAGTATGAATAACAATAAGGTTAAACTAGTTTAATCAATTAGCCCATAGAAATCCATCATATATAAAGCTATTATCCCCACAGGAGAACCCATGTCTATATATATAATATTTATTCTCTAAGCCTCTTCTTCTCCCTACTGCATCAATGTTGCCGGGCATGCATCTGTCGCGATAGCGTGTAGCAGTCGATGCTGCCCCTGCTACACGTACCAGAGTCACGCGTCACCAAACCCCGTTGCAATCGATCCAACTTGTCGACCGCGCCATCACCAAAACTCTACAACACAGCCACCATCAACCACCATGCCAGCATCATCATTACAGTTCGTGTCACCCGTGTCCGCACCAAAAATCTATCCGTGTCAGTCGGGTTCGACCCCGATTGTCCATATTTGTGTCCACATCCATCCACAGCAAAACAACTGAAAACCAAAACAACAAATAGTACATCACCATGATTCTGAGCCAGAATCCCTCTCCGTTGTGCCTGGCCGCCTCACCGAGCATGCCGACACCGTGCTCCGATCAATGGTGCGCCCGACCACCACCGACATGGTGACAACCTCCTCATGTCCGCGCTCTCACCGTCACCTCTCCATGGCCGGCACCCCGGCGTCGTGCACCTGTCCACCTCGCAACCAATCCTCCGCCACTTCGTCTCCACCGACGTCGTAGCCGAGTGACCCCTTTCGTCCGCCCTGCGCTGAGCGAACCCCTCGCGTCGAGCGCAACGACGCTCGCCAGACCCTGCGGTCTCGGATGATGCACCGCGACCGTCCGAACCTTAGCGCCGGATCCATCAGCTTCCCGTCGGCATCTCTGTCTCCGGTGTCTGCCCCAGTCGTGCCTCCGTGTCGAAGTCACCGCCCGCCGTCTGCGCTCCGCGCTCCGACCGAGCCGATGAAACCCCCTTCCCATCATGCCGACCGACCGAAAAATAGCAGCAAAGCAGAGGCGGACATGTCGGCGATCTTGAGAAGAGCAGCATCCTCAGCCGCATCGCGCTTAGGAGGACGGCGATGGCGAGTCCACGAAGATCAACGAAACCGGAGACGCCGCCACCCCGTTGGCGTCTCTCCTCCGCCGAAACCCCCTCGGTGAGCTCTTCAAAACCGTCTCCCTCTCTTTCCTCTTCTCCTTCTTGGAGAAGTCTCTCCCCACTCTCCCGTCTAATGGTTTCCCTTTCTCGAACAGAACAGTTGGGGGAAACATTGGACTTATGGTCAAGTCATTAATTGCTCCATCCAAACTGATGGATCAATTTAAATGACTATATTACATTCAAATTTCATGTATGCTTATATTGCTTCACTATCATTATTAGTATTATTTAAAACCATTGGTAGGAATTAAGGGATTTTATTAAATTCCTTGTATTAATATATTACTATTGTAAGAGTACTCTAAATATGGGTTTTTACTAAATACATACATAACAATTCTAGATATTCTCATAAAATTGTTTGACCTATATATATATATATATATATATATATATATATATATATATATATATGACAAAATTGGGATTTTTGTCAAAAATCGATTTTCTAAAGTTTTTCCAAATGTAGTTTTAACCTAAAGTGCATTCCTATAATTTTCTAAAAGTTATCTAAACATATTGTGATAGTATTTCGAGTATTATAAGATAAATATTTTCTTAAAAAGATATAAAACCTGTTACGCTTTTAAATATATTTCTTAATTATCTACAAGTAGTTTCCTAAATGATTTCTAGAATTTTCAAATGATTATCTCCAATACTTTGACTAATAATAATAAAAAGAAAAACATAATTTCTATTATAAAATAATAGTTCCAGAAAAACATGCTTGTTTAGATATAAATATGCATATAAAAACTTTTAAACGGTTTATACATAAATTCTAGACAATTATATAATTTTAAATGTTGGGATTTTGATTAAATAGAGTTGAAACTATATTTACAAATATATTTTTAGCTTGAAATAAATAAATAAATAAATATTTCTAAGATATGGTTCGACTAAAGGTTTAACTACGCCTAAATCAATGTCCCTCTCAGATTAGACTGTTTTCAATCGTGACAATTTTGGATTTCTTCATATCGATCCTAGGTAATTGGACGATTCTGAACTCCATGGAATTATTGGTTTCACCAGCTAAGGATCTCAGGCAAGTGCACTTTCTGATTGCTTTTTGATTCATGGTAATTGTTAGGGTTATATAATAAAAACATCACTTTTGTAGTAACCTTATTTCCTTAAATTTTGTATGAGAATCACATGGGCAAATGTTTGCATATTGTATTTATTGCAAGTGTTAATACAAATGTCTGATATTCTATATTGTAGATAACATGGTGTGTGGTGTCACACAGAAGATCATATTATCAGTTTTCTATGGAGTATATAAATAGTTCACAACCTAGATGGACTTGGACAATCTATTGGAAAGGTTGTAGTGTAATCTGGTATTAGTCTATCTTGACTATAGGTTTACACTTGTACACTTTGTGTGTAATGAACGGAACCACTTGAGGTTGTTCTCTTTGTACTGACTACATAAGAGAACAAAAATCTCTGTTATTATGGATGCTTGTGCTCTTAATCCGGATATAATAACGGACATGTATATGCAGTGTGTATTACTTTGACTCATAAAAGAGTGAGATTCATTATGGATCAACAACCTCTATGAATTGGGTAATAACATTGTATATATGATGGGCTGTTGATTATAAATGGAATCCATGTCCCGATACATCGGGTTGATGATGTCCTCTTAAGGAGCTCATAAGGATTGTCATGTAAACCCTGCAGGTGGATTATATCCGACATGACAAATAAAGTTGTGCGGTACTACTTGAGGATAAAAGATGTCGAATCAATATAGTTGTCAGTAACTTAATTTAATCGACGGACATACGATATCTTAACATGGGAAGCCAAACGAGCATATTATAAAAGGAGCCCACAAACATAATTTGGGATTAGGGAGGTAGTGCAACAATAGCTCATTAGTGGACCGAGCTATTGTTAATAGGCCTGGATTGTGTGTTCGGACTGAACACGGGATATCCAGATTCGTTAGGAGGCCTAACCCTAATTTCTCCTCATGGTCCCTGCCGTAGCCTATATATATCCTCTATTCTCTGGCCGCCAGATTACTGATCAAAAATCTGAAATTTTCTCTAAATTCGTGATTCACGTAATGAGAGAAAGAGAGGGCTGCCAAGGAGAAGAAAAGGTTGGAAGATCGTCGCCCACACGACGTCCAACTCGAGGAAGGAAAACATGCAGAAGATCTTGGGGTCATCCGCTCGAGATTGCCAGGAATTACTTGTCTCCTTTCCGTCGCAGGTATAATTCATGAACCCTAGTTTCCGCCTATGAAGGGTTAGAACACGTATTAGATCTGTTTAACTTTCTATCGATCATTACGCACACCAAAGGAAGGGTCCTGGGAATCCCCAGTTCCATCAAGTCTTACATTTCATGTTCATACATATGTCTTGCTGCTTGTTGACACGCTCGTCACACGGAGTAATCAGGAGGGGAAATATCTTAGTAGACATGTAGACTACCCAGAACTATTCCAATATGTCTATTCGTGAATAATAGCAGCTGCACACGACACGTGTAGGGTGCCAGATTTACCCCCTAGCCGTTCACATGTCGAAACGGATATTTCACATCACATAGATAGTTGTATTTTATTTGTTTTCCTTGTCTTCTCTACCGTGCCATGTCATCATTAATTTCTAGTTTCATATCTCATATGTTATTTTTATGTCTTGTTAGTTCTATTGTGTTCTCGCATTGCCGTCGGTTTGTGTGCTTGTTCCATTCCTGACTGAAAACCAACATTTTTCAGGTTAGCCGTGGCTTCTATAGCATTGGGAGATTCGGATGTATTTGCAGGCCAAAACCTAGAAGCTTGCTAGTTAGTTTAAATTTTCTTGTAAATAAAATTGTGAAATTTTGTATTTTCTTTAAATATAAATGTTGTAAATGTTGTAATAACTTAGAAATGTGAATGAGCAATAAATATTATTCTGTGATTTTGAGCATCTTGGTCGTGACAGCGTTGTACCGCCGACTCTGCAGCGTAGGCTGGCTTGGATACGTCTCGTATCCGAAAAAGCGGGTGCGGGTCGTGACAGGCTCGGTGGCGACTGCCCAGATCCGATCTCGACGTGGCATTTCGTGGCGGCTATGTCCACCTGCGGCGCTTCACCAACTTAGGGTTTTAATTTTGGGGGTTTTGGGCTGTCGGTGGTAGCGCTCGGCCAGGGTGGCCGGAAGGAGAGGCTGGGCTTCGACGTGTTGGCCGGTGAACAGGGGTGGCGGGCTTGGCAAGGCTGCGGGTGGTGAGATGGTGACGATAGCGTCGGCGGTGATGATGATGGTGTGGGTAGTGCACGTCGAGGCTGGCGGCAATTTCTGGTGTTTGGGGTTCAGTACTGAGGCCAGTGGCTGGGATGGTCGCAGATGTGGTAGTGTGGTGGTGGAAGGCTGTGTCGGGGTCACGGGTGGTGAGCGGGGGAAGAGGCTGCGGTGGATGGCCGGGGGACGGCCCGTGGTGGAGGTGGGCAGATGGCTCGGGTAGGATTAGGTTAGGTTTAGGGATTTGATTTGGGTTGTATCGTGTCGGGGTTGTCGACACGGAGAAGAATACAGTGTATGTGTAAAAAAAGAAATATAGTAGATGAAAGGGGCACAGACATGGATACGATACACTCACGTTATTTGTGGTAGATGGAGTAATTTATGGATGAGTAACTCTCCTTATATAGGAGGTGGGAATTTCCAGTTGGATAAGGATGTAGGAAAATTTAAATCCTTAATAGATAATTTGCTACTAATTTTAATAAATTTAAAACCAATCAATTCCAAATCCAAACCCAATTCAAATCTAATTAAATTCCATCTTTTAGTTTAAAATCAAATTAGATAAATCAAATTTTAAATATACATATTAATTTAACTATTTAAATCAATCCATAAAATCAGATCAAGATTTAAATTGCCACAATAATTTCAAAAATATTTTCCAAAAATACTAATAATAATAATTTCAAAAATTACATTATTATTTAAAAATAAACTAATAAATAATTACGAAATATATATGTATGCACAAATAATATTTACATAAATATATTTTTCTAGTATACCATTTTATAAGAATATTATTTATTATTATAACTGTATAAATGAAAGGCTTTTCATAAATAAATCATAAACATGAAAATTTTGGTACGATAGCTAAAAATAATTTTTTTTATATATATTTATTTTGAAACTATAAAAATAAAAATATTTTTCAAAAATATGTATGCTCGTACATATTCGCACTCGTCAAGCAATTATGAAAAACAAAATTTCGCGCACGACGTACATTGCAACTACGCGACACACAAATACAAAATAATAATAATAATAAAAAGTCAGTACCAAATTTATTTTAAAAAATAGTAGAAATTTAGGGGTTTTACATCCTACCCAACTTAAAAGAATTTCGTCCTCGAAATTAAGAATAATTGGGGTGGGTGAGGAGGTCACATAGGTATATTGGTAATGAATACGATCAAGTCACTGGACGAGGCAATGAAACGACGTTCAATGCAAGCATGCATTAGAAAATTACAGTTTCAAATAATGACAAAATAATTTATGGATATGGCTGTAGGAACGATATAGTAAAGCGTAATACTCTAGAGGGGGGGTGAATAGAGTTGGCAGCAGAATAATGCTAAATAAAAAATGTTAGAAACACAATCACAGTATATAATCACAGTTAAAATAATGTAAAGGCAGAGTTCAGAAAGCAAACGCAAAGACAGCGATGTATACTGGTATCCCTCTGTTGAGGACTAATCCAGTCGGTAGAACTCTTGCTACCAGTTGAATCCACTATAGGAAAAACCGCAAGTTTTCTTACGAAGTCCTTGCAACTTCTACAACGCGAGCTTTGATACGAAGAACTCGTCCAACTTCAAATGTGAAGAGGTATTCTTCAATCAAGCCTTCTGATTACAATCTCTCAGAAACTTCTAGACCGTACCGCACTGGCAAATCGACTAGAGGATTGTAACTGGCTTGGGATCTGAAAATGAAAGCTCTAGAAAACTCTTTGGAAGGCAGAAAGCTTTTTAGATAGAGAGAAGATTGAAAGTGAATGAGTGAATTGAAATGATCGAAATCCATCTCTATTTATAGGAATTCCAAAGGGAGAACTCTGTCAGAATTCGGGCAGAATTCGGGCAGAACTCGATGAGCAAATCTCGGTCAAATCCGCAACTGCAGGAGGACCAAGTTCCAGAGAATTCAAAAATCAAACGGCCACCAACCGAACTCTGGACGAACTCTGGCCGAACTCTGGCCGAGTTCTGTCAGGGTTAGGTTAGGGTTTTTTAAAATAGATTTTTGGTGATTTTTGAAAACCTTTTTGAAAACCTTTTTGTAAACATTTTGATAGGTCATTTTAAAAACACTTTGAACTATTTGGGAGTAGCCTATTTGCCAGTACGACTCGGTGTACAACGTATTCCTAGACTCAAATAAAATGAAAAATTACATTGCATAGGAAGTACAGACTCAAGTAGGCAAACAGATCTTCAGTCTTGAACGGAGTGAATATCCAATCTTGCTTATGTCCAAGGAGCTGAAATGTCCCAACAAGCTTTGTATATCCAGACAGAGTTTTGATCAATTATTAAAATCAGGTTGACTATGACCAATGGGCCAACAATCTCCCCCATTTTGATAATTGACAAACTATGAATGATATAACTTTAAGCTAGTTCGAAAAATATCAAAAAGTAGAAATTGTTCATAACCTGTATTTAACTAAAAAAAAATGTTAGATCGTTTTTAATTTTCTCCCCCTTTGTCACTTAGCAAAATAATTGCACAAGAGAAGGCTCCCCCGCATTAAATGCAGAAGGCTCCCCCGCAATCAATGCATAAGTAACAAATAGCGAGAAAATAAAAGAAATAAAGTATAAGAATTAGAGATATAGCATCACAGGAATGTAAAGTTTCTACAAATTATCATCACAGGCATGTATTGCTTCAAAAATAAAAAAATCTCAGGCATGTTATTTCACAGGCAGTTTAAAATGGAGAAGCAGTATAAAGAGATAGTGCTTAAATAAAATGCTGAAATAAACTGAGATGTCATAAATGAAACATCAAAAACATGTCCATGAAGATAAAAAGTACTGATATCAAACTACAAAGTACTGATAAAAAGTAAATGATAAAAACTTGGAATGTCGGAGCATTTCCAAGTATACAATAGAATATCACTAATAATCAAATCAGATCTCATCATCACTATCCTCATCAATATCATCAGCAGCGTGGCCAGCATGACCGGAAGTACCAGCACCAGAAGTACCAGCGCCAGTAGGATGAGTAGGGACGCCAGCATAGAACTCACCAACGTAATCTCGAGGTGCACGATACCAGTCATAGGCGTTACCTGGCTGGAAGTAGGCATGAACAGCCTCATCCTCACAGCGGTAACCCGAAAAAGCTGGATCACGAGGGATGGAAGCAGCAGAGTGACCAGTCTGGGCAAAACGCAGATCGATCAAGGAGTTTGCCATCGCCTGGTAACGGATGACATCGCGGAACTCTCGCTCGCGAGCCATGTCCGTCATCGAGACGTGCAAAGCTGATAAATGCTGATGTATGCCCTCAAAAGTCATGGCATACGGCTGATGTGGTGAAGATGGTGCAGTAGGAGGAGCAGGAGGTGGAGCTGAAGCAGTCCGGCTGCGACGAGAAAGCTGGAGTAACTTGGGCTCAGAGTCCTGAGTACAAGTCGATAGATCGATCTCGAATCGCTGAAAGATACGAGGGAGAATCATCGCGTAAGAGAGATTTCGATCTCTAGCACGACAACGTCCCATCATCTGAATGATTGTCTTAGGGGTGGAAAAAGGAATCCCCTTAAGAATATGGTACATGGCGGACAGCTCAAGCGAAGTCACATCATCCTTGGAAGTAGATTTTGGAAGAAGAGTAGAGTAGATGATGCGATGCAATTCGTAGTTAAACAAGTTCAGGTTGTTAGCCTTGAACTTTCCAGAACGTACTCTGTCAGGTGCACAAAGTTCCGTTTTGAAACTCGTGAGTGTAGTGCCTTCGGGGAAATCGAATTCCGTGATATCAACTAGCGGTTCACCTTCATTGGGAATACCAAGAATCTCTGCTAGAAGGACATCATTGAAGTCAATGTCTATGCCTCCGACACGTGTGCTCACGTCAAAAGTGTTAACTACGAGATTGCAATAGAACAATCTAATGGCATTAGTAGCTATTGGGAAGCACAGTTTAACAAGTAAGTGTAACCCTAATGCCTCAAATAAGTGACGATGATCAGGAAATACCGTCCATTTAACCGGAGCGCCGCTACATATGGAACGGGTGGAAAAGTCACCGTACCATAATAAAGCTTGATCGAGGGTTTGAAAGAAGAACCCATCGAAAGCGCCGTCGCTCTTTTGGATCGGCGAAAACAAAGAATCCGTGTGAGGATTCGAAGAGGACCCTTCCTCACTAGGAGTGGTCTTCTTCCTCTTAGACGGATTAAATCTAGGTGCCATTGAAATAAAAAGCACTAATTTGAAAGGTGGAGAGAGAGGGAGTTATACCTCACGAAATTTAGATATGTTGTAGAGAAGAACGATCTCCGCACGATTCCAAATTTTGGAAGGATTTCACCAAGTAGATTGGAAGCAATAGATTGGTGAAGAACTAGGGTTTGGAGGTCGGGGTCGGCTGCTGCTGCTGTTGTAATTAGTTTGGAAGTAATAAAAGAGAAGAAGCTCTCGGGTTCTGTATATATACACATACACCCTCAACCGAACTCGGGCCGAATTCGGTCAGAGCTCTGGCCGAATTCGCCTAAGGTTCTTTCAAAGTTGATTTTTGCTACTTCTTTTTCATTGACTCGTTGCAAATATTTAATTCAAAGATTAGTTATTTTAGTCTTCAAATAACATAATTAATAATATTTTATGAATTAAATGTCGTTACACAGCGACTGTCTCAGATTAGCTGTAGGAGTACTGTCCCAGCTGGCGGAGGTTCACCGGAGAACTCTTAAGTACCGCTTCGCTTCAACCGTAGTTGTGGTGACAGACAGACTCTTTATTAGCTTGTCTCTAACACAGTTTTTGCATAATGATATATAATCATAAAATAAAATCAATTAATATTATTGACGTCCAAAATTCCTAATTCTCGACGTAAACAATTGAAACGATCTTCCGCTAGAGGTTTAGTGAAGATGTCAGCTAATTGATTTTCAGTATCTATGTACACAAGGTTTATATCTCCATTTTGATGATGATCTCTAAGAAAATGATGTCTAATCTCGATATGTTTAGTACGAGAATGACATACAGGATTCTTAGTCAAATTAATGGTGCTCGTGTTATCACAGAAAATGGGAATATGTGTGAAAAATAAATCAAAGTCTTCTAGGGTTTGTTTCATCCACAAAATCTGAACGCAACAACGTCCTGCGGCGATATACTCAGCCTCTGTTGTTGATAAGGCTACATAATTTTGCTTTTTACTAAACCAAGAGACTAGAGCCTTGCCTAAGAAATGACATGTACCGCTAGTACTTTTTCTATCAACCTTGCATCCCGCAAAATCTGCATCCGAATAACCAATAAGGTCAAAGGATTTAGTTTTGGGATACCACAAGCCGACAGAAGAAGTACCCTTAAGGTATCGGAAGATACGCTTAACTGCGGTCAGATGTGATTCCTTTGGGTTAGCTTGAAAATGTGCACACAGGCAAACACTAAACATTATATCTGGACGACTAGCAGTTAAGTAAAGTAAACTACCAATCATACCTCGATACTTACGTGTGTCGACTGGCTTGCCTTGTTCGTCAGAATCAAGTTTTGTTGAAGTTGCCATCGGAGTGCCAATAGGTTTGACATTGTCCAGATCGAACTTCTTTAGCAAATCTTTTGTGTACTTGGCTTGATTAATGAACGTCCCATTGTCGGTTTGTTTGATTTGCAATCCGAGAAAGAACTTCAGCTCTCCCATCATGCTCATCTCAAACTCATTTCCTTTGGTAATGTCACCAATTACCAAATCTTGTGGATGATCAGCTGTGAATTTTAACCTCTTCGGTAGACTCTGTAGGTAGCTGGTTCCTGGATCTCCTCTAGGGGGTTCAGCTAGTGCAGAGCTTGGTTCAGGTTCAGCTGATGTTGAACTTGATGTAGGCAGATCTTCATCACTATCATCGAGAGACATTTGGTTCATTTCATCAAAAGTGACGTTGATTGATTCTTCGATGATCATGGTACGTTTGTTGAAGACTCTGTACCCTTTGCTCTTGGCCGCATAACCTAGAAATATACCTTCATCGGCCTTTTCGTCAAACTTTCCCAAGTTGTCTTTAGTATTAAGAATAAAGCACTTACAGCCAAAAATCTTAAAGTATGAAACTGAAGGAATTCTATCAAACCATAACTCAAATGGAGTCTTCTTCGATTTGGGTCAAATTAGAACTCTATTGAGCACAAAGCAAGCTGTATTGACAGCTTCAGCCCAGAAGTATTTGGGTAGGCTAAATTGATTTAACATCACTCTGGCCATTTCGGTTAGAGTTCTGTTCTTACGTTCCACAACTCCATTTTGTTGTGGAGTTCTAGGGCAGGAGAACTCGTGTATGAAACCGTGTATGTCACAAAATTGCTCGAAATCAGCATTCTCGAATTCGCCTCCATGATCGCTTCTAATTCGAGTGATCATGTAACCTTTTTCATTTTGTACTTTCTTGCAAAAGGCGACAAATTCGGATAATGCGTCATTCTTGCGTGTCAAGAAATATACCCACGTGTATCTAGAAAAATCATCTACAATAACAAATGCATATAATTTACCTCCGAGACTAGCAACTCTGCTAGGACCGAATAAATCCATATGTAGCAATTGTAGAGGTCTAGTAGTACATACTGCGTTTACAGACTTGAATGTGGATCTGGTAGCCTTGTTCTTTTCACATTGGCTGCATACCGAATCCTTCTTGAATGTTATGTCTGGTAAACCGCGTACTATCTTCTTTGTGGATAATCTTGAAATTGTATCCATGTTTGCATGACCGAGTCTCATGTGCCATAGATGACTCTCATCACTTTTGGCCATTAAGCATCTACCTGAAATGTTAGCTTCTTCCAACAGATAGAAAACATATATATTGTCTTCCCTGATTCCTTCAAAGATAGTACTACCAATTGAGCTATCAACTATAGTACATTTGTCTTTGCCAAAGTTGATACCATAACCATGATCAGCTAGATGACTTATGCTGAGCAGATTATGTTTCAACTCGGTAACCAGACAGACATCTTTAATCACTGGATAGGGAGACTTACCAACATCACCGATACCAATAATATACCCTTTCAAATTATTACCGAAGGAAACATAACCTTCCTTCTTCTTCTTCGACAGTGTTGCAAATAGGGTAGCGTCACCGGTCATATGCCGTGAGCAACCGCTGTCGAGGATCCATTTGCTTCTAGCATGTGAAGGGTGTTCCACCTACAAAACAGTTTGCAGATGAAACCTTTGGTACCCATTTCTTGTAGGGTCCTGAATTGTTAGCTTTAGGTATCCAAGCATAAACATTTAAATCTACAAGCTTTCTTATTCTACATGCAGATGATATATGACCAATGAGGCCACAATAATGACATTGTGCATGTCGAGTGTTGAAAGCTGAGTGGTGTGCATGGTTGGTAGGTTTGGGTTTTATAGTATAGAAGAATGCATACCTATGATCATGTTTGGGCTTAACCTTTTGGGGTAAAGGTTTTGTATGGTTTGGTCTGACAGTGTTTGGCTTGGAAATGTTCCGAATTCTCGGTAAGTGACACGTGTTAGGATAGGAAGCAGCAGGCTCAGGCTGTTTTCCTAACCTAATTTCCAACCTTTTGGAAGTGTCATATAACTTAGTATAATCAGAGGTGAGTGATTCCATTCTGATTTGTACAGATTGAAGATTTTTCTTTTCTCTAGAAAGATCTTCTCTCAATTGGTCTATAGTCTTGTCTTTCTCTTCGGATGACTGTTTAGTCTCGTGTAATAAGAGCTTTATAGAGGAAAGCTCACCAGACTCACTAACATTAGCTCTAACCTCAGCTAGTAGGTCGGTAAGTCTTCCTATTTCTCCTTTGTACTCTTTGAGTACCTTCTTAGCGGTCTGATATTTACTACGCAGTTTCCTGTAGTCTAGCATCAGGTCACTGAAGGCATCTCCTAATTGCTCAAAGGTGAAGTCATCATATGTTTCTACAGGTTCAGTAGGTACCTGATCGATTGCCATGAAGCAGATGTTTGCAGCGTCCTCTGAATGTTCATCTTCTGAGTCGCTAGCTTCAATCTCATGCCATATGCTGGTGTTGGCATATTTCCGAGACGTTGATCTTTTCAGGTTGCCTTTTTCATTCCTGTTGTTCTTTTTGCTCGATGATGAGTTGATGGGACAGTCCTTCTTCATATGTCCCTTCTTCTTGCAGCCATAGCAGACAGCATCTTCTTGGTACCAGTTGTTGCTGTTGTTCTCTTTGACTCTCTTCTCATGTCTCATGAATCTTTTGAACTTCCTTGCTAGGAGAGCTTGATCTTCAGCGTCAGATCCACTGCTGTCTGAGTCATCTTCAGCAGCTTTTCTGTGCTGAGCCTTGAGGGCGATAGTCTTCTCCTTTGGTGCAGGTTCTTCAAATTCTTGTAGCTCCAGTTCATGAGTGAGTAGTTTACCCATGAGTACTTCAAGTGACATTGTAGTGAGGTCGTTTCCTTCAATGATAGCTGTAGCCTTCGAAATCCAGTTCTTGGTGAGAGCTCGCAGGAGTTTGCGAATCTTTTCGTGGTTACTGTAATCTTTGCCTAAGGAGGACAAAGGGTTTACAATATCCAAGAACCTCTCGAACATTTGTGTGACTGTTTCATTTGGCTTCATTTTGAACGCCTCGTACTCTTGAGTAAGTCTGCTGACTTTTGACTCCTTGACTTGAGTCGTGCCTTCATGTGTAACTTCGAGAAGCTTCCACACACCATTTGCCGTTGTGCATGTAGATACCCTGTTAAATTCTGTTCTGTCTAAGGTACAAAAAAGAGCATTAATGGCACGTGCGTCAAGACTGGCCTTTTTCTTTTCTTCCTCTGTATAACTGCTTTGGGGTTTTTCAACCAAAACTCCCTCGACATTTATACGAGGTGGCTTCTGATAGCCATCAAGAACAATAGCCCATAAGTCAAAATCAAGAGATTTCAAGAAGAAACTCATCCGTGTTTTCCAATAAGTGTAGTTAGTACCATCAAACAGAGGGGGTCTGTTTGTAGCCTGACCTTCACTTGTGAATTTCATAGTAGCCATGTGATGTGCTGTGATCTAATAAATAATGAATAAATAATAGCACTGTTACCTCGCTTTACCTGTAACACCCGCTCTGATACCAATTGTAGGAACGATATAGTAAAGCGTAATACTCTAGAGGGGGGGTGAATAGAGTTGGCAGCGGAATAATGCTAAATAAAAAATGTTAGCAACACAATCACAGTATATAATCACAGTTAAAATAATGTAAAGGCAGAGTTCAGAAAGCAAACGCAAAGACAGCGATGTATACTGGTATCCCTCTGTTGAGGACTAATCCAGTCGGTAGAACTCTTGCTACCAGTTGAATCCACTATAGGAAAAACCGCAAGTTTTCTTACGAAGTCCTTGCAACTTCTACAATGCGAGCTTTGATACGAAGAACTCGTCCAACTTCAAATGTGAAGAGGTATTCTTCAATCAAGCCTTCTGATTACAATCTCTCAGAAACTTCTAGACCATACCGCACTGGCAAATCGACTAGAGGATTGTAACTGGCTTGGGATCTGAAAATGAAAGCTCTAGAAAACTCTTTGGAAGGCAGAAAGCTTTTTAGATAGAGAGAAGATTGAAAGTGAATGAGTGAATTGAAATGATCGAAATCTATCTCTATTTATAGGAATTCCAAAGGGAGAACTCTGTCAGAATTTGGGCAGAATTCGGGCAGAACTCGATGAGCAAATCTCGGTCAAATCCGCAACTGCAGGAGGACCAAGTTCCAGAGAATTCAAAAATCAAACGGCCACCAACCGAACTCTGGCCGAACTATGGCCGAACTCTGGCCGAGTTCTGTCAGGGTTAGGTTAGGGTTTTTTAAAATAGATTTTTGGTGATTTTTGAAAACCTTTTTGAAAACCTTTTTGTAAACATTTTGATAGGTCATTTTAAAAACACTTTGAACTATTTGGGAGTAGCCTATTTGCCAGTACGACTCGGTGTACAACGTATTCCTAGACTCAAATAAAATAAAAAATTATATTGCATAGGAAGTACAGACTCAAGTAGGCAAACAGATCTTCAGTCTTGAACGGAGTGAATATCCAATCTTGCTTATGTCCAAGGAGCTGAGATGTCCCAACAAGCTTCGTATATCCAGACAGAGTTTTGATCAATTATTAAAATCAGGTTGACTATGACCAATGGGCCAACAATAGCTAACTAACGCCAGAAGGAAAAATGATTACGGTTAACGTTTAATCAAGTTAACATGCGATAAGGAATAGTACGGTATCAAGAGAAATAATTTTGAGAACTTAAAGACATGGTTCCTTGAGAGTAGGTTGGGGGCACGATTAAGAGAGTGATTAAGTGCACGCCTAACTTAAGCGATTTGAAGGTCATGATAGTAAATATAGGGTCGAGAAGAAGGACGAGTAGTTTAAGACGAAGATATAGCAACATTGAGTGATAATGGTCATAGGTGATAGGATAGCTAGAGG
>JANAVB010024401.1:405000-435621 GCA_029216955.1 Iris pallida | reverse complement strand
ATCATCTTGTACAAGGAGCTTCTGTATGCCCAATAAATCTTCGATGCCGCGGAACCAATCAAGCCAAATCTTCGTGTCTAGAATATCCCAAGCACGCGCACCTGCCCACAAGACGTGGGTCAGCACATCATCTATGTACTGGCGAGCAGAATCCAACACACTCGCATAACCAACATTTAAAGTGATCATTTAAGCAAGCATTTATTAGAATGATCTTTCTACTTGGGGCCTAGCATCAGTTTACAGTTCATGGTCAGTAATCAGAGTGAAGCATGTAAACATATTCTTAGTAGCATTCATGCGGACGTATCATTTTAGCATTCTTAGTGTTATCATGCAAAGGCATCATTGAGGCATACTAGGTGTTATCATGAAAAGGCATCATTGAGGCATCGTTAACATTAACATCTTAAACATATTATGACAGTTCTCACTTCAAGCATCACTTAGCATGTATGTTATGTTTGAGCAACGGTTATCGTAAGGCATCTTTCTAGCATACTGAATTTAACATGTTAAGCAGGTTCTCATATTGAAAGACCACGCATAGCATCATTTACTTGGCACGTTAAAGCATGCAAGTTAAACCAAACACATATATTGAGTATATCACATTTAAGTAATTTCTTACCGATAGCCGACTCCCTCGTACCTGCATCAAATACAGGTTAGCAGATATACTTACTCTGCCTGCACAAAACATTCATTAGCATGCATCCTGACTACATGGTCACTGGTGTTTAACTATACGGACGTTGCCATATAGGTCTTCATTGGTAATACGATGACTCCAGAGAAGGTAGTTAGCCCCAAAGGATGCCTCGCAAAACCCGTGCCCCTACTGGCACGCCAATGTTTCCTCCTAGGCCGGATCGGTCGCCCTAACATCCCAGGGTACCGTCCGAGAAAACATATCCCCATCTCTTATGACCATGCGAATGCGTGTCCGACTCAATCGTGAACATAAAATACATGGCAAAATATTAAAGTAAAGACAACAGTGCATCATCATTCATCTCATTCAAGTCATGTTCAATGACTTATTCATTCTCAACATTACCATCATTTTATTTGGTGATCTCAACGATCCCAAGCCTCATCAATTCTCATTCATTGCTTCATTGTAACATTTCTCATTATGTTCCTTCTAAGGAGGAACAACAGCATTCATTCATTTCAAAGGGACCTGTAGCATTTCATTCATTTCATAAGAACAATAGTATATTCAATTTTTTTCTCATGTATCATTCACGCAGCATCTCATTGTTCAAGTGATTCATTTATTTCATCAATCTTAAGCATAAGGGACATTATCGATTCATTCTCAGGCATCATCTTATATTAGCAATTCGAGTGTGATTCGTTCAGCAATTCAAAGTTCATGTGTTATTCATTCAATGATTTCCAGCATATGCATCTCTATCGATTTAGCAACTAACGCATCGCATCACAATTATTCAATATTCAAGGTAAGAGACATTAGGGACATATTCATAGCATCACGTTATTCCATTTATTAAGCATGCAGGAATAAGAAGGAAGGAGGACAGTTCCACTTGCCTGCATCAAAGGGTCTTCTTATTCTGATTGCACACATTCCTCCTAAGCGTAGCTCCACCAGCGAGCCACGTTCCAACACATAATCGTCTAGCCAGCTAAGAGAGACTGCATCAGTCTCAATTCTTCCGACTCCCAACATAAGTCACGGTCCAATATTCTGATCCCATCCAACAAGCCAACCAAATGCCTCGTGCGGAGCGGGGCATTACATGGAGAGAGCAGAAGCCCAGATATAAAGTCCATAGTGATATGCTCTTACTTCCACTCAGAAATGGGTAGTGGCTGGAGCAATCCACCGGGTCTCTGCCTCCCGACTTTTACCTGCTGGCACACCAAGCATCTAGAAACGAACTGAACCACCTCACGTTTTATGCCATACCACCAAACATGCTATCTCAAGTCTCTATACATCTTGTTGGCCCCAGGATGCATAGAGTACTGAGAATGATGTACCTCCTGAAGAACATCCCCGAAGTCCTCCGCTCGGCACGCACAATCTGGTACCATGCCTCAATGACCCATCTCCCGCTATAGAGAACTCATCTAACAGTCCTGCCCAGACCTGCTCCCTGATGACCCTCAGAGCCTCATCCTCAAACTGAGCTGCCCTGACTCTGTCCATCAGCTCTGACTGTACCTGAAGACCCCACATCTGCTCCTCAAATCTAGGAACTATCACCTCTATGCCCAAGCTCTCCAGATCTGCTAGAAGGTGACGATCCATCGTCAAATACATGGCACGGGATGCCTGCGCAAAGCATCCGCGACCATGCTGGTCTTCCCGGATGGTACTATAAGGATATATCAAAATCCTTCATCAGCTCTAACCATCGCCTCTGCCTCATATTCTTTCACGCCCCGATCTCGTAGGATCGAAAACTAGCCACTGGGCATAATGCCGTACAAGTCTAGATTACACTTGTACAAGGCAAACCATTACAGTTCTTGGTAATTCTCAGAAAACATCGATAATGCAGCAGAACTAAGCAGATAAATTAAAGTCACACAATTTATATAGAAATGTATCTCTTTATTGATAATCAAAATGGATTATAAGACTTGCAGCGGAATACAGAGTTTACAACTGATTACAAGACTCGCAGCAAAATACAGAGTTTACAACTGTTTACAAGGCTCTTAAATAGCCAACTGAATGTATACACTTGCCCTTCAGGCTACAACTGAATATACCGACTTCTTTATAATGAACTTGCCAATATGGCTATAATCTCACTAGTACAACTGAGTTCCACTGTTCCATACATTATGTCCCGTATAGCAGAAGACATCGTCTTGAAAGAAGAGCTTCTGTACACCCATCCGATTCGTCGATGCCAAGCACAGATTCACAGGATTTCCCCCAAGCATACTCTATAATATTGCCCACAACGTGGGTCAGTACATCATCATTGTACTGGCGAGCGGTGCTGGCCCAACTCACTATGAAGACAACACTAAGTAATCATGTTATAGAACATTATTAACAGTGGTCTTTCTTGTTACCTTAGGGTCAATTTCATATTATAGCCGACAAGAAGTAAAGCATGCAATCTCATAGCCAACATAATTTAAAGCATGCAGTTATCACCCTTTGGTGATTCTTACCCACGGTCATATAGCCATCCCTGTACATTTATAATACTTACTCTGCCTGCACAAGACATTGTTAGGAATAATATCATGATTCAATATAAATATCACCGTTCAGGTGATTCTTACCAATAGCCGACATCCTTCCCTGTATTTGAGTAATAACTTACTCTGTCTGCATAAGACATCATTAGCACCGGACCTATCTATATGAAGGTCACTGGCTACACGCCATCATGGACCGTCTTACAGATATATAGCGCCCTTGCCAGTGCAGGTAGCTAGCCCCACTGCAAGTCCTGTATACCGTGCTACTACTTCAGCACAATCTTTGTTTCCCCTAGGACGAACCGGGTTCCATGGCCCAGGAATACCGTTCGAGGAAACTACCTTGTCGACAAGTTGCCCATGACCATGCAACTATATACAACTTATCTATAAAGAAAACATATATACATGGTAAGGAAAACTAAGTAATTCAGCCACCATTCTCATTCATATTGCCATCTTGCGTTGAGCCAACGCTCACATTATCATCTGCCCAATCCAGGGTCTTGGCGTAATCAACATTCTACATCGGCGACAGGATAATAGAATGTTGTTACCCAATGCCTTGCCACATTTGATACCATACATCTTTCCAACCACTCAATGTACTCACCGCCCAATTCCTGGGACTTAGCATCTGTTTAGCAATCTATTCATTGAGCCAAAGCTCGATATACTTACCGCCCAAGTATTTGGGACTTTGCCTTCACCTGTCATGTAATCATCGCAACAGCGTACAAGCATACCATTATTTAGCCACAACAGTTTACGTTCAGGAGATTATTATCTTTCATTATCTTTCCAAATTCCATACAAGGTGTTATTGAGCAACACAATAAGAAACATAGCACACTATCCTTTATTTTAAGCGTGGAGCTAAAGGATCTTTGAAGGGTTCAACACTACTCACATTCATAGGACGATTCCCACCACGATCGCATAGCCTTCTAAGCAATCCTTCGTATAATCCCAAGTCCAACAAGGCTTCATCGAACCAACCATCCATCAAAAGGCATCTTGCGGGTCGGGGCACTACAATATATACCACCCAGAAAAAGTTTCGTCCTCGAAACTTAAAACAAAACTTATTCCCAAAACTTCAATCAACTTTTAATGAAACTTCTCAACGATCAACTTGCACCATTTAATATTTCTCCGCAATCTCTCGATTGATTTCAAGTAATGTACCGTCTCGTTACAGCATCCCAATTGATTCAAAATAGTTTACCATCTTTGATCTTTCTTCCGACACTCGTGCAAATCCTTAGCACATGATAATCCTCTCCGTGGCTTCGTTTGAATTCAGCATACCACTTAGTTGGAATCATACACATATTTTAGGCATCCCCGAAATACATGCACTTCAGCCAAGTTCAGTGATAGAGAAAGCGAACGAGCTACGGTGTAATCTTCCTTTCCGAACATCAGTAATTCGTTTTAAGCATCTCGTATAATCCTACTTTGTTTATTCAATATCCCAACCAACTAATAACACAATAGATGTTATCAATTCCAACTCGAGCAATTTTCCACAATCGATTCCAACGTTTTCTAAAGTATTCAGACTTAGATGTATCAAGTATTCCTTTCAAGTTCATTGTCATCCATGCCACCAAAGTTGATAAATTCTATTACCATATTTCATTCCGATACCCCGACTCTCGTCGGTCAAGTCTTGTACTCATCATCGTTCGCATCCATACACTTTGTTTGCAACTTGTAACTTTTCGGTCATAATCCATCCATCAAATTGTACCACCATCCCACTCTAGTAACTTTTCTCGCTATACTCAAATATTTTTTTATATTGATAAGCCAACATATTATCCTCTCGCATAAGCAACTCTTATATTCCAGCAACATTAATCCTGAGGGTCATTCCTATTCACCTTTGCTCTCGCCGATCTCGGCTACATGCACTATCCCATTCCGTCGTTACACTTATCTTCGATTTTGATCCGATCAATAAAATTATCCCAACTGTCTCAAGGTACTACCATTAATTTTCGCAGCTCAATATCAATCAACCAAATCCAACCAGCTTTAGAATTTTTGAAACCAACATGATCCGTCATCCCATCCAACATTATAACACCGAAATTTCCAATCTTCATTCCATTCCGAAGTCTACCTTCCAACACATCTTACTCATTCCGACTATACACACGCAACATCAATAGGGACTTCCTACGATTTTCCAACAGTCAACTTAGCATCCAATCAAGTCTCTATGGTCAGCTAATCTAAGCTAAACCAGACGAATCATTCAGCTAACTCATATGAGATGAGTAGCTATCAGGGACATACTTATCTCTTATCTTAGAGGCAACCAATTCTCATCATAGGGCAACTCTATGGTCTGACCAACTTAGGGACATGGGACAGCACCCAATCTTATGAATTTATTCCCAACATGAACAACTGAAGAACATAGCCAACCAATCTAAAACTTAAGCAATCAACCATCATTCTAGGCAACAAACCGACACTCTAGTCAACCAACCGACATTCTAAGCAACCAACCAACATTCTAGACAACCAACCGACAATCTAGACAACCAGCCAACAATCTAGGCAACCAACCGACAATCTAGGCAACCAACCAACAATCTAGGCAACCAACCGACAATCTAGGCAACCAACCAACAATCTAGGGTCAAGTCTTTCTACCCGTACTCATACTCGGGTCATACCCAAGGAAGTCTCATTCTAGACTTACCCGCAACCGACCAAATCTATCCGACAATTCTATCCAACAATTCTATCCCACAATTATATCCCACAACTCTATGGGTCAATCTCGAAGCTATCATATAAAACTTATCAATCGAATATCCAAACTTTCAATTTCTACTCGCATAGACATAGCATCACTTGTTCAATCCGACTTGCATTCACATATCGTACTCAAATTGTCTATTCAATCGGGCCAACGATTCTGAATCATCATCCGACATTGCTATCTCAATAGTTTATCACTTATGATCTCTTTCCTACGGTCTCTTCGTAACATATTCGTTTCCTACATTTTTCGATCATCGATACTGTCCGTACTCTCTTAACCAATAAGGCAACTACATAATCATATTTCTTTCGAGGCATCATTATAAATTTTCTAGCACCAACACGGTCATATCTTAGCAATTCACGTTAACCATCAATATTTGTTTTGCATCATCTCCTTGTGATTCTATAAGAAGATCTACTATTCATGTGTCGATCCAATCTCAATAGCACCAATCATCTAGCATTCATACTTCGGTCATCTTAGTAGATATAACATAACTCAATAGTTAAGTTATAATCCAATAATTCTATATTCCACCAAACTTGTTATTCATGCGACAACATCATCTACCGACGGGGTCCATTACATATCGCTGCACCTCGATACTTATTTGTATCCCAGCCATTCGACTTTCGCAAGGGACATCTACCCTTTCGTGCATCAAGGGACAAGTACCCATTCTCTATGCCTCAAAATAGTCAAGGGTCATAACTTGTTAATTCGGAACATCAATTTCTCTCAAGCCCAACTGCACATCGTGCTAAGATCATCTATTCCTCAAGCCCATTCTCTAACTTTTTGGTCGTTGATGCAACTCTCTGCATCTTCTAAATCATTTGCAACATCCCGATAAGCGTCTAACATCACCATCAATTATGTCAATATCCAACATGCAATTTCTTTCACTTAATTCCAACATCGTTCAAAATTCGGTCTATAGTTATTCCCGCAAAATCATTCGATAGCAACACCACACTATCGTTACTAAGCCTACCATCCTCCTTACCCAACTGATTTAAGTCTTTGCCTGAATCTGAAATTCGTTTCATTCCCAACCAAGGCATTCATTTCATATTCTCAATTTTCTTATTACCCAACATAATGCTAACCGACAAGGTCTAACGATGGTTCATCTGAATACATAAATTCTCACAACGGATCATCTAACTTAATCATCAAGGGACATTCCTAGCCGTCATGTATCAATCGTAAGCTCAGCTACGATTCGATACCACCCAATACCTTATAGGTAAAGCAATCACAAAATCATAAACACATCAAGGGTCAAGGGACATCTTATCACTACGAGGGTATATGTAATATACCACTCAGAGCTCAAGCTATTTTCGACACAATATTCCCTCGCATCAAACCAACGTCCAACATGGATAATCCATCCTGCAGTGGTTATGCTGACCACAAATATCGACTCAAGATTCTGTCGATTCCCATTCACTGAAATCCATGCACATTCTGTTCTAACATACCAAGCCATCACCCACGGTCGATTGCTGCATAACAATCGACTTCAATGAATCCCACACATAAGACATCCAGCATACATCACAAACTTATTATCGCATCGCATCATTGTTATTCTTTTTGGTATCTTTTAGAAATTCAATAAAGCACACATATCACAGCCCACATATTTAGACTTATTGTATGAAACACCCAGTGAGAGGTTAGAATGATTAACGGACTTTCAGTCAAGGGAACAACTTAGAATAGTTTGGAAGCAACACAGAATAATCGCAGAAGCACTATGAATCATCATAGAGGCAACTTTGATTTCATCGCGGAAGCAACTTTGAGTATTCGCGAAAGCAACTTTAATTCACCACGGAAGCAACTTTTGAATAATCGCGGAAGCAATCTTTGAATCATCGCGGAAGCAGCTTAGAATCATCTTAGTAGCAACATTGATTCGAAACAAATCAAATAAGAATCCAAGGACGTAAAGCCGTGCTCTGATACCATTATGTCACGCCCCGATCTCGGAGGATCGAAAACTAGCCACTGGGCGTGATGCCGTACAAGTCTAGATTACACTTGTACAAGGCAAAACCATTACAGTTCCTGGTAATTCTCATAAAATATCGATAATGTAGCGAAACCAAGCAGATAAATTGAAGTCACACAATTTATATAGAAATGTATCTCTTTATTGATAATCAAAATAGATTACAAAACTTACAGCGGAATACAGAGTTTACAACTGATTACAAGACTCGCAGCGAAATACAGAGTTTACAACTGTTTACAAGGCTCTTAAATAGCCAACTGAATGTATACACTTGCCCTTCAGGCTACAACTGAATATACCGACTTCTTTATAATGAACTTGCCAATATGGCTACAATCTCACTGGTATAACTGAGTTCCACTGTTTCATACATTATGTCCCATATAGCAGAAGACGTAGTCTTGAAAGAAGAGCTTCTGTACACCCATCCGATTCATCGATGCCAAGCACAGATTCACAGGATTTTCCCCAAGCATACCCTGTAATATTGCCCATAACGTGGGTCAGTACATCATCAATGTACTGGCGAGAGTTGCTGGCCCAACTCACCTATAAAGACAACACTAAGTAATCATGTTACAGAATATTATTAACAGTGGTCTTTCTTGTTGCCTTAAGGTCAATTTTATATTATAGCCGACAAGAAGTAAAGCATGCAATCTCATAGCCAACATAATTTAAAGCATACAGTTATCATCCTTTGGTGATTCTTACCCATGGTCGTATAGCCATCCCTGTACATTTATAATACTTACTCTGCCTGCATAAGACATTGTTAGGAACAACATCATGATTCAATATAAATATCACCGTTCAGGTGATTCTTACCAACAGCCGACATCCTTCCCTGTATTTGAGTAATAACTTACTCTGCCTGCATAAGACATCATTAGCACCTGACCTATCTATATGAAGGTCACTGGCTATACGCCATTCTGGACCATCTTACAGATATACAGCACCCTTGCCAGTGCAGGTAGCTACCCCCACTGCAAGTCCTGTATACCGTGCTACTACTTCAGCACAATCCTTGTTTCCCCCTAGGACGAACCGGGTTCCATGGCCTATAAATACCGTTCGAGGAAACTACCTTGTCGACAAGTTGTCCATGACCATACAACTATATGCAACTTATCTATAAAGAAAACATATAATGCATGGTAAGGAAAACTAAGTAATTCAGCCACCATTCTCATTTATATTGCCATCTTGCCTTGAGCCAACGCTCACATTATCATCTGCCCAATCCAGGGTCTTGGCGTAATCAACATTCTACATCGGCGACAGGATAATAGAATATTGTTACCCAATGCCTTGTCACATCTTTGATACCATACATCTTTCCAACCAACTCAATATACTCACCGCCCAATTCCTGGGACTTAGCATCTGTTTAGCAATCTTTTCATTGAGCCAAAGCTCGATATACTCACCGCCCAAGTATTTGGGACTTTGCCTTCACCTGTCATATAATTCATCGCAACAGCGTACAAGCATACCATTCATTTAGCCACAATAGTTTACGTTCAGAAGATTATTATCTTTTATTATCTTTCCAAATTCCATACAAGGTGTTATTGAGCAACACAATAAGAAACATAGCACACTATCCTTTATTTTAAGCGTGGAGCTAAAGGATCTTTGAAGGGTTCAACACTACTCACATTCATAGGACGATTTCCACCACGATCGCATAGCCTTCCAAGCAATCCTTCGTATAATCCCAAGTCCAACAAGGCTTCATCGAACCAACCATCCATCAAAAGGCATCTTGCGGGTCAGGGCACTACATATTCAGCTCCTTCTGGGTAAACACGTACTTTAAGCTCTTGTGGTCAGTGTAAATCTCCACACGCTCTCCGTACAAATAGTGTTTCCACAGCTTCAAAGCAAAGATGACCGCTGCCAGCTACAGATTGTGGGTAGGGTAGTTCCTCTCATGAGGACGTAACTGCCTAGATACATAGGCAATCACCTTTTCGTGCTGCTGAAGTACACAACCCGAACCCCATCCTGAAGCGTCACTGTAGATCATATAACCACCAGATCCAGATGGCAGCGTCAAGATAGGAGCTGTAGTCAACCTCGTCTTCAGCTCCTCAAAGGCGGTCTGGTACTTCTCGGACCAAAAAAACTCCTTGTCCTTCCTGGTAAGTCGGGTCATCGGCTGGGCAATCCTGAAAAAGTCCTGCACGAACCTCCGGTAATAACCTGCCAGACCCAGAAAACTCTGAACCTCTGCTACTGAGCTCGGCGTAAACCAGGACTCCACTGCAGAAATCTTCTTCGGATCTACTAAAATCCCCTCGCCAGAGACAACATGGCCTAGGAACTCCTCGCGATCCAAGAAGAACTCGCACTTGGACAGCTTCCCATACAGCTGCTCCCTCCTGAGAGTGTCCAGCACAATCCTCAGGTGCTCCTCGTGCTCCTCTGGCGTCTTCGAATAGATGAAAATGTCATCGATGAAGACCACCACGAACTTGTCAAGGTACTGATAGAATACCTTGTTCATCAAGTTCATGAATACCGTCGGGGCGTTGGTCAACCCAAACGACATGACGGTATACTCATACTGGCCATAACGAGTCCAAAATACAGTCTTTGGAATGTCATCCCGCTTCACCTTCAGCTGATGGTACCCGGTATGCAAGTCGATCTTCGAGAACACCCTCGTCCCGCTCAATTGGTCGAACAAGTCATCAATCCTTGGCAAAGGATACTTGTTCTTGATGGTAAGGTTGTTGAGCACCCTGTAATCAATGCACATACGTACCGTACCATCCTTCTTCAGGACGAAAAGAACTGGTACGCCCCAAGGTGAAGAACTAGATCGAATAAAGCCCTTGTCCTCCAGCTCGTCAACCTGTTTCTTCAGCTCTGCTAACTCACTGTTGTTGATTCTATAGACGTGCTGTGAGATAGGCTCAGTGCCCGGCACTAGGTCTATAAAAAACTCAACATCACAATCTGGCGGCATCCCGGGCAACTCCTTGGGAAAGACATCCAAGAACTCATCAATAAGTGGATATGGCAACACCGGCCCCGCCAACAACGCTCCACAGAATCCATCTCCTGGCTCCGCTGCACCCCTGGTGAACTCAAACTCTAGCTCTTCCGGCGGCATGAACAGAATCCTGCCCCTCTGTAGTCTATACTAGCATGGTGCATGCTCAACCAGTCCATACCGAGTACCACATCATAACTCAGAAGTGGCATTACGAACAAATACGCACTCAGCTCCCGGCCTCTCAAAGAAACTCTCTGCCCCTTACAAACATTATTAACCAGGATGATTCCATTCCCAGTCATAATCTTGTAAGTCCTACCAAGATACTCAGCAATGATATTGTGCCTAAGAGCAAAAGAAACAGACACAAAACTGTGTGTAGCACCAGAATCAAACAAGGCTAAGACAGGAAAAGAATCGAGCAGAACAGAACCTGCGACAACATCTGCTATAGGCTCCATCTCCTCGGCTGCAAGAGCAAAGGCTCTACCCACACCCCTCTGTTGGCGGTACTGGACAAACTGCTGTTGCTGGATCGGAAGTGGACCCCGCTGTTGAACTATAGGCACACTAGCTGGTGCCCTCGGAACAGGTGCCCTCTGAGCTACTCCAGCAACATGGGGGTTCTTAGGACACTCCCGCATCTGATGCCCAGCGGTACCGCAAAAGAGACACAAAACCAGCCTCCTTCTGCAGAACTCGAAGAGGTGACCGAGCTTCTTGAAGTAGTGGCACGGAGGATCATCCTGCCCCTAACGCTACTGAACCCTCTGGACAGGTGCCCTGGCCTGCACCTGCTGATGATGATGCTGGAACGGCTGATGCTGAAGCTGAGGGCGCTTAGCAGCCCCCACGCTCCTACTGGCCCCCAAAAACAAATTACGATCCCTCTTCAGCTTCAAGCCCCACTCTCTCTCCACCTTCCGAGCCTTCGCATAGACCTCTGCATATGTCACATAGAAGGAAGGGATTAGGATCTTGATATGCCATGTCAATCCCTCTCGTAAGCGCTCTACTCGGATCACTGGGTCGCTCACAATATACTCGACGTATCGGCTCAGCCGGCCGAACTCTGCCGCATACTCCTCCACAGTCATACTGCCCTGCTACAGGTTCTGAAACTGTCATACTAGGCCGATCTTGTCTGTAGGAGAAAGAACTTCTCTCTGAATAGGGCTCAAAACTCAGCCCAAGTGTGGCCCTCTCCTGCAAGAGCTGGCTCGTTCCGGAACTATGTCCGGGCAACATCTAATAACTGTAAGCCAACCGCCTCGACCTTCAGGACGTCTGTCAGGCGGGAGGCCCTCATCTGACGCTCGATATCCTCGAGCCAGTCATCAGCATATACAATACCTTCGGTCCCTCTGAAATCCCTCGGACCCATCTTCTTGAAAGCCTGGATGTCTCCGGACTTCTGCTGCTGCACCTCCCGCTGTGGAGCCCTACGCTCCATCATAGCCAGGGCCAATCTATGGGCATCCTCCATGTCCTGGCGCATGGCCTCAGTCTGTCTCATATGTGCCTCATGCTGGGCCTACTGGGACTCCAGCACCTGGTGAAAGAATGCGAGCATCTGCCCCATGTCTGTAGGAAGAGGAGGAAACGGAGGAATAGCTTCCACCACCGGCGGAGGAGCCCCTGCTGAGGAGGAGGAGGAAGAACGCCCCCGACAGCTTCCGTCGTAGCCCCCGGCACTACAGGAAGAGCACCCACAGTGACCCCAGGGACAGTCAATGAGAGCGCTGGAGGAGTACCCCCCGAGAGCCCCTACTGAAGTTCCAACTGCAGGGGAAGTGACCGAAGCCTGTCCGCCAGAGGTAGCAGACCTCTCTGTCTCCCCGTGCTCCTCATCGGGAGAATGAGTCATAACCATCCTCGAGACAGATTGAAAGGAAGATATCAATATGGCACAAGAAGGACTATATCAAAGAAGGACAGCTAGAATACGTTAAATCAATATCAAAGGCGATAAGCAAGATAAGCAAGAAAAGATCCTACTGTGATTGAGTACTCTTAGCCTACTACCTCCTATATGTAACACAGGCTCGTAGTCAACACTCTAAGATGAGTGCTGCTACGACATCGCACAAATTGTGACTTCAGGACCTGCGTGGGCCACCACTAAAAATGTGTCATGCACCGCACTCGCTGAAAGTATAATGCCCCGCTCCGTACGAGGCATTTGGGTTGGCTTTTTGGATGCTATCAGAATGTTGGACCATGACTTATGTTGGGAATCAGGAGAATTGAGACTGATGCAGTCTCTCTTAGCTGGCTAGACGGAATGGGTATTGGAACATGGCACGCTGGTAGAGCTAAGCTTAGCAGGATTGGAGCAGGAAGACCCTTTTATGCAGGCAAGTGGAACTGTCCTCCTTCCTCCTTATTCCTGTATGCTTAATAAATGGAATAATGTGATGCTATGAATATGTCCCTAATATCTCTTACCTTGAATGTTGAATAATTGTGATGCGATGCTTAGTTGCTAAATCGATAGAGATGCATATGTTGGAAATTATTGATTGAATAACACATGAACTTTAAATTGTTGAACGAATCATACTTGAACTGCTAATGTAACATGATGCCTGAGAATGAATCGATAATATCCCTTATGCTTAATGTTGATGAAATGAATGAATCACTTGAGTAATGAGATGCTATGAGAATGATACATGAGTAATGAACTGGCTATGCTATTAACACAAGGAATGGAATGAAACACTAGAATCATGTACCTTCTGCATAACTGTTGTTGTTGTCTGCTTCCTTATAAGCAATGAAAGAAAGAATATTGTCCCTATGATATGAATGAAATGATATAGGTCCTATCGATATGAATAAAATATTATTTGTTCCTCTTAGAAAGGAATGATATGAGAAATGTTACAATGATTGATGCAATGAGAAATGATGAGGCTTGGGATCATTGAGATCACCAAGTGAACAGGTAGAAATATTGGAAAGATGAGATGATGAACTGTTGCCTTTTCTTATCTTATTATTGTATCATGCGACTTCGAACACGATCGGGTCGGACACGTATTCGCATGACCATAGACGTACTTGTATACAAGGATTTCCTCGAACGGTACCCGCGGCGGTGGGATCGAGTCGGCCTAGGAGGAATTGGTGCTTTGGTAGCACGGTATTGGGATCCTCATTCGGGCTCGCAACTTGGTGAAGGGCACATCCCATACCCTATGAAGTCCTATATGGCACGTCGACATGGTGCACAACCACCAGTGGTCATGTAGTCAGGTTGTATGCTAATGAATGTTTTGTGCTGACAGAGTAAGTATATCATATTATCATGTATTTTATGCAGGTACGAGGGAGTTGGCTATCGGTAAGAAATCACTTAAATATGATGCATGCAGTATATGTTGGTTGAATGGTCTGCTTAATCATGCTAAACAAGTCAATGATATGATGTTGCCTTTAATTGAGAACCTCCTTAACAGGCTAAATTCAGTATGTCAACATGTTACGTTGCTATGTAAACTGCTTAAGCATAACAAACCTGCTAAGTGATGCCTTCTATGAGAATTGTCACAACATGTTCAAATGTTAGAACTAATCATGCCTTTTCATGATAACACTAGTATGCTTTACTGATGCCTTCATATGAATGTTGCTAAGAATATGTTTACATGCTTCACTATGATAATTGCCCATGAACTGTAAACTGATGCTAGGCTAAAGTAGAAAGATCATTTTATTAAATGCTTGCTAAAATGGACCAGTTAGTGTTGGTTTAGGCGAGCGGGTTGGATTCTGCTCGCCAGCACATAGATGATGTGCGGACCCACGTTTTGTGTGGGCAGGTGCTCGTGTTTGGGATGTTCTATACACGAAGATTGGCTGGATTGGTCCCGCGGCATCGGAGATTTGTTGGGCATACAGAAGCTCTCCTTGTTCAAGATGATGTCTTCTGTTTATAAAGGGCATAATGTATAGAACATTGTAATCAGTTGTACCAGTGAGTAGTAAGCTAAGTTGGTATATCGAGTTGTAATCCAATGTATCCAAGTATCAAATTGTAAGCTGTATAGCATTGTTCAGTTGGCTTTCAATGTAAAGTGGGATTTGTTGTAAGCATTGTACTTTAATACAAGTCTTGTACTCTTCTTCAATTATCAATAAAGAGAATAAAGTTCTATATAGCGCTGTGTGACTTCAAGTTATCCTTTTATCTCTGCTGCTATAAAGAAGTGATCTATTTCTATTTACTGACAAAGATTGTCCTCATTAACTTCAACTTATCTGCTTCTGCCACTGCGATGTATTCCTATTTGAAGAAAATCAATTATGTACCATCTTTGCCTTGTACAAGTGCAATACCAGACTTGTACGGCATCACGCCCAAGCGAGGACGATCGATTCCAAGAGATAAAATAGGTGAATAAATGACTCTACGAATCGGGGCGTGACAAATTGGTATCAGAGCACAGCTTTACGTCCTTGGTCTCTTATTTGATTCATTTCAAATCAAAGTTGCATCGACGATTAACCAAAGTTGCTTCCGCGATCACTCAACGTTGCTTCCGAGATTAAATCAAAGATTGCTACCGCGATTATGTTGTCGTTGTTCTGCAATCATCCTATGTTGTTTGTGTCTGAAAGTTCGTTGACTCTCTTGGCTGCTCACTGGATGTTCCATACAATAAGTCTATATACTTTGTGATGCCCCTGAATGAATGATTGTTGTTGGTTTGGACACAAATAACCCAACAATGACTCGATGCCATAAGTATGCTATATTGTGAAAGTTGTTTGGAATGTGGGAATAAAAGAAAAGTGGCTATGTATGCGATAACAAGTGGAGAATTACATGTGATGTTGGGAATGAATAATTGATGGATGAGTTTAGCAGAACTAGTGGGTTGACTCATATGTGCTCGCTAGTACTTTTGAGACCCTAAGAATGTTTGCTTGTGATATTGAGACCCCGAGATATTGGTTAAGTATTGTGATCATTGTAGATCACGAATGTCCGGAATAGAATTGGGTTGGTATTGTTTAAGGATGGCTTCACTTCTGAGTGGTATATTGCCTCTACCACCTCAGAACGAGATGTATGTTGACCCTTTCCATAGGATATCAGGAGACTATCTGTGGGTACTGGGTAGTGCCGAGACTTATCGGGGAGTCATATATCGTGGCTAGATGACTCGAGTGTCCCTTGACGGTGATGTTATATTGAGTAGCGAGATTGTCAGAAATTGTAACGTATGGCTTGGTTAGAAATTGTTTAGTCGAGTGATGACTCAGACTAGTAAGACAGCTAGCTAGTATGCTATGGGTAAATGGATTTGGCTAGAGAATATTGTGGCTTAGAACATCTGAATGTTGACTTCGATTGGTTGGATGTAAATCAAATGTGGCTAATACAAAGTTGGTTGCATAGCTGAAAGTTTTAGAAATATTGTCGGTGAACCAAAAGAATATTAGAGATTTGTGCCTTGATCCTAAGGTGTAATAGATGTTAACCCATCTAGATCACCAAAGGATAATTATTGCCTATATGCATGTATGCTGAGGAATTGAATTATATTAGAAAGATAACAAGTAGCAGGCCGAAATATTTGTGTTGCATAGAGCATGGTTAATTGATACATAAATTGTCGGATGGAATGAAATGAACTACTCGACCCTTGAGGTAGGGAATTTTAAGAATGTCCGTATGAGATTTTGACGGCTAGAAAAAGAACGATATTTAAGAATGCCCGTAAGATAGTTTGATAATTGAGAAACGAATAGGATTGAGAAATTACAAACGTGTTGGATAATGTCGGTATATGTGACTATCGGTTAGGATATAGATTGTTGGCTTATGACTTGGTGGTGTGACTCTATCATACAGATCGAATAGTATGATTCCATAATTATGTTAAGACTATCAGAACCGATGACCCTTGAATAGTTAGCCTCGGCTTATGGGTTCGTGTGAGTACAAAGGATTTGGAATAGAAATTGAATCATTAGAAAATTACTTGATGGATTATTAGAACGATAAAAATCATATGTCGGATTGGGATTGACCGTAATGTTGATAGATCGATCTTAATCGATCGTTGGGTAAGTCTAAAATGGGCCTCTATGGGAATTATTTTCCTTGAGGAAGACCCTGGATAGATAGACTTGACCCTAGAGACCAGTTGATGACTTACCATTGTTGGCATAGCCAACAACGGCGATTAGTTATTCAGACTGAGTTGAATCCTATATGTTTGGGTAAAGTTGCCTCGAATAGTTAGTTGCATGTTGGCCTGAGAATAAGAAATTAGCATGATCCCTAGTAGCTGTCTACTCTAGGGGAGTCACCTGAATGATTAGGTTTAGCTGTCGGTATAGCTAACCATAGAGACTTGACCGAATAATAGAGTGACCGTTGGCGACCGTAGGATAACCTTGTGGCATTGAACGAGAGATGGTGATGAGTATGACCTAAGAGTGATATATTGTATGTAAAAGTATGCTTCAATATGAACCTTAGAGATGTTTGACCCTTGAGGATTATATGTCGACCTATAGCGGGAACTAGAATCGTGGGATGAGACTTGAGTTGTATGTATCGAATAGTGAATTATTATATGAGATAGAATTGACTGCTCATGACGGAAATGTTGGATCGGTATCTATAGTCGGGTAGCTAGGTTAACCCTGACTGTGCATAGAATTGTACCCTGACTCGGGTAATCGATAGTTGGTGATGTCGGATTGTAGCTTTTAGAAAAGATGAATTGCCTCGGTAAAAAATATAGTTGGATTTGGGAAGCAATATGATTACGTGTTGTGAACTCTTGATATGTTTGGCTCTACGTTAGACCCTTAATTGAATGTTAGAAATATTATGCTTGGATAGAGAGCTGTCCCTGATGTTAAGTATTATGGCCTGGAAGATAGTGATTGTGGCAAAATGAATGAGGTAATAAGTCAATTGAAAGGATGCTAAGTCGGATTTAGAAAAAAAGAGTTATATCGTGGCTGATCGAATCACACTAACATGGAAGTTGGCTGAAGTACATATGTTTTGGGGACGCCTAAAATATGTGTATGGATCCAGCCGAAGTGATAGGTTGCGACTGAGATAACATTTTGGGAAGAATTTATTGCACTAGCACGGACTTTGGCTGAAATGTATATATTTTGGGGACGCCTAAAATATGTATATGGATCCAAATAAAGTGATATGTTGCGACCAAGATAGAATGCAAGAAAAATGTTGGTGAATCAATGAGAAGTTACAAGTATTTGGAAAAAGAGAAGGATGGATTGAATCGTTGATGGATTAAAATGGTACAATTGGATAGCTATTTTGAGATGACCGAGTGTACTGAAGTGAATATTGAGTTGAAGCTGAACGAGTAACTTGTTGTGACTAAGTGAATTAGTAGATTGAGTTGTTCTTTTAAGTTTCGAGGACGAAACTTTTTCTGAGTGGTATATTATGTAATGCCCCGCTCCGCACGAGGCATTTGGGTTGGCTTGTTGGATGCTATCAGAATGTTGGACCGTGACTTATGTTGGGAATCAGGAGAATTGAGACTGATGCAGTCTCTCTTAGCTGGCTAGACGGAATGGGTATTAGAACGTGGCTCGCTGGTAGAGCTACGCTTAGCGGGATTGGAGCAGGAAGACCCTTTTATGCAGATAAGTGGAACTGTCCTCCTTCCTCCTTATTCCTACATGCTTAATAAATAGAATAACGTGATGCTATGAATATGTCCCTAATGTCCCTCACCTTGAATGTTGAATAATTGTGATGCGATGCTTAGTTGCTAAATCGATAGAGATGCATATGCTGTAAATCATTGAATGAATAACACATGAACTTTGAATTATTGAACGAATCATACTCGAACTGCTAATGTAACATGATGCCTGAGAATGAATCGATAATGTCCCTTATGCTTAATGTTGATGAAATGAATGAATCACTTGAGTAATGAGATGCTATGAGAATGATACATGAGTAATGAACTGGCTATGCTATTAACACAAGGAATGGAATGAAATACTAGAATCATGTACCTTCTGCATAACTGTTGCTGTTGTATGCTTCCTTATAAGCAATGAAAGAAAGAATATTGTTCCTATGATATGAATGAAATGATGCAGGTCCTATCGATATGAATGAAATATTATTTGTTTCTCTTAGAAAGGAATGATATGAGAAATGTTGCAATGATTGATGCAATAAGAAATGATGAGGCTTGGGATCATTAAGATCACCAAGTGAATAGGTAGAAATATTGGAAAGATGAGATGATGAACTGTTGCCTTTTCTTATCTTATTATTGTATCATGCGACTTCGAACACGATCGGGTCGGACACGCATTCGCATGACCATAGATGTACTTGTATACAAGGATTTCCTCGAACGGTACCCGCGGCGGTGGGATCGAGTCGACCTAGGAGGAATTGGTGCTTTGGTAGCACGGTATTGGGATCCTCATTCGGGCTCGCAACCTGGTGAAGGACACATCCCATACCCTATGAAGTCCTATATGGCACGTCGACATGGTGCACAACCACCAGTGGTCATGTAGTCAGGATGCATGCTAATGAATATTTTGTGCAGAGTAAATATATCATATTATCCTGTATTTTATACAGGTACGAGGGAGTTGGCTATCGGTAAGAAATCACATAAATGTGATGCATGCAGTATATGTTGGTTGAATGGTCTGCTTAATCATGCTAAACAAGTCAATGATATGATGTTGCCTTTAATTGAGAACCTCCTTAACATGCTAAATTCAGTATGTCAACATGTTGCGTTGCTATGTAAACTGCTTAAGCATAACTAACCTGCTAAGTGATGCCTTCTATGAGAATTGTCACAACATGTTCAAATGTTAGAACTAATGATGCCTCAATGATGCCTTTTCATGATAACACTAGTATGCTTTACTGATGCCTTCACATGAATGTTGCTAAGAATATGTTTACACGCTTCACTATGATAATTGCCCATGAACTGTAAACTGATGCTAGGCCAAAGTAGAAAGATCATTTTATTAAATGCTTGCTAAAATGGACCAGTTAGTATTGGTTTAGGCGAGTGGGTTGGATTCTGCTCGCCAGCACATAGATGATGTGCTGACCCACGTTTTGTGTGGACAGGTGCTCGTGCTTGGGATGTTCTATACACGAAGATTGGCTGGATTGGTCCTGCGACATCGAAGATTTGTTGGGCATACAGAAGCTCTCCTTGTTCAAGATGATGTCTTCTGTTTATAAAGGGCATAATGTATGGAACATTGTAATCAGTTGTACCAGTGAGTAGTAAGCCAAGTTGGTATATCGAGTTGTAATCCAATGTATCCAAGTATCAAATTGTAAGCTGTATAGCATTGTTCAGTTGGCTTTCAATGTAAAGTGCGATTTGTTGTAAGCATTGTACTTCCATACAAGTCTTGTACTCTTCTTCAATTATTAATAAAGAGAATAAAGTTCTATATAGCGCTGTGTGACTTCAAGTTATCCTTTTATCTCTGCTGCTATAAAGAAGTGATCTATTTCTATTTACTGACAAAGATTGTCCTCATTAACTTCAACTTATCTGCTTCTGCCGCTGCGATATGTTCCTATTTGAAGAAAATCAATTATGTACCATCTTTGCCTTGTACAAGTGCAATACCAGACTTGTACGGCATCATGCCCAAGCGAGGACGATCGATTCTAAGAGATAAAATAGGTGAATAAATGACTCTACGAATCGGGGCGTGACAGTAAGGGCACGTGTGCGTAACAACGTCCAGCCCACACCGTAAAAATGGCGTAGAACACTGTAGGTTTTCTACTCTAACAACAGTTTATATAATATCAAAAACCTGTCGAGAATATGGTCAACTTCGAACGGAGGACAAGCAATAATAATATATGAGTACTCAATCACAACTCTAAAATGATAAAGTAAATACTGAAAGATAAAGACAACACGACAATAAAATATAACCTGTCAAGTCCAAACACAAAGAATATACAAGTCCAAGTCCAAGTCTCTAATACTAGTCAAAAATAATAACAGTCCCAAGAGTGACTGGAGACAAGGTCCAGTACAAAAATCTACTCTATCTACAGAGTAGGCGGTATCTCGCCCTGTGGTACTGCACCCTGCTGATCTAGGGTATCTGTCTCTAAACCTACTACGTCCGATGGGCCGTAGTAAGTGCAATAATAGTCCTTCTCTGCATCTGTAAACATTTTTAACATATTCAGTCAGGATGGAACGAGTACATATATCTCATAACAGATATCAAGATAGAATAAAAGCCATAAGACTGTAAATAGAGCATATAAAATAAAATCATGGAGTGTACATATATGTATCATGGCATGGTAAGCTGTAGAGCTAGAGCTAGAACAGGAAAGTAGAACTGGTCATGGTATGTACACAAATCAGGGTAAGCCATCTATCCAATGTGTGTGAGTAGTAGTTTCAACTTGTGATCGGCATGGGTACCTGTAGAGAAGTGGCCTGGCTAGTCATAAGTACGGTATATGACTAACACTGTTCGGGAATACGGGATGGATTTGATCACAGGCATACGCTACTACTCCCCCACCCCCAACTGGTAGAATAGATCCAAACAGGACACGTCACTGCACGGAATTCTATGAGAAGGGAGCAAGTCTTCTCTAGAATCGGTGACCACATATTGCATAAGAGCTACAAGGGAGCTTGCACAATACATCCCAAGCTAACAAGGAGTAACATCTCTCGTCGAGATCCAGGAATACCAATCCGTGAGAACCATGTGTCAGGAATGAGTATATCTACACTAAGTACATAAATCATAACAGTTATCATAAATTAGGAAAAGGTTATCAGAGAATGTACTCGCCTGTGATATGATATAATATGTTAACTGGATCCAATACAGTGCCTCGAGGACCTATAGATAACAAGACGTATCAATATTATGTTTAGGAAGTAAAGTCAAATCAATTTAAATCCTATTAAGTCATTCTAGGTCAAGACACGTCAAACTAGATTGTACAGGATCAACCTAAGTCATATTAGGCCTAACCAGGTCAAACTGGGTCAATGCAAGTCAAACGGAATTAAACTAGGTCGATTTAAGTCAACAGTTGACTTTTGGTCAACTGGTCAACTCTGGTCAACCCTAGGTCAACTCTAGGTCAAAGGTAACTAACAGTTGACTTTTGGCCAACTATTCAACTCTAATAGAATTTAGGACTAAATTGGGTAAAGTGTTGACCTATGGTTGACTTTTGGTCTAAAAAGTCAATCGTGGTCAACCAAGGTCAAGACTAGGTCTAGGCGACTATTTCTAACCATTACTGTAACACCTATATCTCAGAACACGTATTTTGTTAAGCCTGCATGTATCTTGGACCTGTATTTTATTTTCTCAGATTCTGGCCTGTATTTTATTTTGGCTCAGCTTGCAGATTTTGGTTTTCTCGTAAAATAGGTTTTGACATGGCTTAGTTTTCTTTTGTAGAGGAGGATTGGTTTGGTTTGGTTCAACATGCATTTGGAACACCTTAGCCTGTGCTCCACCCTCAACACAATATAACCACCCTCATTAAAAACCCTACCAACCTTTTCTCTCTCCTCATAACTCTTTTATTTATTTTCTCCATCTCCTTCATCTTTCTTCCTCTACACAACACCTCCACCCATAGGCAAGTACACCTTGCCACCATATGAGAACCCTATTTTATTTGTCCATTAGCTAGATTAGGCCATGGAGATGAACATTAGAACTTGACATTTTGTGATTTGGAGTCTTCTTTGTTCTAGATCTAAGTTTTCTCTATTTTCGGATTTACATGGTTTTGATCTATTTTAGTTGGATTTTGTGGGTTTTGATGCTTCTATGTGGAAGCGAACTCAATTTTACTCAAGTTAGAACTTTGAAAATCTAGATTTGGCTTTGATTTGACCAAGATATGAAGAATGGAATTTTTGGTGTTCTTGATGCTTGTTCTCGGCCTGGAGAAGAAGACTGCAGCCTGCGCTCTTTAGCGCAGTGCTGGACTGCGCCTCCCCTCTCGGCCTGCGCTCTTTAGCGCAGTACCGACCGCGCTGCTTGCCCCTTGGCGAACTGCGCTCAGCCCCATGCGCCATCCATTCATGCGCAGTCTGCTCATGCGCAGCCTGCTCATGCGCAGTCGGCTCCTGCGCCATCTATTCATGCGCAGTCTGCTCATGTGCAGTCTGCTTATGCGTAGCCTGCTCATGTGCAGTCGGCTCCTGTGCCATCCATTCATGCGCAGTCTGCTCATACGCCACGTCTACTCCTGCGCAGTTTACCCCTACGCAGTTGGCTCCCGCGTAATCTAACCCCGCGCGCTTGGACCCTGCACACTCCACCCCTGCGCAGTTCAACCCTGCGCCATCTATCTCCTGCGCCAACCATTTCTGTGCCAACCATTCCTGCGCCATCTATCTCCTGCGCCAACCATTCCTGCGCCATCCACCCCTACGCAACCCTCTGGCCCATGATGATTTAGTTTTAATTCTTGGACTTGGCTTCTCTTTTGTGGATTAGGTTTTGAGATCTTGTTCCACACAGCATGACTACCTTGACCCCAACACGACCTGGCACGATTTTTAGTATTTGATATGACTAGTACAGTTTTTGTGATTTCTGTGATTTATGATCCTAGTACGTCCTGATTTCTGGAAAATGACCCGATGGGGTGCATTCTTGACTTGTAACCTGATAACTTGATAGTGGCCCGTGGCGGCGCACTGACTTGACTTGACTTGACTTGACTTGTAACTTATAACTTGTAACTGGTAACTTGTAACTCGACTCGTATAACCAACTTGACACCGTGGGTGTTCCTGCTTGCTTGCTTGTACAACCCACCCGTCTTGTCTTGCATCATGTCTAGGACGTGACTCCCTGGTTCCTACGGTCAGGGATTTACACTGAATCTGGATTAGGCTAATGATTAGATCAAACTATAGTTCATAGAGAATTTCAGTCACAGGCAATCTCGTTATCTGGGCGCTTTAATTGGACTTGTACCTTGCCGACGAGTAGAGCACATTTCCAGCACACTGTCATGTGTTGCACCCTCTAAGTCACCTAAGGGTATATTGTCTCCTGGGCGATGTACCCAACCATACTCTCAACCCGCGGAAGGATAACTGGATGGTCTGCAGGGCTTGGGACTGGAAAATTCTCACTTGCATCTTGTTAGTAATTAGGCTTGTGATAACCCTAGTTAGTTAAAGTAGTAAGCCGTAGTATTTGCTTGGCCGCTTGTGAATGGATGTTGTCTAGCCCTGTCTAAGTCTGGTCTAGTCCCTGTACTTGGCACTCCTGTACATGATTGTTTTACTTATCTTAATAATAAATGGGTAGAGACAGAAGCTATTCAGGCGAAGGGTTACAACCCCGGTCCTTGTTTGGTTTACGGGTTGTAATCTGGCTCCCGGAATGGTTCCATGTCCCTAGTCGTTTATTGTCCTGCTGTACTTCTATTACTTGTACTTTTCTTCCATTTTCTTATGTTCTGATATGCTGGCTTTTGTTCTTATTTTGTGGCCTCCCTTGTGGCACTTGCTCTTTCTGGGGTTTGACCCAGCTGGTTTTGTGTCGCCAGATTTCGGAGCAGCACCCGAGGATCTACCGAACCTCCAGTCCGATGGTGGCGACTAGAAGGAACCCGGGCTACGAGTGGATTTTCTATTTTGTTTCGCTCACTCTATTGTAAATTATTCTTTTGAGGCGTTTAGCCGACGAGCACCTCTTAGCTCGATGCACATTTACTTACTGTCTGCCTAGGGCTGTAAACATGATTAACAAATCCTAGGGTTGATCACGTATGACTTAACTCTTGCTAGTCCTAGCATTTTGTACGACTAGCTTCATGATCAGCTGATATGTAATATTTGGGACGCCTTTTCTTGTATATTTGGTGGTCAAACATCTTGTAATTATATTATTTGCTTGAGATTGAGACAGTAGGCTTGACCTTAAGAGACTGTTGGCTTGTAGTAAACCCTCATATCTAGACAGTCGTGACCGTATAGCGAGATGGACTTCATTTCAATATACGTAGCTGGCTATGTTCGCCCCCGCTCTCCAGTATTCTGGTTCTGGGACGTGACATGGTTTAAGTGGTGGCCCATGCAGGTCTTGTCAATCAAGAAATGTGGGGGTTTACCGATAGATGTCTCAATCGGTACTCGTCCTTGATCTTCTATCATATCCTCTGAATCTCTGGAATCTTGACTTGATCACATGTTTGTATCGTTGATCTGTCCTGGTCCTTCCTTATTATTTTTTTTTCCTGTGTCGTCTTCTTCAGCGGCACTGTACCTGACCCCGCCGATCAGCAAGGTGGAGCACCTCCCGTGGACCAGCAACCAGGAGATCAAGCCCAACACTCCGGAGTAGCCTCCAGAGTTGTGCCTCCTGGAGGGGAGCCCCCAGTTCAGCCCGTTCAGCCTGCCGAGCCGGATGATGGCACTTTGGTAGGTCTCATCAGGACCTTGATAGCTTCCCAAGATCGTCGAGGAGACGCCTTGCACCAGGTAGTGGCAGATGCTTTGACCAGAGGCGGTCATCCAGGGAACAGCGCGGCCAATAGCTTTAAGCGCCTGAACCCTCCATTCTTCGACGGCAGTGAAGATGCGATTGCCGCGAACGCTTGGCTTCAGGATACCGAGGTGGTTCTGGAAGCTGCTAGAACACCTGAGAATGAGAAGGTGGCGGTGGTACGCCTGCAGTTGCTGGACTTAGCTCACAGTTGGTGGGCGACGCAAGCCATGGGATTAGTGGCACCCATTGATTGGGCAGTGTTTAGAGAGAGATTCCAGACGAAGTATTTTGATGCTGTGGCCCGGTACGACCTACAGACGAGATTTACCAACTTGAAGCAAGGAGGCAGAATAGTCGACGGTTATGCATCTGAGTTTTCTAGACTCAGTAGGTTTGCCCCCACCTTGGTGGCAACCGAGTTTGATAGGGCCCAACGGTTCCAGCAGGGACTGCATTTGGAGATCTTGTTGGCAGTCGAGCAGTTCGAGCACCAGACGTTCGATGCAGTATTGAGGGCAGCTAGGAGGCGTGAGTATACCTCCCAGAGGATCGTAGATAGGACCGGAGGTAGGAAGCGGTCCCACAGTCAGATGTACCAATCATCAGCTCCAGCCCCGGCAGCTAGGAGTTTGACCATTGAAACTCTGAGGCGGGCGGCCTCAGAAATGTCGGTTCAGCATTCGACCCCGACGTACCCGCAGCAGCAGAAACAGAAGCAGACTTCCGCGATGGGATGTTCTCATTGCGGAAAGCCAGGCCATGTGGTGGCAGATTGTCGTAGGGCACAAGGATTGTGCCTGGCTTGTGGAGCGGCAGATCCCAAGATAGGAGCTTGCCCAAATAGGGATAGTTCTTCCTCTTCCAACCTAACCAGTCCATCGGTTAGGGGACCAGCACCTACGCAGCAGCAGCAGTACCCGAGGCTATTGTTGCCTCAGGCCCAGGCATTTCATCAGCAGAACCAGCAGCAGTACACCCAAGCCCAAGTGCAGAGCAGGCAGAGAGGTTTCCAGCAGAGGGGACCCACAGCTAGAGGTCAGGCCATGATGATGGCTATGAAAGAAGAAGTTGCACCAGGTGAGGTAGTGGCAGGTACTATTCTCGTTAACTCCTCTCCAGCATTGGTATTATTTGATTCTGGTGCATCGCATTCATTCATGTCTGCACGATTCGTGACACGGATAGGATTGGAGCCCGAGTTATTATCAGTGAGGCTCAATATACTTACTGGTAATGGTCTTGTGGGAGTAGATCGAGTGTTTTCCTCGTGTCGGATCGTAGTTAGCGGTAAAGAGTTCCCCGCTAGATTTATAGAATTCCATATGGCAGACTATGATGTAGTCTTAGGCATGGATTAGTTGAGGAACCAGTATGCCAGGATAGACTGCCATGTTGGCAGAGTTGTTTTCAGCATTCCAGGAGAGCCAGAGTTCTCATTTTCCAGAGGAGCAGTGGAACCATCATCCTCAGTGTTGCGGATGGCAGTAGCAGCAGTACAGTGGCCCCGGATAGTTGAAGAGTTTTCAGATGTCTTTCCAGAAGAACTTTCAGGAATGCTGCCAGAGCGGGAGATCGAGTTCACTATAGACTTGATCCCCGGGATAGCACCAGTATCAGAGCGAGTCTACAGAATGGCGCCTTCAGAGTTGGAGATTTTGTACAAGATGATTGAAGAACTCCGGACCAAGGGATTCATTCGTGCAAGTGGATCGCCTTGGGGAGCCCCGATGCTTCTTGTGAAAAAGAAGGATGGTACGTACAGATTATGTGTAGATTATCGTACCTTGAACTCAGTGACAATCAAGAACAGATACCCTCTTCCGAGGATAGATGACTTGTTTGATCAACTCAGAGGGGCTTCAGTGTTCTCGAAGGTAGACTTGCGATCAGGATACCACCAGATCAGAGTCAGAGAGCAGGATATCCCGAAGACAGCTTTTCGATCTAGGTATGGGCATTGGGAGTTCCTTGTTATGCCCTTTGGAGCGACCAATGCGCCAGCTGTATTCATGGACCTCATGAATCGCATTTTTATGCCTTACTTGGATCAGTTCGTGATCGTGTTCCTAGATGATATCCTGGTCTACAGCAAGAGCGAAGCAGAGCATGAGCAGCATCTCAGAATCGTCCTTCAGACGCTTAGAGAGCACCAGTTGTACGCCAAGTTCAGCAAATGCGAGTTCTGGCTCGATCGTATTTCGTACTTGGGTCACATCATTACTCGAGGAGGAGTGGAAGTGGATCCCCAGAAGATTGTGGCTATCGAGACATGGCCAGTACCCAGCTCAGTGGCAGAAGTTCGCAGCTTCCTTGGATTAGCCGGCTACTACCGGTGATTCGTTTCAGATTTTATAAGGATTTCAGCGCCGATGACCCAGTTGACCCGCAAGGATGTGCAGTTCGCTTGGACAGCAGAGTGTCAGGAATCATTTAAGAAGTTGAAGCGAGGTTTGATAACGGCTCCCATTCTCACACTTCCAGATGGGACCGGAGGATTCACAGTTTATTGTGACGCTTCAGGCAGAGGATTGGGGTGTGTCTTGATACAACATGGGAAGGTGATATCTTATGTATCACGTCAACTTCGTGATCATGAGAAGAATTACCCGACCCACGACTTAGAACTGGCAGCAGTAGTGTTTACACTTAAGTTGTGGAGACACTACTTGTACGGAGATAGAGTGGAGATATTTACTGATCACAAGAGCCTGAAGTATGTTTTCACCCAGAAGGACCTTAATATGCGGCAAAGAAGATGGCTTGAGATATTGGTAGATTACGATGTGGATTTGCAGTATCACCCAGGGAAGCCGGAGAGCCGGAGTTTACCTCCTAACGGCGCAACCAGACTTATTGGCAGATTTTCAGAAGATGAGAATTGAAGTGGTTCTTCCTACCAGTGTGGCATTGATGGCCAGTCTACAGGTTCAGTCCAGCATAGTTGAGAGGATCCGGATAGCACAGTCTACAGATTCTAAAATTCAGCGGCTCATAGCAGAGTGTGAGGTAGAAAGAAGACCAGAGTTGTGCATTCATGAAGATGGCACACTTCGATACGGCACTCGTCTTTGTGTACCCAGTGGAGATATCAGACAGGAAGTTATGGCAGAAGGTCATAGTTCGTAGTATTCTATTCATCCTGGTGGTACGAAGATGTACCGTGATATTCGTTAGCATTACTGGTGGAATGGAATAAAGAGGGAGATAGCCTGGTTTGTCTCTCGGTGTTTGGTTTGCCAACAGGTTAAAGCGGAACATCAGAGGCCCGCTGGACTTCTTCAGCCCTTGCCGATTCCAGAGTGGAAGTGGGAGCATGTGACCATGGATTTTGTGACTGGATTGCCTAGATCCCCGGCTGGTCGAGATGCTATTTGGGTTATAGTTGACCGGCTCACGAAGGTGGGTCATTTTCTCACATTCAGAGTTGGACAGTCTACGGCCCAGCTAGCAGAGATGTACCTCAGGCAGATTGTCAGGCTTCACGGTGTGTCCGTCAGCATTACCTCGGACCGAGATTCAAGATTCACGTCACACTTTTGGCGTAGCCTGCAAGAGAGTTTGGGGACTCGTCTCCAGTTCAGCTCGGCATATCATCCGCAGACAGATGGCCAGTCAGAGCGCACAATCCAGACCCTTGAAGATATGTTGAGATCTTGTACACTTGACTTCGGTGGTTCGTGGGAAGATCACCTGCACCTGGTGGAGTTCTCGTACAATAATAGCTTCCAGGCCTGCATCCAGATGGTACCATTCGAGGCTCTGTATGGTAGGAAGTGCAGATCCCCGCTAGCGTGGGATGATGTTGGAGAGAGGCAGATGCTTGGTCCAGAAATGGTTGCCCAGACAGTTGAAGTAGTCAGAAGAGTCAGGGATCATCTTCGAGTATCCCAAGATCGCCAGCGACATTGGGCCGATGTTCATCGGCGTCCCTTAGAATTTGCTATCGGCGACCATGTATTCCTTAGGATCTCGCCTAACCGTAGCGTCATTCATTTTGGCATGCGGGGAAAGCTTAGTCCTAGGTATATAGGGCCGTTCGATATCCTGGAGCGAGTAGGAGATGTATCCTATCGTCTTGCTCTTTCGCCGTCGTTAAGTGAAGGGCATGATGTATTCCATGTGTCCCAATTGCGACGGTATATCCCGGACCCGAGCCATATCCTAGACCATTCAGAATTGGTTGTTGGTACCAACCTTTCGTATGAGGAGAGGCCCGTGTCTATATTGGACCGGAGGGAGAAGATACTCAAGAATAAGAATATTAACTTAGTCCGTGTTGCTTGGGGCCATCACTCTCTAGGTGAGTCAATGTGGGAGCGTGAGGATGACATCCGATCGCGGTATCCCGACCTGTTTGACTCATAAGGTATAATATCTTCCTTATGCCTTATGCCTTATGCCTTCCGTCCTTGCTTGCATGCGTGATTGTTTGATTGACTGCTTAGTATAGCTTGCATGTAAATAAGTATGACTTGTCCTTGTCTCTCTAGCCTCTTAAATTCAATTCCGAGGACGGAATTCTTTTAAGGTGGGTAGAGTTGTAACACCCATATCTCAGAACACGTATTTTGTTAAGCCTGTATGTATCTTGGACCTGTATTTAATTTTCTCAGATTCTGGCCTGTATTTTATTTTAGCTCAGCTTGCAGATTTTGGTTTTCTCGTAAAATGGGTTTTGACATGGCTTGGTTTTATTTTATAGAGGAGGATTGGTTTGGTTTGGTTCAACATGCATTTGGAACACCTTAGCCTATGCTCCACCCTCAACACAACATAACCACCCTCATTAAAAACCCTACCAACCTTTTCTCTCTCCTCATAACTCTTTTATTTATTTTCTCCATCTCCTTCTTCTTCCTTCCTCTACACAACACCTCCACCCATAGGCAAGTACACCTTGCCACCACATGAGAACCCTATTTTATTTGTCCATTAGCTAGATTAGGCCATGGAGATGAACATTAGAACTTGACATTTTGTGATTTGGAGTCTCCTTTGTTCTAGATCTAAGTTTTCTCTATTTTTGGATTTACATGGTTTTGATCTATTTTAGTTGGA
>JANAVB010024401.1:372500-400000 GCA_029216955.1 Iris pallida | reverse complement strand
CCGTGCTACAAACCCTTGCTGAGGCCGTGCCTCGTAATTCAGTAAGACTTAACCATATTGCCGCCTCGCGGCCCTTGCCGCCTAGCGGCCCTTGCTACTTTGACCACCAACTGACCAAATCGAGACTTGTGAACTCAGTGTCACTTGACCGACTTGCCTTGCGGCATTTACTGACTTAAACTTGAACAACTCAAACCCAACTTTTGTAACTCACATGTCAACACTTGAGACTCGACACCACATCTCGTGCTGAAGCACGACGCCTATATTGAAACCCAACCTTAGGCCCAAACTTTGTGTTCTAACTTTACACACCTTCAACTCAACTCAATCCAAAGGCATACACGCGGTTAGCCGCTATTTGCCGACATCTATATGAACTTGGCCACTAGCATCACAAGCTATACCTTGACGTATAGTTTTGTTAATCGGGATCCTTTCGACGCAAGTAGCTAGCTCCGTCGCAAGTCCCCGTTTAACCTGTGCCAAAACCTTACGCACGACTATACCCTGTTCCCTCCTAGGCCGAGTCGGCCCTATGGCCCAGGGTTACCGTGTCACCTCCAGTTTCCAAAAATAGGGGTATTTTTGTCATTTTTTATTTTTAAATTATTTAGAATTATTTATTTATTTATTGTAATATTTTGGGGTTATTTGAGTCGGGTTCGAATTTCAACTCATTCCGACTTGTATCGGGGACCCGGGATAGTTTTGACTCTAGCGGGCCCACACACTAGTTAGGCATGGCCCACATAATATTAATTTTAGAGCACATGATATTAATTTTAGTTAGTGACTAGACTAATTATTTTGGTTAGTATTAATATGGATTAGTGTTTTAGGATTGACCAAACTACCCCCGACTTAACCCCTTACCAATGTATTAGTAAATAGACTAGAAAATAGGCTTTTGGACTTTTCCTAATAGGACAAAACTACCTTTATGGCCAGCCACAATAAGGATAGGGTTGTGCCTCCCATTTGTCATTATCCATCTATTTTTCTCTCTCTTGTTCTTCCCCAAATTCCTAGAGAGCAATTCCTAGCAATTTCTCTACCAAATCATTCCATTTCACCACCAAATCTTCTTCTTTCCTTCTCCATTCTAACCAAGGAGGAAGCTACCCAAGTTTGGGAGGATTCGGAGCTCGTTCGTGTCCTTTTCGAATCTCTACGTGTCGGTGTCGCTCCGGGAAGGCTTTTCTTCGATTCGATCTACCGGGAGGTATAAATCCATTCTCCTTTTCATTTCCTCATGCATATAGGTCTATTTTGAACCCATAGGAATGACCCCATAGTTGTATCTCCATTTGTGTCCATTTCGTGTCCATTTGGAGGTCATACGAGTGTCATTTGTGTTGTGGTTGTGTCCATGTGGGAAAATTCCAAATTTGGACACACTATGTGTTGTTGTTATGTATGAATGAATTATTACATGTTTAATCTCATATTTTGTATTGGAGATGTGTTCTATAGTGTCTCATATATACATATTAGTGTAGAGAGTGAGTTCTTGATATATTATGTTATATACTTGTGTTCTTTTGTCTCAAACTACCTAAATCCGTCATGATTTTATCCACGTTTTTAATTTCAGCCCTAACTTAGAAATATCATAACTTCTAGCTCAAAGCTCGGTTTAATCTCCCATTTTTTTAAAAGAAGAGTATTGAAGTTAGCTTTCCAAAAACATGTATTAATAGGCCTAATTCTTTCTGTAAATTTTTGGAGAATTATTTGAGTGTCAGCTGTACGAAAGACAAACGCGTTCTCGGTGTTTTCGCGATTCCGGAAGTTTTCGAAAACGAAAACGCGATCCGTTTAAAGTTTCGGAAAGCTAACACATAGATCTATAACATACTTTAATCCTAAATTTTAATTCATGCTGAGATGGTACAGTATTGATTATTAGTAGGAGTTACTATTCGGTATATGCATTTTGTGCACCCTTGTGTGTAATATAATGTTCTATTTGATTTTAACCCATGTTAATATATATATATATATATATATTATGTAATTAAATAGAGAATACAAGCATGAGTAAATGGTTAAATAAATGATGTATGAGGTGTAAGTATCCTATCTAATGTAAGCATGCATAAGTATGGCTTGTAATGAATATGTAGGTTCCATAGTATGTAATGTATGGTGCATATAGTGGTGCAAGAGAATAATGAATGATGAATGAATGCAAGCATGAATGTAATGCAATAATAGATGTAATGTATGCAATATACAAGTTAATGAGATGTAATGTTCTATGTTAACCCAAATCCTATATTACCTCATGTACCCCCTTATACTATATTGACACTATCACACTTGACACATTGTTCACTTACACTTTGACACTCTTTGATATGTATACACTATGTATGCCCATTTAACCCTCACTTGCTCCTTTGCCATGTTCACATACACACACATAGCCTCTTAAATAAGTATTTATGAATATAGTTAACTTAGCTATGTATTTATATATATATATGTTAGTATATTGTGTTGTAATATATAAGTTTATATAACCATTTGAAATGCCATGATTATAGACCTAATGTTGAATACCAATATATGAATGTGTATATATGTGTAGACATATATAGCTTAAAGTAATAGATTACCTAGTGTATATCCAATGTGAATTCTTGCTTATTTGAGTATTGAATAATTGCATGCTATATAGAGTTGGGTGTATGTTGGCTTGTATAGCCTTGTATTGATGTGTGCTTGCTAGGATAGTCTTGGTTAGGCCTAGTAAGACTTACTGGGTTAGGACATGACCTAGTTTGACCTAATTTGACTAGTGCAGTTGACCAGAGTTGACCAAGGGTTGACTTTGGCCTAGTTTGACCTAAATTCATATAGAATGCATTGTAGTACTTTATATTACCCTTCTGGACATGTTATGACTTGTGTTGTTCTAATTAGGAGCCAGACACCTTGTAACCTGTGTTGCTTTAAATAGGACTATGTGGCTTCAGTTGGACCCCCTATACTTATCAGCTGTTCAGGTTATCGAGGCGAGTACATTCTCTGATCATTTCATATCCTGGTTAGAATTATTTCCTGCAGTAAATTACTTTACTTGTAATGTCACGTTGGTCACACGGATTGGTACTATATGGATCCCTTCTTGAGATGTTATCCTTAGGGAGCATCGGGTACTACATGTTCTGTGTGTTTCACTTACATGGCGTATCATATGCTTCATTGGTTCTTTGATCACTTACGACATATACTCTTATGATCGTAGAGTCTTTCTAGAATCCTTATCCCATTTATGGGACTACTATGTATCACCTTCGGGGTCTATCACCTTCGGGGTCTATCACCTTCGGGGTCTTATCACCTTCGGGGTCCACCACCCTTCGGGGGCTGTTACATAGCATCATATAACATAACCTGGTTGGATCCTTGTGTATTGATTGGGGGTACGGGGGAGTATAAATAGCCATGTGAACAATTCTAAAGTAGAATAGCTATGTACGCCTCTTTAGTATAGCCATGTACAATCAAGCCGTTCACATATCGACTTTGTGCTCTAAATCACTAGTCTCTGGTAGCTCTTTATTTATAGTAGATATTTCTATTACAGCTATCTCTCTGTTTACATGCAGTATTTCTTTCAGTACCTGTATCTTACTTTACTGCATGATTATATTTTCTAACCTGCTATGAACTGTTGAGATGTAATGTGCTCGCTCCTGTCCTGACTGGACCTGTTGATAAATTTTACAGATGGCCTGGGATTGCCTGCTAGCCTAGAGGAGACACAGTAGAGGTTGTTTAGATAGTTATTTCATTTTGTCTGGAGTTGTATTTACTTTGTGGATTACTGTATTGAGTTTTGAGATGTATTTCTGGGTTTATGTATCTTAGACACTTAGACTTCTATCTCCTATATTTATTTTGGATTTCATGTTTTATCTATCTTTATCATGCTCTACCGTAGATGTGATTGAGACTGTATCTGCTATGTCACCCCCATTCGGGGAGTATAAACTGTTTAGTCTTATATTGTTAGATGCATTGAGACCTAGGACAGCGTTCTACCGCCGACACTGCGGCGTAGGCTGGGCGATGTTACGTTCTTGTGCCCTAACTCTAGGGTGCGGGTCGTGACACGTTTTTAGTGGTGGCCCATGCAGGTCGAGTTTGTGTAGTGGTATTCGAGCTAGAGTACCACTACAGCCTGCAGTAGGAATGGAATATATTTTTGAAGGTACTCAATCACAGTTAGGACCCTTGAGAGATTCCCGGGACGACCCTTGAGAATCTTATTTTAACTTCGATTTGAGAACTCTTTTTTCCCTTGATTTGATTTATTTTTACTTACTGTTGTTAAATTTGATTTTGATGGATTATGGTTGAATTTGAGTTGTATTCATTGATTTTGATGAATGATTGTCGAATTTTGAATCTTGATGATAGCTGTTGCATCCGAGTTGTATTTTGATGGATTTTTGTTCATTTTGAATTTTGAAGTTCGTTGATAAATTTGATTTGATTTATGGGTATTCATTGTTGATTTAATTTAATTTTTTTTGACAAGATGAAATTATATGGGCTAGGTCATCTATGTTATGGAATCTAGTCTTCTATAGTCACATTAGCCAGCATGGTGAGGACATATAGTCTGACTCTGGATATATTTCTCGGGTGTGAGAATTTAAGGTTTTCGCAGCCAAGCTAGCGGCACCGCGAAAATGTTAAATACCACGATTCTAGAGATATGTGCATAAGTCAAGGACTCTGTGATTATCGTAGCCTTGCTTACTAGTATAACGAGGATTTAGTGTACCATAATTTTGGACAGACGCATATGATTATCAGATTGTACCTTAAATGTTTTCGAAACATATTTTCTCTACTTTTGTTTCTGTCCTTCAAAAAAAAAATTTAATTATTAATTGTTTTGTTTTGTTTGCTTCTCATTATTTAACTTAAGAGTAGGTTTGCCTGTTTTTATAAACCTTTGCGTAACTTCTTGCTATGAGTTTCTTCTTAATGCAATGAATCGATAATTTTGCTAGACTTTATCTTGGATTTGATAATTTAGCTCTGGATTTCAAAATGGTTCTTTTTTAAATAGATAAGCAAAACAGATTTTATCGTTATTTCTTCCTTGCTATTATTCTTGTATTAAATAATAATAATAAAACTGCCTTGATAACGTCAATCACCTGCTTGCAATCTTGGTAGGAATCTAAATGTTAGTCTTAACGTAGAAATAATTTTTTTATATTAGGACATGAGAATATGTATATGAATATATATAGCATACACTTTGCCTAACACGTATGCATGCTACACTTGATTTTTTCACCTATCTAAATACATATTAATATGTTGTTGATGTTTAAATTGTCAAAACCTCAATATTTCTGGTTCTCTGCTTTTTCATGTTTAAATTCGTAATTTAAATATAAATTTTATATTATTAGTTATGTTTAAATCACTGCACATGTATGTTATACGTGGGGTTTCAATTCAAAATTTTGGTTGAGTTTTGTGCTTAAATTTATAAAATCTGAGACTGTGTGCATGTTAACCCTTGATGCGGGATTCCAAATGTTAGTTCAAATTGCTGTTTTATTTCTTAAATGTAATATTTGAGCTATATACCTAGTGGGAAGTAGGGATATAAATTTATGTTTCATATTCTTACATGTTAGTTGTGATAAACATTGAGTTGGTTTTTAATGTTCAAATTTCTCCAAAACCCTGAAAACTAGTTACATGTTAACATTTTTACATTGATTTCCATGTTTAGTTAAATTCAGATTTAACATGTAATATTGAACTGTGTGCATAGATAAATGTATGGATAGTATGTTAGGGTTTTATTTCTATCATGTTAGGATGTATTAGGACCATTGAGATGGGTTGCGATGTTTTAAAACCCTAAAATCTGAGACTGCATTATGTTAATATTTTACTGTTTTAAATGTTAGCTTATTTTCAGACTTTACATGTAAATGCTGAACTAAAACTGGGTTTAATCTTTCAATACTAGGCTATAACCCTGTACAAGGACACACACACACCCTCTTTATATATATATGTATAAGGTTAGCCATGCATGTTATGAGTAAATAAGTTGCGTATTGTAGATTGTTTAACCAATATGCCATGATTAGTGTAACTTGATAGCCGTTGTTTTGAAACCTAATTTCTCATATACAATTTTATGTATATTTCGTCTACACATATGCCTACTATCTTACCATATTAACCTGTTTACATACACCCATACACACACAAACCATATAACATTACATAATGCCAGCTTTTTCCTCTCTAACGCTCTTTATATATATATTATGATTGGATTTCAATGCAAGTGACTTTCAATTCTTTAACTTTGAAATTGATTTTTCTGTACCCTTTTAGATTATTGGAAGTTACCTTTCTTATTTTTATATATTTTTTTGAGTACCAGCTTTCACATAGGATGGTAGACTGTCTTACAGTTTTGATGATTTGTTATTTATGTATCTTTTCCAGTTTAGCACTCTAGATTTCTTGTGTGTTTGATACCCTATGACCGTCTTGGTTTAGCATGACTAGTATACCTAGATGAGACTTTCACTACCACCGTATGCAATGACCCTGTATGTCATCCTTTTGATCACATGATTTGTTTTAATCTGGGACTTTGATTTGTGGGGGTTTGACCTAGAGGGAGTATGGACATTTTAATTTCGAGGATGAAATTTTTCTAAGGTGGGTAGACTTGTAACACCCAATTTTCTAAAATGAGAGTAATTTTGAAATTTTGTAAATTTAATCATTTATTGATTTGACATTTAAATCATGATATAATTTTGGTAATTTTTTAAATCATTTTAAAACTATTTAAAATCTTGACTTGTAATTTTGATGTTTTGCTAGTGAAACCCTAGAGACTGTTTGACCTAAAGCCTAACCATGTGATTAGGATGTTTTAATGTCATTTTTTGCCTAAGGATATTTTGCATTAGACCTCCTTGAATTATTTTGATATTTATTGCGTTGGTGATTGTTAATTTTGACCTTTGATAGGTGTGATGGTTTTGTGTCCGTATCGGATACGTATCAGTTTTTATTTATAAATGTTTGATGTGCCTCAAGGAGATTTTTTTTATTGCTGATTTTTTTGAAAAGTATTTGAATGAGATTGTTTTCTGCATGTGTTTCCTGTGATTGCTTTGTTTTAATTTCGAGGACGAAATTTTTTAAGGTGGATAGATTTGTCACCCCCAGTTTCCAGAAATAGGGGTATTTTTGTCATTTTTCATTTTTAAATTATTTTGGAATTATTTATTTATTTATTGTAATATTTTGGGGTTATTTGAGTCGGGTTCGAATTTCAACTCATTCCGACTTGTATCGGGGACCCGGGATAGTTTTGACTCTAGCGGGCCCACACACTAGTTAGGCATGGCCCACATAATATTAATTTTAGTCCACATGATATTAATTTTAGTTAGTGACTAGACTAATTATTTTGGTTAGTATTAATATGGATTAGTGTTTTAGGATTGACTAAACTATCCCCGACTTAACCCCTTACCAATGTATTAGTAAATAGACTAGAAAAGGGGCTTTTGGACTTTTCCTAATAGGACAAAACCACCTTTATGGCCAGCCACAATAAGGATAGGGTTGAGCCTCCCATTTGTCATTATCCATCTATTTTTCTCTCTCTTGTTCTTCCCCAAATTCCTAGAGAGCAATTCCTAGCAATTTCTCCACCAAATCATTCCATTTCACCACCAAATCTTCTTCTTTCCTTCTCCATTCTAGCCAAGGAGGAAGCTACCCAAGTTTGGGAGGATTCGGAGCTCGTTCGTGTCCTTTTGGAATCTCTACGTGTCGGTGTCGCTCCGGGAAGACTTTTCTTCGATTCGATCTACCGGAAGGTATAAATCTCTTCTCCTTTTCATTTCCTCATGCATATAGGTCTATTTTGAACCCATAGGAATGACCCCATAGTTGTATCTCCATTTGTGTCCATTTCGTGTCCATTTGGAGGTCATAGGAGTGTCCTTTGTGTTGTGATTGTGTCCATGTGGGAAAATCCCAAATTTGGACACACTATGTGTTGTTGTTATGTATGAATGAATTATTACATGTTTAATCTCATATTTTTGTATTGGAGATGTGTTCTATAGTGTCTCATATATACATATTAATGCAGAGAGTGAGTTCTTGATATATTATGTTATATACTTGTGTTCTTTTGTCTCAAACTACCTAAATCCGTCATGATTTTATCCACGTTTTTAATTTCAGCCCTAACTTAGAAATATCATAACTTCTAGCTCAAAGCTCGGTTTAATCTTCCGTTTTTTTAAAAGAAGAGTATTGAAGTTAGCTTTCCAAAAACATGTATTAATAGGCCTAATTCTTTCTGTAAATTTTTGGAGAATTATTTGAGTGTCAGCTGTACGAAAGACAAACGCGTTCTCGGTGTTTTCGCGATTCCGGGAGTTTCCGAAAACGAAAACGCGATCCGTTTAAAGTTTCGGAAAGCTAACACATAGATCTATAACATACTTTAATCCTAAATTTTAATTCATGCTGAGATGGTACAGTATTGATTATTAGTAGGAGTTACTATTCGGCATATGCATTTTGTGTACCCTTGTGTGTAATATAATGTTCTATTTGATTTTAACCCATATTATTATATATATTATGTAATTAAATAGAGAATACAAGCATGAGTAAATGGTTAAATAAATGATGTATGAGGTGTAAGTATCCTATCTAATGTAAGCATGCATAAGTATGGCTTGTAATGAATATGTAGGTTCCATAGTATGTAATGTATGGTGCATATAGTGGTGCAAGAGAATAATGAATGATGAATGAATGCAAGCATGAATGTAATGTAATAATAGATGTAATGTATACAATATACAAGTTAATGAGATGTAATGTTCTATGTTAACACAAATCCTATATTACCTCATGTACCCTCTTACACTATATTGACACTATCACACTTGACACATTGTTCACTTACACTTTGACACTCTTTGATATGTATACACTATGTATGCCCATTTAACCCTCACTTGCCCCTTTGTCATGTTCACATACACACACATAGCCTCTTAAATAAGTATTTATGAATATAGTTAACTTAGCTATGTATGTATATATATATATGTTAGTATATTGTGTTGTAATATATAAGTTTATATAACCATTTGAAATGCCATGATTATAGACCTAATATTGAATACTAATATATGCATGTGTATATATGTAGACATATATAGCTTAAAGTAATAGATTACCTAGTGTATATCCAATGTGAATTCTTGCCTATTTGAGTATTGAATAATTGCATGCTATATAGAGTTGGGTGTATGTTGGCTTGTATAGCCTTGTATTGATGTGTGCTTGCTAGGATAGTCTTGGTTAGGCCTAGTAAGACTTACTGGGTTAGGACATGACCTAGTTTGACCTAATTTGACTAGTACAGTTGACCAGAGTTGACCAAGGGTTGACTTTGGCCTAGTTTGACCTAGATTCATGTAGAATGCATTGTAGTACTTTATATTACCCTTCTGGACATATTGTGACTTGTGCTGTTCTAATTAGGAGCCAGACACCTTGTAACCTGTGTTGCTTTAAATAGGACTCTGTGGCTTCAGTTGGACCCCCTATACTTATCAGCTGTTCAGGTTATCGAGGCGAGTAAAATCTCTAATCATTTCATATGCTGCTTAGAATTATTTCCTGCAGTAGATTACTTTACTTGTACTGTCACGTTGGTCACACGGATTGGTACTATATGGATCCCTTCTTGAGATGTTATCCTTAGGGAGCATCGGGTACTACATGTTCTGTGTGTTTCACTTACATGGCGTATCATATGCTTTATTGGTTCTTTGATCACTTACGACATATACTCTTATGATCGTAGAGTCTTCCTAGAATCCTTATCCCATTTATGGGACTACTATGTATCACCTTCGGGGTCTATCACCTTCGGGGTCTATCACCTTCGGGGTCTATCACCTTCGGGGTCTATTACCTTCGGGGTCTATTACCTTCAGGGTCTATCACCTTCGGGGTCTTATCACCTTCGGGGTCCACTACCCTTCGGGGGCTGTTACATAGCATTATATAACATAACCTGGTTGGATCCTTGTGTATTGATTGGGGGTACGGGGGACTATAAATAGCCATGTGAACAATTCCAAAGTAGAATAGCCATGTACGCCTCTTTAGTATAGCCATGTACAATCAAGCCATTCACATGTCGACTTTGTGCTCTAAATCACTAGTCACTGGTAGCTCTTTATTTATAGTAGATATTTCTATTACAGCTATCTCTCTGTTTACATACAGTATTTCTTTTAGTACCTGTATCTTACTTTACTGCATGATTATATTTTCTAACCTGCTATGAACTGTTGAGATGTAATGTGCTCGCTCCTGTCCTGACTGGACCTGTTGATAAATTTTACAGATGGCCTGGGATTGCCTGCTAGCCTAGAGGAGACACAGTAGAGATTGTTTAGATAGTTATTTCATTTTGTCTGGAGTTGTATTTACTTTGTGGATTACTGTATTTGAGTTTTAAGATGTATTTCTGGGTTTATGTATCTTAGACACTTAGACTTGTATCTCCTATATTTATTTTGGATTTTATGTTTTATCTATCTTTATCATGCTCTACCGTAGATGTGATTGAGACTGTATCTGCTATGTCACCCCCATTCGGGGAGTATAAACTGTTTAGTCTTATACTGTTAGATGCATTGAGACCTAGGACAGCGTTCTACCGCCGACACTGCGGCGTAGGCTGGGCGTTGTAACGTTCTCGTGCCCTAACTCTAGGGTGCGGGTCGTGACATACCGCTCGAGGGTTCATCGTCCTTGTCGACAAGTTGTCAAATAACCATGCAAGACTCGACACAAACTGACGTCTCACACAGTCATTCCTCTACCAAAACCAAGACTTCTATCCTTGAGACCCCTCGATGACCCACGGTCGCGAGCATTCCTTCCTTGAGACCCCTCGACGACCCACGGTCGCGAGCATTTACTTCCTTGTTACCCTATCGTTTGGTTCAACTCATGAATGCCTATTTGATATCCCTTTCTCAAAACTCACTTTGAATCATTTATAGTCCTTGCCTTAAATATTCAGTCCGTGCATCGTGCCTTAAGCCAATCGTGCTCTACGCGACACTCCTGCCCGAGTCGACGGGCCTTGAGATTGTAGGACTACTTAACTTGATGAACCGCGAAGGAGCGGGACAGTGCTTGTAATATCTTACGTCGACCGGCATAACTTTGCCTAACTTAACTTCGTAACAACTTAAAGAGCAAAGGCTGCGTCAAGCTTTGCCTTAACGGATCGTATCGTGCACGCATCTAACTTGAACCACCAAGTCACTTGGGTGCCTAGACTTAGGTCACAAGCTGCTCAACGCAACTTAACTCATGGGCAAGCCAAGGCTATGCCAAGCCTTGGACGACGGGACCGTACATGCTTTATGAAGCATTCATGCGGGCGACGCCTATGACTTAGGCTACGTTCATACTTTGCCTACTCGACCAACTTTCCTTCTCCCAAGCCACAGGACGAAGGATCGAGTGTCATTTTCAAAGCACGCCGTGCACCAACTCTAAACCGACCGTTGGACCTTTCCATATTCTAACTCAATTTGACCCGTCGGGATTATTCCCTTTAGCTATGTGAATTCATCTCTTTTATTATCAAGCCTACTTGCGCAAGTTGAAAACATGCAATTTATTATGTGAAGGCTAAGATGAGGCAAGTTCACTGAAACTACCCCACCTGAGCGAGCGGTCGTCTCGACCGAGCGATGTCTCCGAGTAGCCGTTGCAAGGCTAAGTCCGAACGCCGTCGGTGTTTTGATTCCTCCGATTGACTGTGCGGGACGGGGCACTACACTTCCATAGTTGAGAGACATGGAAGACATTGTGTACACCTTCAAGCGCCGGCGGTAGGGTAATTTTAAAGGCCACTGGGGCGACCCGTTCAAGTATTTCGAACGGCCCAACGAATCTCGGGCTCAACTTTCCTTTCGCGCCGAACCGAGTAACTCCCCGCATGGGCGACACTTGAGAAATACGTGATTGCCTTCTTGAAACTCGAGGGGTCGACGATGAACGTTCGCATAGCTTTTCTGACGACTCTGCGTAGTCTTTAGTCTTTCCCGAATGAGCCAACTTTTCTGTACGGTCTGTTCCACCAGTTCCGGATCGAGAATCTGCCACTCTCCGACTTCGTCCCAGCAAATGGGTGATCGGCACTTGCGTCCGTACAAGGCTTCATACGGCGCCATTTGAATGCTGGATTGATAGCTGTTGTTGTATGCAAATTCGGTCAGAGGTAGATGATTGTCCCAACTTGATTTGAAGTCAATTGCGCAGAGTCGTAGCATGTCTTCGAGAATTTGATTGACGTGCTCTGTTTGGCCGTCGGTCTGAGGATGGTAAGCCAAGCTAAACTGCAACTTGGTACCCAGTGCCGACTGAAGGCTACTCCAGAATTGCAACACGAACCGTGAATCCCGATCAGAGACGATGGATACTGGAACTCCGTACAGCCGTACTATCTCATCAAGATATATCTGCGCCAGGCGATCAACGTTCCAAGTAACTTTGATGGCAATAAAGTACGCTAACTTGGTTAATCGATTGACGATGACCCAGATGGCATCATTTTCCTGCGGCGTCTTCGGCAGACCAACAATAAAATCCATGCACACGTGCTGCCACTTCCATTCCGGAATCGCCAGATTCTGTATCTCCCCGCCTGGTCTCTAGTGCTCAGCTTTCACCTGCTGACAGGCCATGCATTGCGACACGAAAAGTGCCACATCTCTTTTCATCCCGTACCACCAGAAGTTTGTACGGAGGTCCTTGTACATCTTCGTACTGCTGGGATGCAAGGTGTACTTCGCGTAGTGCGCCTCCGACAATATCTCTTTTCTAAGTTCTGAATCATCCGAAACGCATAGCCTACCCCTCAATCGAAGCATGCCGGTCTCGTCTTCCGTAAAGTCGGTCGTCCTGCCCGTCGAGATTAGATCTCACATTTTCTTCAGGTACAGATCGTCCTTCTGAGCGGTCTTGATCTTTTCAAGCAAGCTCGGCTCTAACTGCATCTTTGCCAACTGTACATTCCAGAATCGGACTCGGAGTTCGATGCCCATCTCTTCTAGGTCGCGTAGCAGTCTGCGGTCGATGGATAGCGAGGATATGTACTTCCGACTCAGAGCATCCGCCACAACATTTCCCTTTCCTGGCGTATAGTCGATAGTCAAGTCGTAATCCTTGATCAGTTCAAGCCAGCGCCTCTGCCGCAAGTTCAGTTTCCTCTGTGTGAATAGATACTTGAGGCTCTTATGATCGGTGTAGATCGTGCACGCCACGCCATAGAGGTAGTAATGCCACCATTTTAACGCAAACACAATCGCCGCTAACTCCAGGTCGTGCGTGGAATAATTCTTCACGTGCGGCTTTAGCTGTCGGGAAGCAAAAGATATCACATTGTTCCACTACATCAGCACACACCCCAAGCCTTGACCGGACGCGTCGCTAAATATATGGAAACCCTCAGTCCCTTCTGGAAGTACGAGTATCGGGGCCGAGACGAGCCGTTGCTTTAATTCTTGGAATGAAGCTTCGCAGTCGTCTAACCAGTCAAATACGACTCCATTCTGGGTGAGGCGAGTCAGAGGCGATGCGATCTTTGCGAAGTCTTTCACGAAGCGTCTATAGTATCCCGCTAAGCCAAGGAAACTTCTAATCTCGCTGACGGACGTTGGCCGCTTCCAATCGACAATGGCTTCAACGTTTTTGGGGTCGACCGCAATACCTTCAGCTAAATGATGTGTCCGAGGAATGCGACGCTACTCAGCCAAAATTCATATTTGCTTCGCTTCGCATACAACTGATTTTCTCAAAGGGTCTGAAGTACGGTCCGTAGATGCTCAATGTGTTGCTGCTTATTCTTCGAGTAGACGAGTATGTCGTCGATGAAGACTACTACGAACTTGTCGAGGAATGGTCGGAACACCCGATTCATTAAATCTATGAAAGCAGCAGGGGCGTTTGTTAGGCCGAACGGCATTACCAGGAACTCGTATTGGCCGTATCGAGTGCGAAAGGCAGACTTCGGCATATCATTCGGCTTGATCTTGAGTTGATGGTAACCCGAACGCAGATCAATTTTAGAGAACACCGTGGCTCCTTGAAGCTGATCAAACAGATCATGTATACGGGGCAGGGGTATTTGTTATGGACGGTGGCTTTATTCAGCTCGCGGTAGTCGATACAAAGATGCATAGAGCCATCCTTCTTCTTGACAAACAGCACGGGCGCTTCCCAGGACGAGACGCTGGGTCGTATGAATCCCTTGTCGAGCAACTCTTGTAACTGCACCTTGAGTTCTTTAAGCTCTGCAGGGGCCATTCTGTACGGGGCTTTCGAAATCGGTCGAGTGTCGGGGAATGTATCGATAGTGAACTCAATCTCTCGATCGGGCGGCATGCCGGCAGCTCGTCCGGGTATACATCAGGGAATTCTGCCACAACGTCGGTCTGACCCGCGTTTGCACCATCCTGTCGCATGTCTCGAACGGAAGCTAGATAGCCTTCGTACCCGGAATGCAGCATCCGTCGAGCAGATATTGCGGAGATTACCATGCAGGTCGGCGATGCCTCACCACACGAGTAGCAGAATTCAGGCACTCCAGGTATGCCAAACGTGACCCTCTTTTCAGCGCAGTCTATAGTTGCGTTGCACCGACCGAGCCAATCCATCCCCAGAATGATGTCGTAGTCCTTAATATTTAGAACTATCGCATCGAGACTGACCTCTTGACCACCTATACAGATGATTCCGTCTCCGCGGACTAAATTTGCAAGTAGTGGCATGCCCGACAGAACGTTAACAGTGAGATCGAGGCCCAGTGGTGTCAAGGAAAATTTGTGCTCGGCGGCAAAGTCCGCCGATATAAAACTATGCGTGGCACCTGAATCAAATAATACACGAGCAGGTTTATTATTGAATTGCAGTATACCTGTCACGACTGTATCAGATGCAAATGCTTCGTCCCGAGTCATGGCGTAGACGCGGCCCTGAGCATTGAGGCGACGGTCTTGGCCATTCTGTTGTGCGGTCGGTGGAGCCCGAGGTGCTTGGCCTCGGTTTTGTTGATGTTGCGGGAGGCGTTGGTTCGACGTAGCTTCCGGGTAGTCCCTTGCGAAGTGATCTGATTTGCCATCTGATCCTTCGTCTGGTTGCCGCAATATTGATGCTTGTGCGCGTTGTTGCCTCCCATATTACTATGACGTTTGTTATTAGGGTGAACAGCGTCGGTAGTAGTAGGAGGATACTCGGACTCTAGACGGAGGGCATGGTTGAGTGCCTCGCCCATGGTTTTGTATTCCGGCACCGAGACATGAGCACGGATAGTGGAACGCAGGCCCACTACAAATCGTTTTGCTCGACTTGCAGTGGTAGGTAGATAGTCTCCAGCAAACTTGGCCAGTTTGTTGAATTTGACCGTATATTACCGTACAGTCATATTCCCTTCCGTCAACAGCATAAACTCGTCTTCTTTTTCCTGTCGCACGGCTGCAGAAAGATATTCAGTCTCGAACGCATTTCTGAATATCGCCCATGAGATCGCCGCCGTCTCATCTTCACGTCGAATAGCCCGCTTCTGCACAGCCCACCAATCGTGCATGTTCATTCGAAGTAGAAGTTGAGCACACGCGACTTTCTTCGAGTCCTCGACACCCAGAAGCTCGAACTTGTCTTCCAGCTCCTCCAACCAGTCGATCGCCACGGAGGGATCTTCTGTCCCGTTGAAGGAAGTGCGGCAGCTTTTCGTGAATTTTGACACGTCGAAGTTAGAACTTTTCGGTGCTGCAGGTGAGAGCACGGGCGTCTCTGAATCGACTTCGTTGGATCGAACCGCAGGCTGGGTCACGGCAAGCATCATCGTTGAATTGTTGTTGTTGCCCATAACCGACTGCACGATTTGCTGGAGGGTATTCAGCTGCTGCTGCTGCAGCTTGAATTGAGCCTCGAACCGATTCTCAAATTGGTCTGACGAGCCTCCGCTTGCTGACGATGGAGCTCGTTTTGACGTTGCTGTATTTCAAGCATTTGCAGCATACGTTGCATCGGGTCGCTGGAAGGTCCGGCTACGGTAAGCGTCATTCCCGTTGGGTTGACGGAATGCTCGGGTCCAGAAGCACTCGAGCCGCTGGAAGCGCTCGTCTCGTCTTCCGCCTGAGCTCCCGTAACTGCAGGGAAAAAGAAAGACAACTCTCGTTAGTTTCAGAAAATTTCATGGGTTCATCGTATGGAACAACTCTTCTCATCGACACGAGGTCAACGGTTGGAGACTAAAACTCGACACTGGAGGCCAAGGACGTAAAGCCGTGCTCTGATACCATTATGTCACGTCCCGATTCCATCAAATCGATAGTCGTCCCCCGGGCGTGATGTCGTGCGAACCTAATTTGCGATCGCACAAGACCTAGTCATAAGGTAATCCGAGACACGAGATCTAAAAGAGTACGTAGACAAATTGATTCACACAATAAGTAAAGAAAACTTGATCTTTATTGATAATGAACATCTTTACAGACTCTGATACAAGACTCATTGCCGCACGGGCTACAACTTGACTCGATTACAAAAGAGTGTCGATGAGATAGCCGTTCCACACATTGCACACATCCCTCAATATACAACAAAGTACTCCATTGACCTGGATAGGAGGGACGCTGAGTCATTTTCCTTGGACTGTCGAGAGCCTTCAAAAGTGGAGTCGCGGAGTAAGTCTTCGACGCACGGCCGAAGCTTCAAAAGTCACGAACGTCGCCGAGCTAGTTGGCACGTCCTTCCTGGTTCGCGGGACCTGCAAAGAGCGAGGATCAGCAGGAAACACATATACTGGCAAATGGCTAATTAAATCCAAGCTCTGCATTTGATTCAAGAAGTTTCGTAAACATGTTAGCTAGCTATTTCAATGATCTTTCTAACCATCCTGCTCGATTTGCATGTTAACATGTTTTGAGGCAAGCATTCTAACTGTATAACATTAAGCCACTATCATATTCATCCCGTGTCCCGTGCACTCGTTAAGCAGTAAAAAGGGGTGTGAAGGCCACTAGCAATGTCAAGCCATCGCGGACTATAGCATTGGTTAGACGACGCCCCTTTCGCGTCGGGTTGCGAGCCCTGTGCGAAAGTGCCCACATAACTCGTGCCGATGAAGGGTTGGCGCTGCTACACTCGTTCCTCCCGGGCCGAATCGGTCCCTTGGCCTAGGCAACCGTTCGAGAAAACTTAACCTTGTCGACAAGTTGTCCAATGACCGTTTTCCTTTGAACTTAGTTGATTTACTAATTTAGTTGTATCGTTGCGATAAACGTTAATCAATTCATTCATTGTTTTGCATAGACCAAGTATAATTGCATAAGGAAGTATGTTTTCCATTTTCAAAACCGGCAGTTCGATAGCAAGTGTCTCGTGAAGAATCGTGCCACGATTTCCTTGATTCTACACTATTATGACAGGCATTCATTTTACTTCACATATTGAGTTTTGAAGTAGAGGGACGAGACGAAGGAGGTCAGCCACTCGCCTTAGGCTTGCTTCAAGCGAGCGACCGGTTGGCTGCGCTGACGTCGCCTACGCGATCACCTGCAATCGTATAAGCAACTGATTAGAACACTGTATAATTAAAGGATATTCGATATGAATGCGAAGCTCGAAAATGCGTCACGAAAACCCATCGAAAACATTCACGAAAAACGCATTCACGAAAACCAAAGCCAAAGCCAATCAAGTGCGGCATGAAAACCAGAGCAATGGGAGGTCTCTCCCAACTCAGCCGCAGAGCCAATCCTCGAGGCGCAACCCGCTGAATATGGGACTTGGTTTCGAAGAAGCCATTCCATAACGTGGAATGGATCTTAATTCAACCATTCCCGTTCGATCGACTCGGCCGATTCCGACCTATCGGTCCTGACCGAATCGATAGCAACAGTGTTCCTTTCTCGCGCACCCCGTGGACGGAAACGGGGCACGATGTAGGGATGGGGCACTACACGATGGTACGGGGTTTTCTATCCAATCTTACATCACTCCGATTTCTAAACATCGAGCATCGATTTCCTATGCACATCCCAATATTCTTCGCACGGGGTCCGAGTCGTTCAGTAAAGCCATCCTACGATAAGTCACGTTTCAACCGATTTCCTCGATAAGAACATATCGCTCGTTCATCAAGCCATTTCACATCGTCTATCTCTTCGAACACGTTCGACATTAGTTCGCATATCATTCATTCTCAAATCAAGCACGCTATGACACAATTCATTTCTAAACCATAATTCACATCTCATATTCCCTAAGTCATTCATCCCAATTCACGTAATCGATCACAAGGTCGTCCGAATTAACAATATGCTGCGCCCTGATCTCACGCGAGTCAGATTATCCATGGTGGGCACGAATCACCATGCACGCTCCCGCGAGATGATCATTCTCATCGGGACGTAACTCTTGTTTTGTGTCTAGACTAATTCATTCTCGATGCGCGGATTGGACCTACTCAATCCTCAAGTTTTATTCAGTCATCAATCGCAAGTCCTAACATCTTTGAGTTCTCCTTCGCATCAAACCGACAAGTCAGGACCATCAAAGTTGCCGCATCCTGATTTTTCGAGTTCGATCATTCTCGCGACATGAATCACCATGTCAGCGCTCACGCGGAATGATTGCCCCAAATCTAATGTAACGCATGTGCAAGGCTAGAGTTGCGCTCGCACAAGACAAGATCGTCGACGTTGTGATTATCCGCGTAACCATCAAGACACGATCATGTTCATCCAACATTCGTTTCAACCAAAGTCCTAAGTATTGCATCTATTCAGAACGATAACACTTGTACGATCGTCATTCACCGTGTCAGATTACCCCCGAGTTATCGTATATCGATCTTTGATACGCCTCAATACCATCGATGATATGCGTAACCTGACGATCTTCTTTTGTAACGAATTTCGAATCGTACAAATGATGCTAGCGTCCAACTGGATGATCTCCTCGACATTCAACATCAAGTTCGATCATTATCCTCCGAATCCTTTACAAGATCAATTCGTTCAAATCCGAAATCATGTATCGTTCATCCGTCTATCTTAAGTCATCAACCAACGTATTTCCTCAACTCGCATCATTTCTTGTTAACTCAATCATCGAACGACATCCATTCCAATCCTCAGAGTCATTTTCAAACATTCGAATCAAACTTTTTATGCACGCTATCTTCCTGTCGTGCTAACTTTTCGTATACTATCCGTATCAATTTCTATAACGTCCATACACCACCCAGGGTCAAATCATTCTATAAATCCTCAAAACTATCATTCAAAACAAAATCGACTTCTTTGAATCCCGTTCGAACCATTCCTCGAATTTCAAGCACGCTCATCTAAATCGCATAGACGTTATCGTCGATCGATAGCACTCTATCGGTTGCCACTCTAAGTATAGTTTCGTTCCCGACTGAGCGGTACTCAATATCGCTAGCAACTCATTTGCACCATAAAGTCTAGGTGCGAGACACGCGGCACAACTTAGCCAAAAGGTCGTGTGCATAACCATCCCGTATGGACTATAATCCGATTTTCTGCACGCTCATTTGCTATCATCGACGTAGGACTATTTAGGCACGCACGCGACTTGCTAACTTTAGCACTGTCACGCCCCAGAACCAGAATACTGGAGAGCGGGGGCAGACATAGCCAGCTACGTATAACGGAATGGGATCCACACCGCTATACGGTCACGGCTGTCTAGATATGTGAGGGTTTCACTACAATCCATCAGTCTCTTAAGGTCATAAAATAGCCTATTGTCTCAATCTCAACCAACTAATAATAATCACAAGATATCAGATCTCCAAATATACAATTGTAAGGCGTCCCAAACATTACATATCCAGATGATCATGAAGCTAGTCGTTACAAAATGTGAGGACTAGCAAGAGTTCAGTCATACATGATCAACTCCCGGGGCTTGTCAATCATGTTACAGCCCGTAGGCAGACAGTAAGTAAGTACAATCGAGCTAACACTTGCTCGTCGGCTAAACGCCTCAAAAGAATAAATTTACAATAGAGTGAGCGAAACAAAATAGAAAACCCACTCGATGCCCTGGTTACGCCTGGTGACCACCATCGGGCTGGAAGACAGGTAGATCCTTTGCTGCTGCTCCGGTATCTGGCCATACAAAACCAGCTGGGTCAGACCCCAGGAAGAGCAAGTGCCACAAAGGAGGCCACAAAATAAGAACCAAAGCCAGCAAATTAGCACAATAATATAATTACATAATAAGAGACAGTAATTTAAGAAAAAGCATGATGGGTAATTATAAAAGACAATCTTGCAAAGAATCACAAAAAGACAAGACATATGGAAAAGCATGACAGGATGATATACGATGAGATAACCATGGGACTATTCAGATAGCTAGGTTACAACCCGTAAACCAAACAAGGATCGGGGTTGTAACCCTTCGTCTGAACGGAACTTGGTTTCTCTCACCATTTATCGGCAAGATAAATATAAGAAATCAGGTCAAGTAACAATCTGGAGTGACAATCATTATAGTGACAATCTGGAGTGACAATCATTATAGTGACAATCTGGAGTGACAATCATTCAATTATTCTGGTACAATCTTACAATCAATCAATTCTAGACAATACTATACTGGACTAGACTCCATCCAAGCAATCACGGCCAATCATTGCCTACGGCTTTCTACATTAACTAACTAGGGTTATCACGATCCTAGTTACTAGCAAGATGCAATGAGATGCTCCAAGTAGTCACAGGCCCTGCAGCTATCCAGGTTATCCAGGCAATCATTATAGTGACAATCTAGAGAGTACAATGCATTATAGTGACAATAGAGTCCAATCATTCAAGTGACAATCGAGGGTGCCCCACATAACAGTGGGCTGGAAATGTGCCCTACTCGTCGGCAGGCTACAAGTCCAATCATTTGCGGCCGGGATAACGGGATCGCCTGTAACTGGGGAACATCTCTTCATGACTAGTGAATTATACTAATTATTAACCTTAGTCCAATTCAGTAGGTACTCCTGACCGTGGTACTCAGGAGTCCCCTCCTAGACATGATGCAAGACATGACTGGATTATTTGTACAAGCACAATCGTCCACGGTGTCAGGATTAATTATACAGGTCATGTCATGTCAGGTAGCCGTCGCAACAGCTATTCAAGATATATCAGGTCAGGTTATCATATCAAGTGCACTAGTCAGGAGTGCGCCACGACGGGCCACTTATCAGGTCATGCTCAATTATCAATTCCAAACATATCCAGTAATTTCGTGATTATCAAGTTCAGGACAAAAGGCGTAAGGATATAAAATGGACGTAAAACATCTAATAAAATATCAATATACAGGGCTATAGAAGAGCCAAGCATTAAAGAATTAAGACCAAAACTCCAAGAGCCAATGGGTTAAACAAGGGGTCAGGGGGCAGCGTGCACAAAAGTCACGCACGCAGGGGGAGCTGCGTACGCGAAAAGTCACCCACGCTCAAGGAGAGCAGCGTACATGAAAAGTCACGCACGCTACAGAGAGCAGCGTACATGAAAAGTCACGCACGCTCAAGGGAGCAGCGTAGGTGAAAAGTCACGCACGCTGAGAGCAGCATAGGTGAAAAGTCACGTACGCTACAGGGAGTTGCGTACATGGAAAGTCACGTACGCTCAAGGGAGCAGCGTACATGAAAAGTCACGCACGCTCAAGGGAGCAGCGTACATGAAAAGTCACGCACGCACCAGGGAGCAGCGTACATGAAAAGTCACGCACGCTCCAGTCTGCGTAGGCACAAAAGCACGCACGCAGGAGACACGCTTCCAACAGGAAGCGTATCCAAGGCTCAGTGGCGCAAGCTAAGAAGCTCTGCACACTGCTCACTGTCTTCTCCAAACAGCAAGAACACCATGGATGAACCCAAAGCTTCAAAAGTTCAGAACTTGGCCATCCGAACTCCAAATCCGGATTTCCAAAGTTCCAACTGGAGTGAAACTGAATGTTCTACCACATGGAAACATCAAAAACCCATAAAATCCAACTAAAATAGATCAAACCATACAAAATCCGAAAATAGCTAAAACCTAGATCTAGAACAATGGAGACACCAAATCATAAAAAGCCTAGAACTAATGTTGATCACCATGTCCTAATCTATCAAATGGACAAAGAAAAGAGGGTTCTCATGTGGTGGCAAGGTGCACTTGCCTAGCGGTGGAGAGTTGTGGAGGAAGGAGAAGAAGAAAATAAATGGTGGTGGTAATGAAGAGAGAGAGTGGTAGGTGGGGATTATAAAGAGGGGGAGTTGTGGTGGGTTGAGGGGGTAGCATAGGTTATGGTGATCCAACCATAAAGAACCAAACCAACCCAAACCAATTAAAACCGAGCCCGGACAAATCCTAAAATACGAGAAATACCAAAATTCCACAAGTCGAGAAAAATAAAAATACATGCCAAAAATCCAGATACGAATATAAATACGAAATACGGGAAATACGAAAAATGAGGGTGACAACTCTACCCACCTTAAAAGAATTCCATCCTCGGAATTTAATCAAGGAGCGAGAGATTGTCACGACAAGCTATACTAAGCACCAACAACTATACTGAGCAATTCAATCATACAATCATACAAAGCAAGCAAGGAAGGGAAAACGTAAGGCATAAGAAAGACATTACACCTTACGAGTCAAACAAGTAGGGATAACATGATCGGATATCATCCTCACACTCCCATGTTTGACTCTCCCAAGGAGCGATGAACGCAAGCAACATGAACTAAAACTGATAGTCTTGCGCTTGAGGTCTCTCCCCTTGGTCAAACAGGAACACGGGCCTATCCTCATACGAAAAGGTTGGTACCAATAACCAGTTTCGAATGACCTAGGATATAGCTCGGGTCCGGGATGTACCGTTGTAATTAGGATACATGAAATACGTCATGCACCCCGCATAATGACGGTAGAAAAGCAAGATGAGAGGACACATATACCTCTCGGTCGATTCTAAACCTGAGCCTGGGCTAGGGCAAACTGCCGCGGGTTCTGTTGCTGGAAAGTCTGGGCCTGAGTCGACAATGGCCTCGGGAACGGGAACTGCTATTGCTGGTGAACTGGAGCTGGTACTGGTGCTGGTGCTGGTCCCCTAACCGAGGGACTAGATACTGTCGATGCTGAATCAACTCTAAAAGGGCAGGACCCTACCCTATGATCCGGTGCTCCACACAATAAACACAATTCCAATGCCATGCGACACTCCGCTACCACGTGTCCAGGCTTCCCACAATAAGAACAGCCTACGACGGAAGACTGTGCTTGATTCTGTTTCTGCTGAGGGTACGTCGGGGTTGAGTGCTGAACCGACGTAACTGAGGTTGCTTGCCTCGGAGTTCCAATAGTCAAAGCCCTAGCTGTCGGGGCTGGTGCTGAAGACTGATTCATCTGACTATGGGACCGCTTCCGACCTCCAGTCCTGTCCACTATTCTCTGGGAGGTATACTCGTGCCTCCTTGCTGCTCGCAATACCGCATCATAGGTCTGATGCTCGAACTGTTCTACTGCCAATATAATCTCTAGGTGAAGTCCCTGCTGGAACATCTGCGCTCTGTCAAACTCGGTTGCCACCAAGGTGGGAGCAAACCGACTGAGTCTGGAAAACTCGACCGCATAACCGTCGACCGTCCTCCCCATCTGCTTAAGATTACTGAACCTGGTCTGCAAGTCATACCGAGCCACTGCATCATAATACTTGGTCTAGAACTTTTCGCTGAACACTGCCCAGGGGACAGGTGTTGTCAATCCTACTGCTTGTGCGGCCCACCAACTGCGGGCTAGATCCAATAACTGTAGGCGCACCACAGCCACCTTCTCTTCTTCTGGAGTCTTCGCAGCTTCAAGAATCACCTCTATATCTTGTAGCCAAGCATCGGCAGCAATGGCATCCTCGCTGCCATCGAAGAATGGAGGGTTCAGGCGCTTAAAACTGTTGACCGCACTGTTCCCTCGGGGTCCACTTCTATTCAGAGCATCTTCCACTGCCTGGTGTAAGGCATCGCCTCTACGATCTTGGGAAGCTAACAATGATCTGATGAGACCCACCAAAGTGCCATCATCAGGATCTGCAGGCTGGACTGGCTGAACTGGCGGCTCTCCTCCAGTAGGTACGACTCGTGAGGCTGCTCCTGAGTGCTGGGCCTGATCTTCTGGTTGCTACTGGTCCACGGGAGGTGCTCCTCCTTGCTGATTGGTAGGTCCAGGTTCAATGCCGCTGAAGAAGATGACATGGGAACAATAAGGAAGGACCAGGACAGATCAACGATTACAAGCATGTGATCAGGACAAGAATTTTTAGGAATCAAGAGGATACGAGCAGAGATCAAGGGCGAGTACCGATTGAGACATCTATTCGGTAAACCCTCACACATCTTGATTAACAAGACCTGCATGGGCCACCACTTAAACCATGTCACACCTCAGAACCAGAATACTGGAGAGCGGGGGCAGATATAGCCAGCTACGTATAACGGAATGGGATCCACACCGCTATACGGTCACGGCTGTCTAGATATGTGAGGGTTTCACTACAATCTATCAGTCTCTTAAGGTCATAAAATAGCCTATTATCTCAATCTCAACCAACTAATAATAACCACAAGATATCAGATCTCCAAATATACAATTGTAAGGCGTCCCAAACATTACATATCCAGATGATCATGAAGCTAGTCGTTACAAAATGTGAGGACTAGCAAGAGTTCAGTCATACATGATCAACCGCCGGGGCTTGTCAATCATGTTACAGCCCGTAGGCAGACAGTAAGTAAGTACAATCGAGCTAACACTTGCTCGTCGGCTAAACGCCTCAAAAGAATAAATTTACAATAGAGTGAGCGAAACAAAATAGAAAACCCACTCGATGCCCTGGTTACGCCTGGTGACCACCATCGGGCTGGAAGACAGGTAGATCCTTTGCTGCTGCTCCGGTATCTGGCCATACAAAACCAGCTGGGTCAGACCCCAGAAAGAGCAAGTGCCACAAAGGAGGCCACAAAATAAGAACCAAAGCCAGCAAATTAGCACAATAATATAATTACATAATAAGAGACAGTAATTTAAGAAAAAGCATGATGGGTAATTATAAAAGACAATCTTGCATAGAATCACTAAAAGACAAGACATATGGAAAAGCATGACAGGATGATATACGATGAGATAACCATGGGACTATTCAGATAGCTAGGTTACAACCCGTAAACCAAACAAGGACCGGGGTTGTAACCCTTCGTCTGAACGGAACTTGGTTTCTCTCACCATTTATCGGCAAGATAAATATAAGAAATCAGGTCAAGTAACAATCTGGAGTGACAATTATTATAGTAACAATCTGGAGTGACAATCATTATAGTGACAATCTGGAGTGACAATCCACTACCAAAATACATAGATTTACCGACGGCCTTATCCGTCGGTATTCCATCGCCAAAAATAAATACCGACGGATTACCGACGGATATTTTGGTAAAACAGCCGTCGGGAATAACCTCGTCGCTAAAACATATCCGTCGCTACTCCGTCGCTCAACGACGACTTAGCGACGGAATACCGTCGGCTCATTTAAATATAAATAGCGACGGATTACCGACTAGCTTTCGTCAAAACATGTATCAAGATATAGGTTTAGCGACGGAATACTCCGTCGCTAAAGAGTCGGCAAAACCGTATCAGTGATTTTCTGATACGCAATATCCGTCGCTAATCCGTCGTAAATTTGTCGGTAAAAGCGTATTAGCGACAAAACATCCGTCGCTAACAGCAAAATTTATGGACATCAAACAGAACTAGGTCGACGGACGTTCCGTCGCTAAACCGTCGCTCAATGTAAAATTCTTCAGGTAGCGACGGATATTACGTCGCCAATCCGTCGCCAATCCGTCGCTTTATTGAAATGCTCCAGGTAGCGACGGTTTTTTCCGTCGCCACTCCGTCGCTAAACTCAGTTTCTCCAGTTAGCGACGGACTATCCGTCGCTGAGTGGTCGCCAGTCCGTCGCTAACTTCTAATTTTTGAAAAAAAATACTGCAAACAGGCTCTTTCCTGTTTGTACAACACATCCAACACAATATCAAACATACAAAATATCCATATACAACACCATATATCCATATCCAACACGAATATCCAACGTATCTAATATCCAACACCATATATCCATATGCAAAATATCCATATCCGACACCAATATCCAACGTATCCAATATCCAACAAAATATTACCAACACAATATATCCAATATCCAACATTAAATTATCCAAACATAAAAAAAATATCCGAACATACAATGTATCCAAATGTCTACAAAAATTTCGGCAGCACCTCCTTTGTATATCAGATCATCGCTTATAACCCAGCGTAGGTATATATCCAAAAATCACATAGACGAAATATGCACATACGAATTTAATGCACACCAATTATCCAAGAAAAGACATCAATTATACTGAAGAGTAACCTAATATCCGTCGTTATACTGAAAATTTATCTTCAAGTGTGAGAACGGATGGCTCAGAATACACAACCCAAAATTCATTCTAGCATACATTAGTGTGAATCATCTATGTTCTGTACATATGGTGTAGTATATGATCTTATCGTATATAGTATTTGAAGAACGTAACAGAATCAAGATGAACTCACATAATGTAATACTAAGACATCATCTACTACTATATAAGATATAGTGATAGGTTGTCGTATCATCATTGCCGAGGGATGAGGGTCGGAGGACAGTCAACTTATCTACGACTACATAGTTTCTGCCTCGCCAGTCGAATGGCTGCAGGGACTATATATGTCTTGATCACCATGTCGTACCGTAGATTAATACAAATGGAGCTGGAAACAAAATACAGAAACCAAAAAACAAAATACAGAATCCAATCCCTGGGTTCGCCGAAAATACAAAACACAGAATCCAATCCCTGTATTTTAAGTGTGAGAACGGATGGCTCAGAAGACAACCAAACCGGAGAGGATACTCCAAGAGATACATCTGAGTGGGACGTATACTCTGAGAGATCACCCTTACAGAAATGATATCAGTAGTGGTATCGAATGTTGGAGAAGATATTATCACAGTATACGTCCTCTCCTCCACGATGGCTCTAGACCCATCTGCTCGTCCCTGCTTCCATTCTTCTTGTTTGACTCTCTCAGCCACACATGATATCCAGCTCAAGTGTAGAGTAGGCAGAAAAGAAGGGGACAGGAATAGGAGGGGGAAGCAGCACACCGGCGGTATGACCCGGAGGAAGTACAGAGGTTTTCTTCAACATACGTAGGAGAACTATAAGGATATAT
>JANAVB010024401.1:0-367500 GCA_029216955.1 Iris pallida | reverse complement strand
GCGTAGGTGAAAAGTCACGCACGCTGAGAGCAGCGTAGGTGAAAAGTCACGTACGCTGAGAGCAGCATAGGTGAAAAGTCACGCACGCTACAGGGAGTTGCGTACATGGAAAGTCACACACGCTCAAGGGAGCAGCGTACATGAAAAGTCACGCACGCTCAAGGGAGCAGCGTATATGAAAAGTCACGCACGCACCAGGGAGCAGCGTACATGAAAAGTCACGCACACTCCAGTCTGCGTACGCACAAAAGCACGCACACAGGAGACACGCTTCCAACAGAAAGCATATCCAAGGCTCAGTGGCGCAAGCTAAGAAGCTCTGCACACTGCTCACTGTCTTCTCCAAACAACAAGAACACCATGGATGAACCCAAAGCTTCAAAAGTTCAGAACTTGGCCATCCGAACTCCAAATTCGGATTTCCAAAGTTCCAACTGGAGTGAAACTGAATGTTCTACCACATGGAAACATCAAAAACCCATAAAATCCAAATAAAATAGATCAAACCATACAAAATTCGAAAATAGCTAAAACCTAGATCTAGAACAATGGAGACACCAAATCACAAAAAGCCAAGAACTAATGTTGATCACCATGTCCTAATCTATCAAATGGACAAAGAAAAGAGGGTTCTCATGTGGTGGCAAGGTGCACTTGCCAAGGGGTGGAGAGTTGTGGAGGAAGGAGAAGAAGAAAATAAATGGTGGTGGTAATAAAGAGAGAGAGTGGTAGGTGGGGATTATAACGAGGGGGAGTTGTGGTGGGTTGAGGGGGTAGCATAGGTTATGGTGATCCAACCATAAAGAACCAAACCAAACCAACCCAAACCAATTAAAACCGAGCCAGGACAAAACCCAACGAGAAATACCGAAATTCCACAAGTCGAAAAAAATAAAAATACATGCCAAAAATCCAGATACGAATATAAATACGAAATACGGGAAATACGGAAAATGAGGGTGACAAGCACGCATTTTCTATCAACTTAAGGTTGGCACCGTTCGGCCCAAAGGCCATCGTCTATCGATGCGTTCGATTGAACACTTGTACGAGCTTTTAAAAATATTAGACTTATTGTATGGACATCCCGTGGAACAATTGAGAGAGAGCGCACCAACGATATCAATTTGTGGAAGCACAATTCAGAATTTGAAAATATTAGACTTGATTGCGCTCGTGCAAGGCAGTTCCATAACGGCCGGTTACATCGGTGGCGACGGGGTCGTCGCACAGAAGTCCCAAGCAGAAATATTGAACACGTAGCAGAAATTTAGAATGAAACATAAGTTATTCAAAACACTCTTTTATTGATATTGAAATAAAGGTTACATTGGGGGCGCAAGGCCAAGATTATAATCGCTCAAGTTCACTCTTCTCACATTACAAGTTACTCATCTCTCGATACATATTTGACGATCCAGCGGAAGCTTCGGAAGGCAATGTCCATACATTATGTCCCGTATAAGTCTTTGACTCCACGCAGCCGCACGTTTCGAATCGCCAAGGAACTCCATGCCTCGACGCATCCAAGCGAGCCCCGCACCACGAGCTTCTACCTGTGCCTGCACATGAAAACTATATGGGTATCAGTACTCAACTGTACTGGTGGAGTGAGCTCCTCGCCTACCCATACAAAATCGATACGTTTGATTTACTTTGTGCACCATAGACCATTTACGATTGTCTTTCTATTCTTACCTTAGGATCAATTTTAGGACATAGGCTCTCGGCCTATTTAGTATCATTAGATCGTCTTCGTGCTATTGCACCGATAACTCCTTTACCCTTGCCTCTAGACCGTTTCGTGCTTGCAATGCCAACCACTACAACAAAAAGGCCTATTAATAACGCTCGATAAGACGTATTGATGATGCCTGATATCTAAGCGTTATCAAAGTTCGAAATACCTTTTTTTCTATGACGGTTTGGGCCAAATCTGGGCTTTTTATAACGTTTATAAAAAAAGCGTTATTAATATTTTAGAGCGGTGGCAAACTTGTAATATTTTGCAAACTTATTAATATTAAGCATTCGAAATAGTTTCTTCTCATTCTATTTCCCCTCTCCTCCTCCTCCTCTTCTTCTTCCTTCGCTCCCAGCGTCCAGGACTAGGGTTAGGGTTTCTCCACTGATCCATCCGTTCGATCCCCTCTGCCATGGACTCCGGCGGGGCCTTTTATTCTCGGTCTATGCAATTTTTTCTCTCTAGCAATAGCCAAAGTCATAGCCATGCCGAAAAGAAAGGAGCTCTCCTCCTCTGCTTCCTCCAGCGCCGCCATGGCCGGCACTTTCACCCGCAGCAGGTCGGAGATCTTCCTCCACCGGACCCGGTCTGGGCGAGCCCGGCCCGACCCGCCCAAGCGCCACCGACCTGTTCCTCCCTCCCTTTCCTCCTCCTCCTCCTCCTCCGCCGGCGTCGTCGTCAAGGACCACCGCCTCAAGCTGGTCTTCTCCGACCAGACTGCCACGAAGGCCGAGATCGACCCACCGAAGAACATCGAAGGTCCGGCCGTGATAGAGTCACCATCGAAGGAACCTGGTGGCGGTCCCGTTGATGATCCAGTAGTAAAACCCTGATTTTTCTTCATTTTAGGGGTTTCCTTTTTGGTTGTGCTTTCGAAATTTGTATAATCATTGGTGGGGGAGATTGTGTTGCAGGAATCTGACAGTTCTGGTAAAGGTTCAAATAGGCGAATGGAGGTGGATCGGGTGGCGGAGACGAAGAGCTTAGATCAGGATTCGAGCAATCGGTCCAACATCAAATCGGTAAAAGTGACCCACCTTTTCTTTGTGGTTCATGAGTAGGAGGAGCACCGGTTTTGGCAGTGTCCCGTACATTTTAGGGTGTGTCATCCCTGATATATCCTGACATGACACAACACAGACACACGCACTGGCTTTTGGTGTATCAGTTGCTTTCTTGCTCCATGTTAAAACATTTGCTCTTCAATTAGGTTTTTTTGTCCGTGATGGTACAGTCAGTGGTTCGTGACTCCGTATTGTTTTGTTCATATATGAATCATTTAGTATAGGAAAAATTTTGACAGCTTATGATGACCGGTGATCCTCATTTCATAATCCTAATTTACCATAATGAGATGATTGGTGATCCTCATTTCATAATCCTATAATTGATTGATGATCTAATTTTATTTATAAAAGAACAAAAAGAATCAAGTCTGACCTTTTATTTCCTTTCAATATCCAACCCATCATCTGTGAGGGTGCTTGATTGTATTCAATAAACTACAGTTCTTTGGTTAAACAGTTGGTAGATGTTGTTAATTTGTGTTGTAGGTAATAATACACTTTTTCTTCTACAATAATGCACATTTGGAAGCTACACTACTTTTGTTGTCTTAATTTCTATACGGTGTTTGAATGCAACTTGTTTCTCACGAGGTTCTTTTATATAGTCTATGCCCCCCTTGTTATGTATGTTTAAATTTCTGCAATTTTATTGTAGGCTTGTTTAGAGGGTTACTATTAGGATCTGTAAGTTTTTTTCTTCATCTGGTTCTTGTCTTGACATCATGATATTTGCTAAATGCTAATGTTAGAGAGAATATGGTCCTTGTTGTGTCCATATCGTATCGAGAGTCAGCACAATGCAGCATTTAACAAATGACTTAGAACATTCTAAAAGTGCTAATATGTCTTATCCATCTCATCCTTTCTGAAGATGTTGGATATGGATTTGTATTGTGTATATACTATACAACACGGACACGAGAATGATGTTTTAGAGTTTGTGTTTGAAGTATACTGCTGTTAACTCAAATAACTAGAGTTCCCATGTGTAATATTGCTCATCCTACAATAGATGTTTGCTTTGAAGGAGACAATTGTAGGAGTAAAAACTTGGGTTTGGAGAATCACCAATGGTGATGAACCATGTAGAGGTTCCTATAGATTTGGGCAAGGCTGGCCCTGGGGTAAGCCTAACAAGCCATCGTGACTCGCAAAATAGATTATTTGGAGTCTAACAAGCCAAGTTTTGGAGTCTCAGTGCTTCCTAGGTCCCAAGTCATTAAGTATATCTTTCAGAAATTTATCAGACATTTGAACTTGATGTGTTCACATGGTACAAAATTTAAGGAAATCAAGAAGCATGTAACAACATTTGAGTTTGGTGTGCGTATTTAAGTACATTTTAGCTCGATGCATATATTTTGTGATAATTCTTAATGGAAGTCAATCTTTCCCCTTAACTAATTTATCTATTATTACATGAAATGCACGTACTTAGTTAATTTGATTTGCATGAAAAGTATAATAGTGAGAATTTTTATGCAACCCCTAATTCTATACATCATGCGATCAAATTGAAGTAGCGACTTTGCTAATGTATTAAATATGGTATGACATTGTTAGTTTATTGTTCAACTTGTTATGTCTGATAATTTCAATTGTCTAATCATTAGGGACTTCTCAAGTTAATAATCAGAAGGCACAGATGAAGTTCCATCTAAAGAGTGGTTCAAGACTCAAAATAAAAAAATCGAAGGGCAGAGGTAACTGTTTTCCATTCGGACCGAATATTATGTATGTAGCTTATAGATTTAACTTGTGCTGAAATATGTATCATCATATATTTACTTGAGCAAATGAGTACAATGGTTATTTTGTTGGTGTACAATTCTGTAGCTTGACTTGCATATTAGACTTAGTACAGCCTTGTTCAAGCTATTATTTTCTACAAATGAAGACAACCCCTTGTTGGTCCCTTCAGAGATTTAATTCTGCATTCTCCCTTTTACAAAGTCTCTTCACCATCCCTGGCATGGTCATTGATCAAGCTGAAGCTACTATTAATATAATATCATGTGAAGGTCCATATAAATTATTGTGCTTAGTTGTTCCTGGTATCTTTCTGTATTAAGGTAGGCACATATATGGATGTTGTATTAATTTTAAGGGTAAAAGGGAAAGGCCAAGATCAATCATTTTAAACCAAAGAACAGCTACATGAATGTGCAAAGCATGTTAGCAGGGTGTATTTTGGAATGGAGATGGGAACACCCCTTATCTAATTATTAGAGCTGATTCTAGAATTTCCTGGAGTAATTGGGTAGGAATATTCAAAGGTCTCTGAATTCTGTTCAACCGACTATGACGCAGTCTGTGTACCGCCAAAAATATAACTGTCGCAAAACCATGTAGAGGTTCCTGAAATGTACCAGTTCAGTTTCTCTGAAATGTAATTAGCATTATTAGCATGCACCTCGGTGTTAACTTGGTGGCTCATCAATATGCAGAAGTTGCTCATACTTTTGATTTGTAACCCTTTCAACAAAGTTTCAAGTAGCTACCTCGTCTTCTGTCATGCCTCACATTTGATTGCATTCTTTGAGTGGCCTGTTTCTTTCACTCTTTGAGTGGACTGTTTATTACTACAGGTAGGTATTTTAATGCATTCTTAGATTCAATGTATATGAAAGTATTTTATTACATGATCCTCAATTGCTAGTTTCTTGTTGGAAACTTGGTACCAACTCTTATAAGACATGAGGTGGTCTTTTGGTAATTTTTTTTTATCTTTTTCAGGGTTTTGCTACGTGATGCCGACAGTTTTGATGTGCTCAAAGTTGAAGCCAATGTACTAATAGTTTTGAGGGTCTACTTACTAGTAGTAGTTGTAAATATATGTATTTGGATGTCCTATTTTGAAAAAATGTAATGAAGATGGTGATATATATTGTGTATATATTTGTAAATGGATTAAATGGTATTCTATAACATTTAGATGTTTTCTTGTGAATATGGTTCAAAATGAATGTTTTGAAATTGAATTGAGCAACATTGAGCATTGATCTATAATTTTTTGGAAAGTAATATATAAATGTGCAGAATTGAGCGTTATAAATATACTGAATTGAGTCTATACAGATTATCTATTCATAACGCTTTCAAACTACGCTGAAAATAAGTGTAGCAGAAATTCATCATATTCATGACGTTTTTATTTATGACGCTTTTAAAAAACATTTATAACACCCGTTTTCATCACGCTTTCTTTGGAAAAAAGCGTCATGGTTTGTCATTAATGACGGTTTTTAGCCATCATTAAAAGGTATTTCTGTTGTAGTGAATGCACCGACCCATACTTGTCTCTCTTGCCATACTCTGGGATGTAACGACTCGGTCATGTCAAATACTTGCCCACGCCTCAAACATCGAGGCCGTGCCTCACAGCGTAACCTGACTTATCCAAACTCGCCTTAAGACCCTTTTTTACTTAACTCAAAACATTTAACACAAATTGTGGAACCGACGTTGAAAACTCAAATACGACGCCATATCTCGTGGCGAAACACATGTCTTTACGTATAACCAAATCTTAGGCTCATATTACCTTGGGTGCATACCGTGCACGCTTTCCACAACACATCACATACTGTGCTTACGCTTCATTTGTTACGACCGACACTGTGCATGCGGATTCGCCGCATAGCACGCCAATTATCTATATGAAAGGCCACTGGCATGACAAGCCATCGCGGACATAGCTCGGGTAGGCGGCGGGTCCTTCGATGCAGGTAGCGAGCCCCATGGAAAGCCCTCGACTATCCTCACGCAATGAATCGTGCGCTGCTATAACGTCTACCACCTAGGATGACTGGGCCCGGTGCCCCAGCGTATAACCAATCTAGGCAAAAATCCTTGACGACAAGGTGTCCAATGACCACGCACCTACGAGACATCTAGACTCACGTAAATGTATGGCCTAATTTGTTGGTACGACTGGAACTATACTTAGCAACTCGTGCTCTGAACCACACTTTGCATAACGCGTATCGGGACCGTGAGACTCCCAACCGAGGGACCGCCTCGAACTTCTTAACGTGTATAGGAACGCGAGACTCCCAACCGAGGGACCGCCTCAAACTTCTTAACGTGGATAGGAACGCGAGATTCCCAACTGAGGGACCGCCTCGAACTTTTTAACGTGGATAGGAATGCGAGACTCCCAACCGAGGGACCGCCTCGAACTTCTTAACGTGGATAAAAACTCGAGACTCCCAACCGAGGGACCGCCTTGTATACTTCTTAACGTGGATAGGAACGCGAGAATCCCAACCGAGGGACCGCCTCGCCTACTTCTTTGAACTCGAGGGAACGACTACTACATAGCCTTCCAATTTAACTTGAACAAAACGTGTTCCTTAAGTGCCATAGACCGTGGCTAACTTTACATCGTGCCAACCGTAGCTCGTGCCTTTAACTGACTTCCGTCCTACGCGACGCTATCACCCAAGTCATACATTATATGATGGCCCTTGAGATCGTGGGACTATTTAACTTGACAACTGCAGAAAGAGCGGGACAACAATTAGATTGACTTAGTCGACCGGCATAACTTTGTCGAACTTACTCAAGCCTACAACTTAACCCGAGGGACGAGCCAAGGCTATGCCAAGCCTTGCGTAGTGGAAACGTGCATGCTTTATCGAGCATTTACGCGGGCGACGCCTATGACTTAGGCTAACTCATCGTTTGTGTCGAATACCAACTTTCCTTCTCCCAAGCCACGGGACGAAGGACCGAGTATCATTTTCAAAGCACACCGTGCACCAACTCTAATCCGACCGTGGGACGTTTCCATGTTCTAAACTCGATTTCGATTCGTCCGGATTATTTCCTTAGCTATGTGGATTCGCCTCTTTTAATATTAAGCCTACTTGTGCAAGTTGAAAACACACGATTTATTATGTGAAGGCTAAGATGAGGCAAGTTTACCGAAACTACCCCACCTGAGCGATATCTCCGAACAAGCCGTTGCAATGGCCAAGTCCGAATGCCGTTGGCATTTCGATTCCTCCGATTGACTGAGCGGGACGGGGCACTACATGTAGTGCCCCGTCCCGCTCAGTCAATCGGAGGATTCGAAACGCCAACGGCGTTCGGACTTAGCCTTACAACGGCGACTCGAAGACATCGCTCAGGTGGGGTAGTTTCGGTGAACTTGCCTTATCTTTGCCTTTACATAATAAAACGCATGTTATCAACTTGCACAATAGGCTAGATAATAAAAAAGGCGAATCCACATAGCTAAGGGAATAATTTCGACGGATCGAATCGAGTTTAGAACATGGAAAACGTCCAACGGTCGGCTTAGAGTTGGTGCACGACATGCTTTGAAAATGACACTCGGTCCTTCGTCCTATGGCTTGGGAGAAGGAAAGTTGGTCTTCAACACAAAACTATAAACTTGCCTAAGTCATAGGCATCGCCCACATAAACGCTTGATAAGGTGTGCACGGTTCCACTGTGCAAGGCTTGGCATAGCCTTTGCTCGTCCCTCGGGTTAAGTTGTAGGCTTGAGTAAGTTAGGCAAAGTTATGCCCGTCGACCTAAGTCATTCCAAGTGTTGTCCCGTTCATTCTGCGGTTGTCAAGATAAATAGTCCCACGATCCCAAGGCCCGTCATATGAAGTATGACTTGGGCGATAGTGTTGCGTAGAACACGAGTCGGTTTAAGGCACGAGCCACGGTTGGTTCAGTAGAAAGTTAGCCACGGTATGTCGATACTTAAGGAAATAGGTTATGTTCAGGTTAAGTGGGAAGGCTATGCAATAGCCGTTCCCTGAGTTCAAGGAATGTTAAGTCTAAGCGATGGTTAGTCGCCGAGAGGAAATATGTCGGGACTGTGGTTCAGTCGCCGAGGTAACCCTGGTTTGGGCTCTGCAAGGAAGTATAAAAAGTGGAAGAAGTAAAGGAAATGAACTAAGTGATGATGATGAGACCATGCATTACGTTAAGTCTAGAAGTTAGCGTACGCGCGTGGTCATGGACAACTTGTCGACAAGGGCGATGGTTTCTTCGAGCGGCAATCCAGGGCCAAGGGACCGACTCGGCCTAGGAAGAAACAGGTTATAGCCGAGCTGGGTATGAAGCAACCGGTAGGTCGGGGACTTGCATCGGGGATCGTAACCTACGGTGCAAGGGTCCCGAATGCCAGGCTATGTCCAGGATGGCTAGTTAATGCCAGTGACCATTCATATAGATGTGTCGGCACGGGCGGTAATCCGCGTGTGTGCCTTTGGATTGAGTTGAGTTGAATGTGTATGCAGTTAGAGAACACAATGTCTGGGCCTAAGATTTGGCTACAATAAAGGCGGCATGCTTCGGCACGAGATGTGGCATCGAGTATTAAGTCGTTGGCATAGAGTTGCATGAGTTAGGCTTGAGCTGTTGCGAGTTAAGTCGAGAAGGGCCGTAGGGCAAGTTGTGTGAAGTTAAGTTGAGTTGCTGGGCACGACCTCGAAATATGAGGCACGGCCACTTTATCACAACACAAGAATAGGCAAGACTAAACGAGGAGGTGCTGCCTCAGAGATATTGAAGCATGAATCGAGTTCGTGGCACGACCGAGTTGTTACGTCCCAGAGTTCGGCACGAAAGACAAGTATGAGTTGGTGTGTTGACAATGCAAGCACGAGAAAGGTCTAAAGGCAAGGAAATGGAGTCTATCGTATAGTTGCGACTCTGATTATGGCCGTAAGGCAAACACGAATTGATAGGTTAACGTTATTGGCACGAGAAGGGTCTAAGGCAAAGTATGAGTTAACGTCGTTGTACAAGCACGGGATGATCCTCAGACACAAATATGCCAAGGCGTTTGTCATTAAAACTGATCCTAAGACAAGACTGTCAAGCCCCGATTCCGTAGAATCGATAGTCGTCCCCCGGGCGTGATGCCGTGCGAACCTAAGTTACGATCGCACAAGACATAGTCATAAGGTTATCCGAAACACAACATCAAGTTAGAGTACGCAGAGAAATTGAATGACACATTTGAAATAGAAGTAGACTTTTTCATTGATAAAACTTTATTTATATTGACTTCATTACATTCATTGCCGCATGGGCTACAATATGACTCGACTTACAAAATGAACGCCGATGAGATAGTCGTTCCATACATTACATCCCTTTTTACAAGCAAAAACCATTACACATTTCCACCTGCGATCGAGGGAAGCCGAGTCGTCATTTGTCTTCTTTTGTACTGAATGCGGAGTCTTCAAAAGGAATTCAGGAACAAGCCTTTACACGGACGAGGCTTCAAAAGTATCCACGCCGCCTTGAGATTTTAGGTGGCACGCCCTTCGTGGTTCGAGGTACCTGCGTGGAGAGCGAGGATCAGTATATTACACTTTGTACTGGTGCGTGGCAAGTTAAGTTCCAAGCTCTCATTTGGTTGAATGAGTTTATATGACTTAGTTCATGAATGTTTCTAACCATCCTAATGAATTTCAAGTGAGAAATGACAAGCATAATATAATTTACTTCGGAACGTACCCCCGGCGGACCGCGCCGCGCCTTATGAAACTTACCATGTTCTTTCCTGTCAATTGTTATCATTTCCATACCAAGTGCAACATTTCGTGTGATTGGTCACTGGCATCACAATCCATCCTGGACGTATAGCTTTGTTAATCGGGGTCCTTTTAACGCAAGTAGCTAGCTCCGTTGCAAGTCCCCGCTTAACCTGTGCTGAAACTTTATGTACGACTATACCCTGTTTTCTCCTAGGCTGAAACGGTCCCGTGGCCTCGGGTTGCCGCTCGAGGAAACTATCGCCTTGTCGACAAGTTGTCCATAACCGTGTGAAGACATGTTTTTCCTTTTTAGTTATTAAGACATAGCCTACATTCTCTTTGAAAACTCAATCCTTTTTCCCGTATTCGTGCCCTTGCATTTATCCTTTCATTCGCAACAACACTATCGATTTTGCCTAAGAAGAGGGTCGAGAAGAGAAGGGTCAGCCACTCACCTTGAGTTTACTTCGGCGAGAGAACTTATTGGTCGCGCTAAACGTCGCCTACACGATTACCTGAAATCGCACAAGCAACCGATTAGAACACTGTATTATTCAAGGAGTTCGATAGGAAATGCGAGTTCGAAATGCAAGCTATGAATACCATCGAAAACATTCATGAAAACGCATTCAGAAAACAAAGCCAAAACCAACGCAAGCGACGTGAAAAGCAGAGCAACGAGAGGTCTCTCCCGACTCAGCCGCAGAGTCAATCCTCGAGGCGCAGCCCACTGAATATGGGACTTGGTTCCGAAGAAGACATTCCATAACGAGGAATGGATCTTAATTCAACCGTTCCCGTTCGATCGACTCGGTCGATCCCGACCTATCGGTCCCGACCGAATCGATAGCGACAGTGTTCCTTTCTCGCGCACCCCGTGGACAGAGTACGGGGCACAATGTAGGGACGGGGCACTACAAAGACTAGAAAGACAATTGTTAAGAATGGACTATATTACACAAAGTAAAGTAAACGTGTTGGTTTTGTATGGATGGGCGAGGAGCTCATTCCACCAGTACAGTTGAGTACTGACACCCACATAGTTTACATGTGCAGGCACAGGTAGAAGCTGGTGGCATGGAGCACGCTTGGATGCGTCGAGGCACGAAGTTCCTTGGCGATTTGAAGCGTACGGCTGCATGGAGTAAAGACTTATACGGGACATAATGTATGGACGTCGCCTTCCGAAGCTTCCGCTGGCTCAAGCATTGTATCGAGAGATGAGAGAAAGTAGAGTGAACTTGTAATGAAAAAAAAGTGAGATTGAGAGACTTGTAATCTTGGCCTTGCGCCCCATTGTAATCTACATTTCAATATCAATAAAGAGCTTCTTTTTAATGACTTGTGTTTGTTCTAAATTTCCGCTGCTATTACTCAATGTCTCTACTTGGGACTTCTGTGCGACGACCCCGTCGCAGCTGCTGAAATCAGCCGTTATGGAATCTGCCTTGTACGAGCACAATCTAGGCTCGTGCGGCATCATGCCTTAGCGAGGACGATCGCTCCTATGGGAGCGGGGCATGACATAATGGTATCAGAGCACGGCTTTACGTCCTTGGACTGTCGATTGAATTCTTTAACTTTGATGTTTCCGCAAAACTCTGTTGCTTCCGCAAGTTGTTATCGTTGGTGCGCTCTCTCTCAAATGTCCCATGGATGTCCATACAATAAGCCTAACTATTTTGCAAAACGTAGGAGAACAGTTTTTGAAAAGAAACAAAGGGATAGTTCGCTTAAGCACGGTTGGCTAAGTCGGGCTGGGCATATACACCAAGGATTGTGTCGATCTTAGCAAAGTCGAGTGCGGATTCGTAATGTTGCGAGAATAAAATAGGTTGAACTTGATTGAGTAAGCGGGATGAGTATCGATAGGGATACTATCGAGCGACAATGCTATCGTCGGTACGATATAAGGTGAGCGTGCTTGAAATTTAAGGAATTGTTCGGATAAAAATTCGAGGAAGTAGATTGTAAATCGAATGATAGTTTTGAGGAATTGTTGAATGACTTCATCCATGAGTGGTGTATATGATGGCCTCAGGGATGTCGATCGGTCGATCGAGGATTCGGGTGTCGGTGAGTCTATCAGCAAGCGTCGCACATATGCAAAGCCTTAGATTGAGTGAGATGTTGTCATGAAGTTTGATAAGTGGATTCGAACAACCTAGAAATTGACACGCACAGAACGTGCACGGGATTAAGGATGGTGCGAATATGAAACACGAAAATGATTGAGTAGGTGAAATCGAATCGAGGAGAAGTTAGGGTGTACGAATGGATGACTTGATCGAGGAAATTGATACGGATCGTATACGAAAAGTTAGCACGACAGGTAGACATCATGCATGAAAAGTTTGAGTTTTGAAGTTACGCAATGACTCAGAAGATTGGAATGAATGTTGCTCGATGATTTGAGTTAGCAAGGAATGATACGATTGAGAAAATACGTTGGTCGATGGCTTAAGATAGACGGATGAACGATACGTGAAATTGGGTTTGAGGAAATTGATGTTGTAAACGATTCGAGGGATGATGATCGAACTTGGGTTTGAATGTCGAGGAGATTATCCACTCGGACGATAACATCATTCGTACGACTCGAAATTGGTTGCAAAGGAAGATCATCAGGTTACGCATATCATCGATGGTATTGAGGCGTATCAAAGATCGATATGCGATAACTCGGAGGTACTCTGACTCGACGGATGACGATCGTGCAAGTGTTATTGTTCGGTTGGATGCTATACTTAGGATTTTGATCAAGATGAATGTCGGATGAAAATGAAAGTGTCTTGATAGTTATGCGGATAACCACAGCATCGACGATCTTGTCTTGCGCGAGCGCGACTCTAGCCTCGTACATGCGTTGCGTCGGATTTGGGGCGATCGTTTCGCGTGAGCGCTGACATGGTGATTTATGTCACGAGAATGATCGAACTCGAAAAATTAGGACGTGGTAATATTGATTGTCTCGACTTGTTGGCTTGATGCGAAGGTGAACTCGAGGATTTGTAGGACTTAGGATTGAGGAATGAATGAAACTTGAGGATTGAGTAGGTCCAATTCGCGCATCGAGAATGAATTAGTCTGGACGCAAAATAAGAGTTACGTCCCGATAAGAATGATTATCTCGCGGGAGCGTGCATGGTGATTCGTGCCAATCGTGGATAATCCGACTCGTGTAAGATCAGGGCGCAATATATTGTTAAGTCGGACGACCTTGTGATCGGTTACGTGAATTGGGATGAACAACTTAGGGAGTATAAAATATGAATTATGGATTAGCGATGAATTGTGTCGTAGCGTGCTTGATTTGAGAAAGATTGATAGGCGATCTATGTCGAACATGTTCAAAGAGATAGACTATACGAAATGGCTTGATGAACAAGTGATATCGATATGTCGTGGAATTGGTTGAACGTAAATTATCGTAGGATGGTTTTGCTGAATGACTCAAACCCCGTGCGACGAATATTGGGATGTGCGTAGGGAATCGATGCTCGATATTTAAAAATCAGAGTGATGCGAGCTTGGGTAGAAAACCCCGTACTATCAATTTGGCTTAACCTTAGGATGGGGTCAGTGTTGATATTATTGTTTGGGAACTATGATTCCAATACTGACGGAAAGACATAGCCTAGCGGATAGGCAGACGTCCGAGTGCGAAGTGGTAGGATTTGTGGAGGCACCACTCGCGAGTATCGGTTGACATGCATGAATATCAGGGACGCTTGAATATGTGCACGATCTGACTCGAGTGGTGATGGCAGGATTCGCTATCACGAGGCTTGGTTGAAATGCATGTATTTTGGGGACGCCTAAAATATGTGCACGATCCACCTAAGTGATACGTTGAATCAAGTGAGACTTGAGGAACGGGGAAGTGTCGAGGATTTTGAGATCGTAAGTTTTGAAAAAAGGATTGAGGGTAGCACGAGCATGGCTCGGATTTGAGAAATGCATAGGAGTAATGTGTGCGAGAAACATAGGATGTTGAATAAGTGATAAGTCGATAAGTGTACTCAGTAACTTTTGAGGACAAAACTTTTTCTGAGTGGTGTATGATGTAGTGCCCCGTCCCGCTCAGTCAATCGAAGGAATCGAAATGCCGACGGCGTTCGGACTTAGCCTTACAACGGCGACTCGAAGACATCGCTCAGGTGGGGTAGTTTCGGTGAACTTGCCTCATCTTTGCCTTCACATAATAAAATGCATGTTTTCAACTTGCACAATAGGCTTGATAATAAAAGAGACGAATCCACATAGCTAAGGGAATAATCCTGACGGATCGAATCGAGATTAGAACATAGAAAACGTCCAACGGTCGGCTTAGAGTTGGTGCATGGCGTGTTTTGAAAATGACACTCGGTCCTTCGTCCCGTGGCTTGGGAGAAGGAAAGTTGGTCTTCGACACAAAACTATGAACTTGCCTAAGTCATTGGCGTCGCCCACATAAACACTTGATAAGGCATGCACGGTTCCACTGCGCAAGGCTTGGCATAGCCTTTGCTCGTCCCTCGGGTTAAGTTGTAGGCTTAAGTAAGTTAGGCAAAGTTATGCCGGTCGACCTAAGGCATTCCAAGTGCTGTCCCGTTCATTCTGCAGTTGTCAAGATAAATAGTCCCACGATCCCATGGTCCGTCATATGAAGTATGACTTGGGCGATAGTGTTGCGTAGAATACGAGTCGGTTTAAGGCACGAGCCACGGTTGGTTCAGTAGAAAGTTAGCCACGGTATGTCGATACTTAAGGAAACACGTTATGTTCAGGTTGAGTGGGAAGGCTATGCAATAGCCGTTCCCTGAGTTCAAGGAATGTTAAGTCTAAGCGATGGTTAGTCGCCGAGAGAAAATATGTCGGGACTGTGGTTCAGTCGTCGAGGCAACCCTGGTTTGGGCTCTGCAAGGAAGTGTGAAAGTGGAAGAAGTAAAGCAAAGGAACTAAGTGATGATGATGAGACCATGCATTACGTTAAGTCTAGAAGTTAGCGTAGGCGCATGGTCATGGATAACTTGTCGAAAAGGGCGATGGTTTCTTCGAGCGGCAACCCAGGGCCAAGGGACCGACTCGGCCTAGGAAGAAACAGGTTATAGCCGAGCTGGGTATAAAGCAACCGGTAGGTCGGGGACTTGCATCGGGGATCGTAACCTACGGTGCAAGTGTCCCGAATGCCAGGCTATGTCCAGGATGGCTAGTTAATGCCAGTGACCATTCATATAGATGTGTCGGCATGGGCGGCAATCCGCGTGTGTGCCTTTGGATTGAGTTGAGTTGAATGTGTATGCAGTTAGAGAACACAATGTCTGGGCCTAAGATTTGGCTACAACGAAGGCGGCGTGCTTCGGCACTAGATGTGGCATCGAGTGTTAAGTCGTTGGCATAGAGTTGCATGAGTTAGGCTTGAGCTGTTGCGAGTTAAGTCAAGAAGGGCCGTAGGGCAAGTTGTGTGAAGTTAAGTTGAGTTGCTGGGCACGACCTCGAAATATGAGGCACAGCCACGTTATCACAACACAAGAATAGGCAAGACTAAGTGAGGAGGCGCTGCCTTAGAGATATTGAAGTACGAATTGAGTTCATGGCACGACCGAGTCATTACGTCCCAGAGTTCGGCACGAAAGACAAGTATGAGTTGGTGTGTTGACAATGCAAGCACGAGAAAGGTCTAGAGGCAAGGAAATGGAGTCTATCGTATAGTTGCGACTTTGATTATAGTCGTAAGGCAAACACGACTTGATAGGTTAACGTTATTGGCACGAGAAGGGTCTGTGGTGCCCCGCTCCTCGCGGTCCACTATGTAATACCTACGGCTTGTTGACTCAGTCATGAACTGAGTATTTGGTGAAACCTTTGCCGGTATCGGTTGATCACAGATGAAATGCAATGAACCTTTCCAATTGATGGATTGGCTTCTATTGAAATGAATCCAAGAGTTTTGCTGAATGTTTTCTCTCGCTGCTTGGTTTTCATGAATGCATTTTCGTGTTGTTTTTCGATAAATGGTTTTCATTGTTCGCTTTCATCGCATTTTGTATTTATTCCGAATCTTGATAGAAAGAGACGAAGTATGCTAATCAACTGTTGGTGCCAATGTAGGGCACGTGAATTGTTCGTGAACGGGACGTGAAGTCCCTCCTTCTCTCTACTAAGATTCATCTCGGTGAGTTGCTTCAACCGAACAAACATTGATCTATACGCCTAAGAAAATGATCTCTAGTCCACTCTGTTGCCTTGTCCCAATGATCAACGATACTACATCCACAAAAGATAAGAGAAGATAATTGAATTGAATCAAATGCAAGAATATGTATTGCTACTCTATCTGCTCGATAAGAATGATCATCTGCTAGAACACCAAGTATGCTTGAAAATATAGACATGTACAGACGAACTTGTACGTGTTGAGACGAATCTGAAGGCACGAAATTAACGTGTCGTATATCTGTGCATAATTCCAATGTGTCTCATCTGATAGAACGGCTAGAGCATGTATTTGGTCTCGGACAACTTGTATACAAGGAATTATTTGTCTCTCGGGTGGTATCTGGGGGCACCTGGAACCGCTCGGCCTAGGAGAGATTATGAGCACCCTGGGTAAAAGAAACCCATGTTAAAAGGGTAGCCAATATTTGAGTCCTTAGCGATGAGCTGAACCAAAGATGTCACAGCGGCTAATCATGGGGATAACCCATGGACCAACATGTAGAATAGTCCACCTGCATGACCCGAATGACAACTTCAATATCTGCAAGAATAAATCATGAATTACTCATTATGCAAATTGTGCTAACGTGATTTTGTGCAGGGATGACTGCCGGCGATGGTAAGTTGCTTATGATATATTCTACTGTCATGTTCTTATGAATTGTTAAAAAGAACCTAGACAAGTAGAAAGATCACTAGTAAATGTTAGCTCAACATATTGATTTAGTGTAGAGATTTGCGAGTTCGGCCAAAAGCCGCTCGCCAGTACATGATGTGTGATGACCCACGTTATGGGCATCCTTTTCAGAAAGCAAAAGGACACAGGAGGATTTCAAGTGAGGCACCGAAGCTCGTCTAGCCCAGTAGAGCTCGTGGATCGCCTCGTAGTTTCATTTTCGTTCCAGTCAAGTTTCAAGTTTTCATTTCCTTTGAAGGTGTCTTTCAATTCTAGCTTATAATAAAGGATATGATGTATAGGCATTGTGACTATTTTCAAAGAGAGTTTCAAAGAGAATCATGTAGCCAATTATAAGGCAAATCTGAGTTACAAAGCTTTGTACTTGTATTCCTATCAAGTTATGAATAAAAGAAAGTATTTCCATTTTAAATCTCTGTGTTCAATATTTGATTTTCTACAATGAATGGGTGCGTGCGTGTTTTTGCTTGACTAATGGGTGTGTGCGTATATTTTGCTTGACTAGTTGTTTTTTTGCAGGTACATGGTCTTGTGCAAGCACAACTTAGGCTTGCACGGCATCACGCCTTAGCGAGGACGATCGATCCCGCAGGGATCCAAGCAAGACGGACGACCCTAGCAGGATCGAGGCATGACAAATAAGGCAAAGTATGAGTTAACGTCGTTGTGCAAGCACGGGATGGTCCTCAGAAACAAATATGCCAAGGCGTTCGTTATTAAAACTGATCCTAAGGCAAGACTAGAAAGACAATTGTTAAGAATGGACTATGTTGCACAAAGTAAAGTAAACGTATTGGTTTTGTATAGGTGGGCGAGGAGCTCATTCCACCAGTACAGTTGAGTACTGACACCCACATAGTTTACATGTGCAGGCACAGGTAGAAGCTCCTGGCGCAGAGCTCGCTTGGATGCGTCGAGGCACGGAGTTCCTTGGTGATTCAAAGCATGCGACCGATGGAGTAAAGACTTATACGGGACATAATGTATGGTCGTCGCCTTCCGAAGCTTCCGCTGGCTCAAGCATTGTATCGAGAGATGAGAGAGAGTAGAGTGAACTTGTAATGAAAGATAAGTGAGCTTGAGAGACTTGTAATCTTGGCCTTGCGCCCTATTGTAATCTACGTTTCAATATCAATAAAGAGCTTTTTTTGAATGACTTGTGTTTGTTCTAAATTTCTGCTGCTATTATTTAATATCTTTTCTTGGGACTTCTGTGCGACGACCCCGTCGCAGCCGCTGAAATCGGCCGTTATGGAACCCGCCTTGCATGAGCGCAATCTAGGCTCGTGCGGCATCACGCCTTAGCGAGGACGATCGCTCCTACGGGAGCGGGGCGTGACACTACACTTCCCCACCTGAGCGAGCGGTCGCCTCGACCGAGCGATGTCTTCGAGCAGCCGTTGCAAGGCTAAGTCCAAACGCCGTCGGCGTTTCGATTACTCCGATTGACTGAGCGGGACGGGGCACTACACGGAGGAGAAAGGGGGCAGTGGTGGTGGTGACTGATGGCAGTGGCGGTGGCGGTGCTGGAAGGTGATGGTGGCGGTGGTGGAAAAATGGTAGTGGCGGTCACGGCTCGGGAAAGAGGGGAAAGACAAAGGCGACGGAGAGTGGTGGTGGTCGTCGGAGGCCATACGAGGGGAAAGGACAGCTCGGACTGGTCCAGTGAGGGGGAGGAGAGAGAGGGATCGGGAGAGAAAGAGTGAAGAGAGAGGTGAGGGGTTAGGTAAGGGGGTGTCGGCTGAGTGACAAGTGAGGGGGGGAGAGAGATGAGAGTGAGGGCATGGGTTGGGGTTAGGGTTAGGTAAAGGAAAGGAGTAGGAATAAAATAATAATAATAATAATAATAATAATGATAATAATAATAAAAATGATAGTAACAATTGTGGCAAGCATAATAATATGGATAAAATTCACCCTCAAGAAATTATCAATAAAGTTTTAACAATACCCAAATTTAAATTTTTCCAAAATACAAAATATAGTCAGATACCTATTCAAAAATAGGGATTTGACAGGAGGAGTGGTCAGCACATTATAATAATGTGCTGGTGAGCCCCGTTGGCCCACTCAGCTAAACCAATATTTTATTAATAACAAGCATTTTAAAGCAAGAGATCATTATAGGACATGAAATATTCAGAGTAAATCACATTCGAGGCAATAGATATTGCATAAATAATGTTTACTTTACCATCGGTCGAATCCAGCTGTCCTGCATAAAATACAGGATAATAATAATACTTATCGCCCCTGCACAAAATATTGATTAGCATACATCTCCACAACATGACCACTGGTGTTGTTAAACCATATGGACTCTTTTCATTCATTTGTATTTGGGACTTCAAGGTAATGTGATGATATCACAGTAGGTAGCTAGCCCCTATGATGCCTCGCATTACTCATGCTCCCAAAGCACTTCATTATTTCCTCATAGGCCGAATCCAGCCCGATGCCCCAGTACCGTTCGAGGAAATTACTTCTCAAACATTGTGCACAAGTTGTCCATGGTCATACAAATGTGCGTCCGACTCGATAAACACATTGTACATAGAATTATTGAAGTAATAGGCAACATGATCATTCTCAGCATTTCATAACCATCATTTCAGGCATCAATTCATTTCAATTCAATGTTCAGTTCATCACAGAAAAATCAATTCATTTCAATGTTCATTCTCTAGCTTCTTAGTGATATTAACTTGTGGCATTAGCATCTTGATATCGATCAACGGATGTTGCAAGACAATTATTTAGTTGGCATGAAGGAATAGCGAGAGGGACAATACTACCACAGAGATCCACACTCACCAGTTAGAGAATTGCCGAGAGGGAGAGGAACACTTGCACGCTTAGCCTTCAATCACGCGTCCGTCTGCAATGGCACCAAAAGTTTGGTTAATACTCCGTCTTGTTATGTTCTCTTCTATCAGAGTTCTCAAGAATGAATGCTATGAAAACGATAAAAACGGGCAAGAATCAAATCATCGAAAACCATTCAGAAAAGCATCCATCGAAACTAAGCAACAAAACCAGCAGCAAAATATCAAGAGAAAACTCTTGGAAGTATTTCAAGAGAAACTAATCTATTAGTTGGAAAGGCTCTTATGCACTTGTCCGTGATCGATTCGATGCCGACGGTAAGTTTCCCCAATACTCGGTTCTGATCGAATTGATCAAGCTGTCATGCCCCACTCCCGTAGGAGCGATCGTCCTCGCTAAGGCGTGATGCCGCATGGGCCTAGGTTACGCCCGTGCAAGGCTATGTCCAGAAACGGCCGATTCGAGCTAGCCTACAGAGTCGCACAGAGTGTCCCCATTTGCAGCGGAAAGTAAATGAACACAAGTTGAAGCGAATTCAAATTCTTTATTGATATTCAATAAGTTTACAAGCAGCGCTAGGCCGAGTTTACAAGTTTCTCAAGCTCACTCTCTGAAACATAAAAGACGTACCAAGTGGCTTACAATATGGAATGATTCATGGCGATGTTCCGATACATTATGTCATATATATAGTGCTTCAGCTTCTTGCAATGCTCCAAGGCTCCAGAGATAGCTCCGCGCCTTAGCACGTTCGAGGGAAGCTCCGAACCCGATAACGTCTCCTGCATCCTGCAAGCAGACTGTGGGGTTATCAGTACATTGTTATGCACTGGTGGGGAGGCTAGCTCGCCCACAATGCTATCATTACCAAACACATTCTATTTACTTTTGTGCACCATCTATCATTTATTGTCTTACTAATCTTGCCTTAGGGTCAATTTTATGGCACATATCATAACCTATCTCGTGTTGCCGAATTCAAGTGTCACATGGAAATACATGCATGACTTATCCATACTTACCGTCCGGCCTTCCCTGTCCAAGGTAAACCAAGTTAGTCAACAATTCATATAAACTTTCAATGTCGAATGCGTATCCCTGCCTCAGATTCTAGCACATCGTAGGCACGTCATCTAACTCATTTACATAAATTACTCTTTATCATTTGGTGTGTTACGTTTCAAGCATGTTCAGAAGGCACTTTATTTAGTTAACTTAGACTACTTGTTTCAATGTAAGGACTTGTACGTGGATTGCCACCAGCAAAGCCCACTTAACTCTATATGCACCGGTCGCTGGCATCACAAGCCATTTTGGACCCTTTCTCCCTTGGTATTTCGTAACTATTCAGAGCGTGCGGCTGGTACACGTTGATAGTGTCTTGAAATACCCTGCACTTATGTCCTCCGTGTGACCAAGCCCACACCTAGGCAACCCGTAAGCCCCCTTTGATTTCCGCCTAGGCCGGCCACGATCCTCCCTTTGATCATGTCGCAGAAATCCCTTATATCTCCCACCTCCCGTATACGAGGGGATTGTCCACGACCATTTCGTATTAGTTGTCATTTTAACTTAACGGCTGTCTCCGAGCCGTAGGCTAACCCTTAGTCATAATACGTTATCGACCAGGTTGGCATCCGTGCAGCGCGGGTAGCGAGCCCCATTGCACGTGCCCGTCATACCTGTCGCTAACCATTCATTTCTTTCTTATCTTTTATTCATTCTTTCTTTTCTTTCTTTCACTTGTCCGTTCGTTCATTGATTCATTCACATATTCATTCATTCATTCGTTGATACATTCATTCACTTATTCGTTCATTCATTCATTCATACAATTTTGCAACTCCTCGTGCGGGAGTCGCCTTAGCGACCCATCGGTCCCATAGTCTTTTAATATTGCTATACTCTACTCGGAACGACTATATTGATAGTCTTCTGTTTCATTGTTGTAAACCATTCATTGTTTCATTGTTGAACGCGTAAGGGACTTACACGTAAGCTTGTGCCTTAACCCGAGTGTGGAGCGCGGTACGAGAGTTCTCACATTTTTCCATGTTCCTTTCCATATTCTATACAAGCATACAAGATGGGATTATTCCCTTAGCTAGGTGCGTTGAGTCATTTATTAGCATACGCGGTGTTATCGCCTAGCGATTCTAGCAATAGTGTCTGTATTGTTATGTGTCTAGGCTAAGCAAAGACGGGTTCATCGGAGCCACCCACCTTAACGATGTTCGCATCGGTCGAGCGATACTCCGAGCGCGCCTTTGAAAGTCTAAGTCTGGATTCATCTTGACGGGCCAATGTAAGCCTTGCATCGATTCTTCATCAGGTCGATGCCAACTCTTCGGATCGACGGCTCGTTTGAGTCGTTGTACTTGCCGTTTGAATCGGCGTTCCGCTATGGCGGAGCGGGTCATTACATAATACACCACTCAAAACAAGTCTCGTCCTCGAGACTTTCCGAGTACAGGTCATCCTACCGTTCCCTAACTCATGTCGTGTGTGTATCTTAGATAATCCCTATCGAATGACTTTTTATTTATTTTAGAGTTGTTGGTACTTATTCAATTGTCATTTATGCGCATCTCAACACCCACTTGCAGTTGCATTCGAGTTCATCATATCGCTGCATGGGGACTGTGTACATATTCAAGGCGTCCTCCGAATACGTACATTTCAACCAGGCTTAGCAATTAACGAAGTCGGACAAGCTACTCGTGATAGTTTTGATTTGTCGATCGTTTCACTAACTTCGATTTAAAACCGAACTTGCGTGCATCTCATTATCGTTTTTCTTGATCCTCGAGATGATCCAATTCATTTCTCAAGCGTTCTTGTCTACGAAATCAATACGATTTCTTCTTCTTAGCGGAGTCGACCAAGTCTTAATTACTTTCCGTCCGATTCAAGACCAAGTATTGCACTATCCTCGAGTACGTCTTCCAATCGATGATTCAATTCGTTATCCCAACTTTACTTGCGCGACATCGATTTCATTCGTTCACTTCGTTTAGGGCCAATCTCGTCGTCATTCACGCACACTCCAATTTTCCCGTCCTACTCTAAGTCTTATTGCCCCAAGTCTATCGTCCGTTCAGACGATACAGTAAGGTAAATCACACAAGTTCAATCACTCGGCATAGGGTCGTCCGCCTATCCGCTAGGTCATCTCACAGGGTCATAGTTACAAGTCAAGTTCGTGGCTCATCGTGCAAGGTCGTTGTACGACGTTCGCCCCAAATCCTATGGTCAAACCATTTGTTCGTTTGTACGGGAGTTTCTACCCAAGTTTGCTCCACTGAAACTTCTAAACATCAAGCAGCGTTCACCCTATTCACATCAACACATTCTCCGCTCCAAGTTCGAGCTCGTTAGGAAAGTCATCCTATGATAGGTTATCCTCAACCAAATCCTCGACATGCTAATATCGTGCGTCCGTACTAGCAATTATCGTAGTCTATCTCTTCAAGTATGTTTTGATATAGTTCACCTATCCAATTCATGTAGTCGATCACAAGGTCGTCTAGCCTTGCAATATGTTGTGCCCCGATCTCACTCAAGTCTGATTATCTACGACGGACATGAATCACCATGTCAACATTCCCGCGGGATAATCGTTCTCATCGGGACGTAACTCTTGCGTTGCATCTAGACTTACTCATTTTCGATACCCAGATTGGGCCTACTCAATCCTCGACTTTACTTCGCCGTCTATTATACGTCCGATCAATCCTCAATTCGCCTTTGCTTCAAACTACAAGTCGTAGCAATCAAAATCGCCATGTCAAGGTATTTCGAGTTCGATCATTTCCGCTGGACATGAATCACCATGCCAACGCTCACGCGGAACGATCGTCCCAAATCCGACGTGACACATGTACGAGGCTGGAGTTGCACTCGCACAAGACAAGATCATTGTCGTTGTGGTTATCACCGAACAATCAAGTTACTTCCCTTCTTCATCCAAACGTTCATTTCTATCAAAATCTCTAACATAGCATCCTTCAAAACAATAACTTCTAACACGATCGTCCTTCATCGAATCAGAGTACCCCCGAGTTATCGTACATCGATCTTTGATACGCCTCAATACCATCGATGATGTACATAACCTGACGATCTTCCTTTTGCAACGAATTCCGAGTCGTGCAACTTAATTCCTCAATTCACATTGTCTCGTGCTAATTGAGCAACATCCATTCCAAATCCTTAGTTATTCTCGTATCTCCAAACCAACGTTTTCCATGCACGCTATCTTCCGATCATGCTATCTTCAATCTCGTCCATGGGTATTTCACCTCAACTCAAGTTTCAATCCCTTCGACTAAATTCAAAATCGCAAGCACGATCTTCTATGTTTCCTCGACCAAGACCTCCATTCGTTTCATCGTTCCGACTCTCTATTCAATCATTTTGTAATTCATACTATGTATTCTTAATTCGTTCGAACGATATCTCGTTTGAGACTATCGAAGTCAAAACCAACTAAGCGTTATTCGTTCTAAGGCTTTGCGCGATATCATCGCTTGCCGACATACTCGTTCTATCCGCAAATCCTTTACTCGCTCGAACAATTTCTATAACATTCATACACCACTCAGGGTTCGAGCCAATCGATTAGTCGTCGACACTCACTCTTATTCTTCTTCGAACCTATCACATACACCACTCGGAGTCAAGTCATTCTATAAATCCTTAAAAGATCATTCGATTCCCAATCAATGTGTTCAATCGCACGTTCGCCCATTCCTCAAAGTCTAAGAATCATTCTCGTGTTCGTTTTAGCGTTGGTCAAGTAGCGTCTCTATCGACATATGTTCTAAGTCTCACTTATTCTCGTTCGAGCGATAGTCGGTCTCGCTCGCAAACTCGTTCGCACTAGAAGGTCTAGGTGCGCGATACTCGGCACAACATCGCCAAAAGGCTGCGTGCATAATCATCCCATTCGAACAATACTTCAGTCTCGCGTACACGTTCGCTACTTTCAGCATAAAGTTATTCAAGTACGCACTGCGTTTGCTAACTTTTAGCATGCGTTCCTTCCAACTCGAGTCCGTCGCGGTTTGGCACAAAGGCCTTCGCCTATCGATCCCGTTCAACCGAGTACTCGTACGAACTTTTGAAAATATTAGACTTATTATATGGAACATCCCAAGGCACAACACGAGAGAGCGTACACTCCTTTTGTTTCAAAACGAGCTTTTAAAACTGAGAAAATCGAAATAAAGTCCGAGGACGTAAAGCCGTGCTCTGATACCAATCTGTCATGCCCCGCTCCCGTAGGAGCGATCGTCCTCGCTAAGGCGTGATGCCGCACGGGCCTAGGTTGTGCCCATGCAAGACTATGTCCAGAAACGGCCGATTCGAGCTAGGCCACAGAGTCGCACAGAGTGTCCCCATTTGCAGCGGAAAGTAAATGAACACAAGTTGAAGAGAATTCAAATTCTTTATTGATATTTAATAAGTTTACAAGCGGCGCTAGGCCGAGTTTACAAGTCTCTCAAGCTCTCTCTCTCTGAAACACAAAAGGCGTGCCAAGTGGCTTACAATATGGAATGATTCATGGCGATGTTCCGATACATTATGTCCTGTATATGGTGCTTCAGCTTCTTGCAACGCTCCAAGGCTCCAGAGATAGCTCCGCGCCTTAGCACGTTCGAGGGAAGCTCCGCACCCGATAACGTCTCCTGCATCCTGCAAGCAGACTGTAGGGTTATCAGTACATTGTTATGCACTGGTGGGGAGGCTAGCACGTCCACAATGCTATCATTACCAAACACATTCTATTTACTTTTGTGCACCGTCTATCATTCATTGTCTTACTAATCTTGCCTTAGGTTCAATTTCATGGCACATATCATAACCTATCTCGTGTTGCCTAATTCAAGTATCGCATGGAAATACATGCACGACTTACCCATACTTACCGTCCGGCCTTCCCTGTCCAAGGTAAACCAAGTTAGTCAACAATTTATATAAACTTTCAATGTCGAGTGCGTGTCCCTGCCTCAGATTCTAGCACGTTGTAGGCACGTCATCTAACTCATTTACATGAATTACTCTTTATCATTTGGTGTGTTACGTTTCAAGCATGTTCAGAAGGCACTTCATTTAGTTAACTTAGACTACTTGTTTCAATGCAAGGACTTGCATGTGGATTGCCACCAGCAAAGCCCACTTAACTCTATATGCACCGGTCGTTGGCATCACAAGCCGTTTTGGACCCTTTCTTCCTTGGTATTTCGTAACTATTCAGAGCGTACGACTGGTACACGTTGATAGTGTCTTGAAATACCCTGCACTTACGTCCCCCGGGTGACCAAGCCCACACCCAGGCAACTCGTAAGCCCCCTTTGATTTCTGCCTAGGCCGGCCACGATCCTCCCTTTGATCATGCCGCGAAAATCCCTTATATCTTCCACCTTCCGTATACGAGGGGATTGTCCACGACCATTTCGTATTATTTGTCATTTTAACTTAACGGCTATCTCCGAGCCGTAGGCTAACCCTTAGCCATAATGCGTTATCGACCAGGTTGGCGTCCATGCAGCGCGGGTAGCGAGCCCCATTGTACGTGCCCGTCATACCTGTCGCTAACCATTCCTTTCTTTCTTATCTTTTATTTATTCTTTCTTTTCTTTCTTTCACTTGTCCGTTCGTTCATTGATTCATTCACATATTCATTCATTCATTCGTTGATACATTCATTCACTTATTCGTTCATTCATATATTTTTGCAACTCTCCGTGCGAGAGTCGCCATGGCGACCCATCGGTCCCATAGTCTTTCAATGTTGCTATACTCTACTCGAAATGACTATGTTGATAGTCTTCCATTTCATTATTGTAAACCATTCATTGTTTCATTATTGAACGCATAAGGGACTTGTACATAAGCTTGTGCCTTAGCCCGAGCGTGAAGCGCGGTGCAAGAGTTCTCACATTTTTCCATGTTCCTTTCCATATTCTATACAAGCATACAAGATGGGATTATTCCCTTAGCTAGGTGCGTTGAGTCATTTATTAGCATGCGCGGTGTTATCGTCAAGCGATTCTAGCAATAGTGTCCGTATTGTTATGTGTCTAGGCTAAGCAAAGATGGGTTCATCGGAGCCACCCACCTTAGCGATGTTCGCATCGGCCGAGCGATACTCCGAGCGCGCCTTTGAAAGTCTAAGTCTGGATTCATCTTGACGGGCCAATGTAAGCCTTGCATCGATTCTTCATCAGGTCGATGCCAACTCTTCGGGTCGACGGCTCGTTTGAGTCGTTGTACTTGCCGTTTGAATCGGCGTTCCACTAGGGCAGAGCGGGTCATTACACAAGCCACAAGCCTTACATAGTGAACCGCTATGAGCGGGACACTACAGTTTGAACCAGTTTAGTCCATTAAACATCAACTGCTATTTTAGAATGATATGCGAGTGCGGGTAAAGGGGTTTGATGAGCCCTACCCACCCCTAACTTAAGCATGGTTGTCCTAACTTGGCGAGTCGGGTATGGTTTAGTGGTTTGCGGTGAGCGGGTTTGCTGCCCGCATCCAAAGTCTTAATTGTAATGTCCCGCTCCGTACGGTGCACTATGCTGAGTCGTTGACTCGAAGAGTTGCGTTGACCCGATTACGTATCGATGCGAATCGATACAAAGTGTTAAGTTGTCCCGAGCAATGTATCGAACTAAGTTGATGCGAAGAGTTGCCTTGTCCCAAAGAATGCATCGAGTGAATCGATGCGAAGCGCCGCGTTGCCTCGAAGGATAAGTGCGTTGAGACGGCTCGAAGATTCTAAGAAATCGAATCGACCAAGGCGCAAGTCCGAATCGATGCAAGTATTGATTTTAGTTGGTTTCATGTGCAGGCTATATGTTTACGCTGAAATGTTAGAGGTCGATCTTTTGCCTTATTCAGTAAGGGGTCCGCGAAAGCAAATCGTCGCCTTGCGACGGACGGAAGCGTTGGCACGGTAAGCCCAAATCGGACGTATAATTCAATAAGCACGAAGTGCTCGAATGGCTAAGTCAGGAGAGTCGCCCGTGCAACAAAGTTATAAATCGAGCCGCATCGGCTCGGCAAAACGACAAAGGCGTATCGACTCGAGGTGGTAGGATTGACTTCGTTTTACTCCTTCATTCGATTAGTCAAATATATCATTGTATGCTGAGTTAACCTATCAACGCCACGGGCGTGGCTCGATAGAGAGATAAACGTAGTGCATGTCGAACACTAGATAGAACAATTGAAATGAATTGTACGACAAACGTACGAGTCGCTATGGAACATTGGATATCGCAAAGGCGAGCGCCTCGGTGCGTAAGCCGCAAGAACATGGGATAACTGTACTCGGCGAGTGCCTTAGTGCACGAACCATACCGTGCCTTCGCGCACGAGTTAGAACGGCTAGAACATTGAAAGACAATAGGCGAGCGCCCTAGCGCGCAAGCCACGGACATTGAATGCTAAGTCATAGAACATCGAAATGCGGTCGAAACGTGCCTACGTGCACGGGATAATAAAAGATGGCTTCGTTGCGAGAGAATACAGTTGTGGCATAAATGTGGCGGAACTGTCGGATATGACATAATGCCTCGAAAGGTGTTCGGGACCTTCGGGTCGTTCGGTTGACGAGCATTGAGTTGAGGCATGATGCCATTGAAACATTGAAATGAAGTATAAAACGTAAGAACATGGAAAGTTAACGGGAGAAATACGAGATGGTAATGCGGCATGGTGCCCTTCGAAATGTTCACGGCCTTCGGGCGTTCGTTGAGGACATTCGGGCGTTGTGCCAATTGAAATAGAGATAAGCGAACTTGCTTGGTTGTATGAAATATAAGATTCGTTGCATGGTCAAATGGACTTAAAGATAGAAAAGCCCGTGCATGGGTAGTCCCTCGAACGCGACGCGCTAGGGCACTGGGACCGTTCGGCCTAGGAGGGATTCGTTTACGGTATTGTTGGTGTACTTTATTTAGACAGGTAGCGACCGTCTGGTGAATGTGATAAGCCACTTGCTGCAATTATTTCGACGGCCTCTGATGTTGGTTAGCAACCGCACAGAGTTAACATCGTCTTATATTTCGATTCGATAAATATAAGTCCATTCTAGCCCGAAAAGCTAGTGACCTTCATATAGTTAAGGACGATGGGTTTGGAAGTGCAAGGTATACGTATCCTGCATGGATAGATCCGAATAGAGGGCACTTATAACATGACAGGGAAAACGGATAGGCGTATTTACCTTGCGTCGGTGCAAGGGCGGGTACGTCGATATTGCTAAGTTGTGCCACGAATCAAACACGAGATTGCTTGCTTGCCTATTCAATTCGATAACATGCTTGCTATGATAACATGCTTTACGCTTTCGAATATGCCATGAAATTGACCCTAAGGAGAACATAGCAAGATCATAAGCTAAGTTGCATTATTCAACATAAATATTAAAATGTCGGTTTGGAAAGAAGATCTTTGCTTCAGTACATGCAAGGACGAACGTACTGATCCCCCACCGGCTTCATGCAGGGTGCAGGGAATGGATTGCTCGCGGCGAAGCGTTGCTTGAACACGTTGAGGCTTGGAATGCCGAAGCGTATTGAAGCGTGCGATCGCATAGACGCTCGGACTCGCGACAGGATTGATGCGGCCGAGATATAGAAGACATGATGTATGGAACGGCAAAATCCTTTGTGGGCAAGAGAGAACCTGAGTGTTGTAGCCAATCTGGCAAATTCTGTTGGGCTATCGAAAGCCTTTGTAATCTGATTTCGAATATCAATAAAGAGAATCGTTTTCGTATACTCTGTTTCCCTTTCATTGTTAACGTTCAATTCAAAGATAACCATTTGAGAACTTGTCATCTTGCCTTGCACGAGCGCAACTCCAGGCTCGTGCGGTATCACGCCCCAGCGAGGACGATGATTCGGATGATTCCGGGTCGGGGCGTGACAAATTGGTATCAGAGCTCTAGGCTCAATTTCCTCTGGACGCTTGCTTTATTCCATTCCAAAGATGTTGCCCACCACCAATCGAAATCACTCTTGACTCTACTCGATGCCGTACTGGATGTTCCATACAATAAGTCTAATACAAACCATGAAATTTTGCCGCATGTTGTTTGGAAATTTCATGGTGTTTGTTGGAAAAGTCGGGAAAGGTTTGTTGCTGGAAGTGCAACGAGTTGCGAGATGTGAATTCAAGGATTTGTTGCCGCGGATGCAACACGTCATGAATTGAAATTTGAGATATTCGTTGTTTACAACGAACGATACGAGAAATGTTGGTTGCATCGATACAATAAAAGTCGTGGAATGTTGCTGCAGCAATTGCCGCACGTTGATTGTAAATAATGCGTTGAAAAGGAAAATGAAAGTTGATATTGAATGTGTCGAACGGATTCACATATCGATTTCGAATGTGCGTTTGCGATGAAAAGCGATAAGTCAATATCGAATGTGTTGAAACGGATTTGAGCATTGACTTTGAATGTCGAAAATGAAATATTGCACGATGTGCAATGCGTATCGAGAATAAATCGATGCACGAGGTGCGGTAAATATCGGAAATAAATCGTTGCACGATGTGCAATACGTATTGAAAGTAAAATATTGCACGTAGTACAACGCATGTCGAAAGTAAAATTATTGCACGTGGTACAACGCGTATCAAAGTAATCGCTGCACGAAGTGCAACGGAAGAAAACAAAAGTTATAAATCGAGAAACGAAATCGGTTCGGTTGCGCATCGAGCTTGCGTTGGCAAATGAAAACATTCGCCGAGTTGTTTCGGATTTGATTTAATCAGAGTACGGTTGTGATCAAGCACGATCACTGCGGAAATCGTGAGTCGGAAGAGATCGTTGGTTCGTAAAGAGTACATTGCGACGGAAGTAACTTGATTTCCGGGTGGTATATGGCATACCACCGATGCAATGAATGGCTCGATTCCGAGTGGTATATGTAATACCATTTGTGCGATAAATTGTATCGACGTATTGTGAGAATTACGGAAGGTTTGTCCGCAACGGACGGGATAGCACCGAGACTCGATGGAGAATTTGTACGACGGCATGTTGATGCAAGTGTTCTTCGATGCTCGGTTAGAACGGTAAGGGTGACTTGTAACATTGAACGATACGTCGATTGAAAAGTTTATGTGTCGGACGAATGACGGGAACTAGCGAAACGATTATGCCTTGAGGCAATAATCGGATCGACGGGATAGGAAACTCGAAACGTTGAAATCGAACCGCACGACTTGCGAGCTCGATAAAAATGTTGGGCGATACAAATTATAATCGAATCGCATGACTTGCAATCCCGATTAAAATGTTGGGCAAGACGAATCGAATCGCACGACTTGCGATCTCGATAGAAATGTTCGGCCAGGCGAATTGAATCGCACGACTTGCGATTTCGATAGAAATGTTGGATAATGCGAATTGTAATCTAATCGCACGATGTGCGACTTCGGTAAGAAAGTTGGTTGACATGAGTAATCGTGCCTAAGAAATAGTTGGTTACGTTACGGCAAAACTCATTTGAGTACGACTGAAAACACGCGAAACTTAGAGGGCGAGATCGTATGACTTGAGGGTTCGATGTTGGATAATCGGTAACTCAGTTACGCGATCGAAGTATAGCGGGATACGGCAAATCGGAGATCGAGTCGATGCGTATGGAAAAGTTCGTTGCGAACTTGGATGTATGCGATGCGAGTTAAGTTGACGTTGAAACGGATTCAAAGTTGACCCTTACGTTATCGAAATGGATACGGCGTATCGAGATCGATACGTAAGGAAATGTAAACGATGTGAGAATACAAAATAAAGTGTGCCTCGTGCTATAAAATTTCGCAAGTGACGATGCAAAAATGAAACGAACTGGTTGATCGTAAATTTTGTGATTGATCAGGGCGAGACTATAAGTCATCGACGATTGTTCGATGCGTATGGCACCTCGTGTGTCGACTGCAAAATAAGATAGACTCGAACTCGATACAAGTAGATGTTTCGTAAATTGCGGAATCATCGACGGCAGTGCGTGACTTTACTCGGAGGATAGTTGCGCATCAGTTGTGCTGATAGAAATAATTTTGTCCGAAAAATTAGGTAGTCGCATAGAATCGTCGGAACGTGATTTGGCTCCGAAATAAGATATAGCATGGTTCGTAGTAAACTGTCCTTCGGTGATGATCCACAATTATCGAGCGTAGCTTCGGGGCAGCTGACCCTAGAAGACTTGACCGCCAAATCAAATTGAACGCTGCAGACCGTAAGATGACCCATGCGATATCGCATATGAGATTTGCGTCGATAACAAATACAACGTGGTGCATGTTGACGATAAGTCTAGGCGATCGAGAATTGTTGGAACAACTTTTGATTGAATGATATAATTAGATTTGAGTATTCGTCCGATGAATATTTGAATGGTTATGTTGGTCGACGATCAAACTAGAAATTCACCAACGAACTTGGTGATTCGGACAGGCGATTGCGAGAATCGTGTTATGCACGAGAGGGAACGATAAGGGAATGACTTAATAGTCATGTCGTTAGATTCGGATTCACCTTGCAGTTGAGCTTGCGTGAATCGAAGCTTATGTTCGATGTTGCGAGACGAATAAGTCGGGAATTTGGCTAGTAAATTTCCTACTCGATAGGGATCGAACGTAAGGCATATCGTAAAGACCTTCGTGTCAAGGCGATCGTTGCCTTGAGCATCGTCGCCTTGATGTAAACTGTTATGTCGGATAGATTGTGGCCTTTGTGCAATGTCAATTTAAACTTACGTCGGAAGAATTTGAGCACGGTGTCTAGGTAAGTCACCTAGCGGACATAGTCCTGAATGTTGATGCTTTTGCAAGTCAACGAAAGAGAATCATGTCGAGATAGGATACGAAGTGAAACATAAGAAATCGTTGGATAGTGACGCTGAACGCAAGGCATTGCGGAGACTCGTTGTGATCGGATGTACAACGGCTTGACGCGACGTATAGAATTGATAGTCCTGATGAAACATACAAAGTGAGAAATGCAATTTTTGAATCGCATCGTGTGCCTTGACTTTCGTTGGAGGATCGCATATGTATTAATATGCATGTGCGCTAGAATTACGAGAACAAGTAATAGAGCCAAGTCCGATTGAGAATACGAGATGGTAAGTGATTGAGAATAAGAAGTTACGTGTTTGCGTTGTTCCGATATCTTACAACTGAGCTCGACTGAAATGCATATATTGGTGGGATGCCTAAAATATGTATATGATTCCAAACTAAGTTGTACGATCCAAACGATAGTGCGACGAGATCGTGGAACGATCTAATAAAACCCTTGGAAATTTAGTATTGGTTTTGGTTCGGGACGAACCTTGTTTTAAGTGGTATATTCTGTAATGCCCCGCTCCGCACGGTGCATTATGCTGAGTCGTTGACTCGAAGAGTTGCGTTGACCCGATTACGTATCGATGCGAATCGATACAAAGTGTTAAGTTGTCCCGAGCAATGCATCGAACTAAGTCGATACGAAGAGTTGCCTTGTCCCAAAGAATGCATCGAGTGAATCGATACGAAGCGCCGCGTTGTCTCGAAGGATAAGTGAGTTGAGACGGCTCGAAGATTCTAAGAAATCGAATCGACCAAGGCGCAAGTCCGAATCGATGCAAGTATTGATTTTAGTTGGTTTCATGTGCAGGCTATATGTTTATGCTGAAATGTTAGAGGTCGATCTTTTGTCTTATTCAGTAAGGGGTCCGCGAAAGCAAATCGTCGCCTTGCGACGGACGGAAGCGTTGGCACGGTAAGCCCAAATCGGACGTATAATTCAATAAGCACGAAGTGCTCGAATGGCTAAGTCAGGAGAGTCGCCCGTGCAACAAAGTTATAAATCGAGCCGCATCGACTCGGCGAAACGACAAAGACGTATCGACTCAAGGTGGGAGGATTGACTTCGTTTTACTCCTTCATTCGATAAGTCAAATATATCATTGTATGCTGAGTTAATCTATCAACGCCACGGGCGTGGCTCGATAGAGAGATAAACGTAGTGCATGTCGAACACTAGATAGAACAATTGAAATGAATCGTACGGCAAACGTACGAGTCGCTATGGAACATTGGATATCGCAAAGGCGAGCGCCTCGATGTGTAAGCCGCAAGAACATGGGATAACTGTACTCGGCGAGTGCCTTAGTGCACGAACCATACCGTGCCTTCGTGCACGAGTTAGAACGGCTAAAACATTGAAAGACAATAGGCGAGCACCCTAGCGCGCAAGCCACGGACATTGAATGCTAAGTCATAGAACATCGGAATACGGTCGAAACGTGCCTACGTGCACGGGATAATAAAAGATGGCTTCGTTGCGAGAGAATGCAGTTGTGGCATGAATGTGGCGGAACTGTCGGATATGACATAATGCCTCGAAAGGTGTTCGGGACCTTCGGGTCGTTCGGTTGACGAGCATTGAGTTGAGGCATGATGCCATTGAAACATTGAAATGAAGTATGAAACGTAAGAACATGGAAAGTTAACGGAAGAAATACGAGATGGTAATGCGGCATGGTGCCCTTCGAAATGTTCACGGCCTTCGGGCGTTCGTTGAGGACATTCGGGCGTTGTGCCAATTGAAATAGAGATAAACGAACTTGCTTGGTTGTATGAAATATAAGATTCGTTGCATGGTCAAATGGACTTAAAGATAGCCCGTGCATGGGTATTCCCTCGAACGCGGCGCGCCAGGGCGCTGGGACCGTTCGGCCTAGGAGGGATTCGTTTACGGTATTATTGGTGCACTTCATTTAGATGGGTAGCAACCGTCTGGTGAATGTGATAAGCCACTTGCTGCGATTATTTCGATGGCCTCTGATGTTGGTTAGCAACCGCACAGAGTTAACATCGTCTTATGTTTCGATTCGATAAATATAAGTCCATTCTAGCCCAAAAAGCTAGTGACCTTCATTTAGTTAAGGGTGATGGGTTTGGAAGTGCAAGGTATACGTATCCTGCATGGATAGATCCGAATAGAGGGCACTTATAATATGACAGGGAAAACGGATAGGCGTATTCATCTTACGTCGGTGCAAGGGCGGGTGCGTCGATATTGCTAAGTTGTGCCACGAATCAAACACGAGATTGCTTGCTTGCCTATTCAATTCGATAACATGCTTGCTATGATAACATGCTTTACGCTTTCGAATATGCCATAAAATTGACCCTAAGGAGAACATAGCAAGATCATAAGCTAAGTTGCATAATTCAACATAAATATTAAAATGTCGGTTTGGAAAGAAGATCTTTGCTTCAGTACATGCGAGGACGAACGTACTGATCCTCCACCAGCTTCATGCAGGGTGCAAGGAATGGATTGCTCGCGGCAAAGCGTTGCTTGAACGCGTTGAGGCTTGGAATGCCGAAGCGTTTTTGTAATGACCCGCTCCGCCCTAGCGGAACGCCGATTCAAACGGCAAGTGTAACGACTCAAACGAGCCGTCGACTCGAAGAGTTGCGTCGACCCGATGAAGTATCGATGCGAATCGATGCAAGACTTACAATGGCTCGTCAAAGATGAATCCAGGCTCAGACTATCAAAGGCGCGCTCGGAGTATCGCTCGGCCGATGCGAACATCGCTAAGGTGGGTGGCTCCGATGAACCCGTCTGTGCTTAGCCTAGACACATAACAATGCGGACACTATCACGAGAATCGCTAGGCGATAATACTGTGCATGCTAATAAATGACCCAACGCACCTAGCTAAGGGATTAATCCCATCTTGCATGCTTGCATAGAATATGGAAAGGAATATGGAAAATATGATAACTCTCGCACCGCGCTCTACGCTCGTGCCAAGGCACAAGCTTGCGTTCAACAATGAAACAATGAATGGGTTACAACAATGAAATGGGAAGACTATCAATATAGTCATTCCGAGTAGAGTATAGCAACATCGAAAGGCTATGGGACCGATGGGTCGCCAAGGCGACTCCCGCACAAGGAGTTGCGTAATGTATGAATGAAAGAGTAAACGAATAAGTGAATGAATGAATCAACGAATGAATGAACAAGTGAAAGAAAGAATGAATAAAAGATAAGAAGGATGAAAATAGTTAGCGACAGGTATGACGGGAACGTGCAACGGGGCTCGCTACCCGCGCTACACGGACGCCAACCTGGTCGATAACGCATTAAGGCTAAGGGTTAGCCTACGGCTCAGAGACAGCCGTTAAGTTAAAAAGACAAGTTAATACGAAATGGTCGTGGACAAACGGCACGAGCGAAGGGTGGCGTATGCTGTGACCGTGAAGAAAAAGGGATTCCGCGGCATGATCAAAGTGTGAAGGACTTGCCAGTCCGGACGGAATCAAAGAAAATGGCTTACGGACGAGGCCTGAGTGCGGGCTTGGCCACCAGGGGACGTAAGGCCGGGTATTTCAAAAGACTATCAGGGTGTACCAAGCCGCACACCATGATAGGTGAGAAATTACCATAGGGGAAGACATATCCAGGATGGCTTGTGATGCCAGCGACCGATGCATATAGATTAAGTGGGCTTTACTGGTGGCGATCCACGTGCAAGTCCTTGCATTGAAATCAAAGTAGTCTAAGTTAATCTGAACAAAGCACCTTCTGAATAAGCTTGAAATATATCACACCAAATGATAATGAATACTTCGTACAATGAGTTAGAGAATACGCCTACGATGCGCTAGTAACTGAGGCAGGGACACGCCCTTGATATTGAATGTTTCCAAGAATCACATTATGTTGTTCCATATGAATTGTTGATTAACTTGGTTTACTTTGGACAGGGAAGGCCGGACGGTAAGTATGGGTAAGTCGTGCATGTATTTCCATGCGACACTTGAATTTGGCAACACAGGATAGGTTATGACATATGCTATGAAATTGATCCTAAGGCAAGATTAGAAAGACAATGAATGATAGAGATGCACAAAAGTAAATAGAACGTGTTTGGTAATGATAGCATTGTGGGCGAGCTAGCCTCCCCACCAGTGCATAACAATGTACTGATAACCCCACAGTCTGCTTGTAGGATGCAGGAGACGTCGGCTGGTGCGGAGCTTCCATCGAACGTGCTAAGGCGCGGAGCTATCTCTGGAGCCTTGGAGCGTTGCAAGGAGCTGAAGCACCATATACAGGACATAATGTATCGGAACATCGCCATGAATCATTCCATGTTGTAAGCTACTTGGCACGTCTTTTATGTTTCAGAGAGAGAGAGCTTGAGCGATTTGTAATATCGGCCTAGCACCGCTTGTAAACTTCTTGAAAATCAATAAAGAGTTTGAATTCGCTTCAACTTGTGTTCATTTACTTTCCGCTGCAAATGGGGACACTCTGTGCGACTCTGTGGCCTAGCTCAAATCGACCGTTTCTGGACATAGCCTTGCACGGGCGCAACCTAGGCCCGTACGGCATCACACCTTAGCGAGGACGTTCGCTCCTGCGGGAGCGGGGCGTGACAGATTGGTATCAGAGCACGGTTTCACGTCCTTGGACTTCATGTCAATTTTCTCAGTTTTGAAAGCTCGTTGTTGGAAATAAAGAAGTGTATGCTCTCTCTCATTGTGCCTTGGGATGTTTCATACAATAAGTCTAATATTTTCAAAAGCTCGTACAAGTACTCGGTTGAACGGGATCGATAAGCGAAGGCCTTTGTGCCGAACGATGTTAAACATGACTCGATAGAGAACACATGCTAAGTTAGCAAGTCGCGTGCATACCCAAATAGTCCTACGTCGACATTAGCAAGTGAGCGTGTAAACTTGAATATAGCCCGCACGAGATGGTTATGCGGCACAACTTAGTCTGCGTGTCGTGCACCTCGACCTTTGGTGCAATCAAGTTGCGAGCGATATCAAGTACCGCTCGGTCAGGAACGAAGATACACTTTGAGTGTCTATCGATAGGAACGCTATCAAACTAACGCTTAGGTGTACACGGAAGATTTATTGGATTTTGAGGATAGTACGAATGACTTAGTACGTCGAGGCGACGTGATGCGATTACGCTAGAGATTCGTCGAACGAATCTAAAGGATGTCTTAGCGCATGACGCGAATGTGATTGAGGACTAAATAGGATGGCTTGAACCCGAGTGGTATATGTGATAGTTTCGAAGAAGGATAAGAGTGAGTGTCGACGACTAGTCGAGTGGCTCGAACCTTGAGTGGTGTATGGACGTTATAGAAATTGTTCGAGCGAGACTAAAGGATTACGAAACACAACGAATACGTCGGCGAGGCGATGTGATCGCGCAAAGCCTTAGAACGCGTCATGCTTAGTTGGTCGTGACTTCGAATGTCCCGAACGAGATGTCGTTCGGACAACTTGTCAATGGGCAACGCAAGTTAGAAAACAATTCGGAACGATGAATGAAAATGAATGGTCTTGATCGAGAAAAACTTAGAGGATCACACGTACGATTTCGGATTGGTTCAAATAAATTGTGACTTGAGTTGGGACAACGATCTTGAAGCTAGCTTGAGGAATAGCAGTTTAACTTGATCTTGAATATTAATGAAATTGTGGAATATCCAACTCGGACAACAGCATTAACGCACGACTCGAAATCGGTTGCAAAGGAAGATCGTCAGGTTACGCATATCGTCGATGGTATTGAGGCGAATCAAAGATCGATATGCGATAACTGGGGGTACTCTGACTCGGCGAATGACGATCGTTCAAATGTCATTGTTTCGTTGGATGCTATACTTGGGATGTTAAAGATGTGTCGAGGAAAAGATAGATTTGGCTCGAGGATTTTCTAGTTGAACGCATGACGGTCATACTATCAAATTGATTTGGCTTAGATGAAAATGTGAATGCTTGGATTTGCTTCGTTGACAACCACAACGTTGACGTTCTTGTCTTATGCGAGCGCAACTCCAGCCTCGCACATGCGTCGCGCCGGATTATGACGATCACTCCGCGTGAGCGCTGATATGGTGATTCATACAGCGGGAGTGATTGAACTTGGATGGCGTGACAATCTGATTGCTTCGACTTGTGGTTTGACGCGAAGGTGGACTCGAGAATGAATTTGTGTGCTTGAGGAATTGAACTTGAGGATTGAGTAGGTCCAATCCGCGTATTGAGAATGGGTTAGTCTAGAACTCAAACAAGAGTTACGCCCCGATAAGAATGATTATTCCGTGGGAGCGTTGCATGGTGATTCATGAACCGCCGTGGATAATCGGACTCGCGTGAGATTGGGGCGCAATGTATTGTCGAGCTGGATGACCTCGTGATCGAATACATGAATTGGTTAGAACTGGTGATTGAACGGAATTGAATATGTGCAACGTAAGTCTTGATACGAATTAGGTAATCATGCTCAATGTTTAGAAATCTGAGTGACGCGAGCTTGGATAGAAACTCCCGTACAAACAAAAAAATGGTTTGACCATAGGATTTGGGGCGAGCGTCGTGCAACGATCTTGCACGATGAACCACGGACTTGACGTGTAACTATGACCTTGTAAGCTAACCTAGCGGATAGGCGGACGACCCTATGCCGAGTGATTGAACCTGTACGATGGTATTTACAGTATCGTCTAGACGGACGATAGACTTGGGACAACAAGACTTAGAGTAGGACGGGGAACTGGGAGTGTGCGTGAACGACGGCAAGAATAGCCCCAAACGAAGGAAATGATAGGAATGGATGATGCGCAAGTAAAGTTGGAATAACGAATTGAATTATTGGTCGGAAGATGTACTCGATGATAGTACAATATTTGGTCTCGAATCGGATGAAAATTACTTAGACATGGTCGACCCCGCTAAGAAGAAATCGTATTGATTTCATTGTCAAGAACGCTTGAGAAGCGAACCGGATCATCTCGAGGACCGAGATAAACGATATGTGATACACACATGGGTTCGGTTCTAAATCGAAGTTAGCAAAACGATCGACAAATCGAAACTATCACGAGTAGCTTGTCCGACTTCGCTAGTCGCTAAGCTTGGTTGAAATGTACGTATTCGGGGGACGCCTTGAATGCGTGCACGATCCAAACTCAGCGATATGATGAACTCGAATGCAGCTGCAAGTGGGTGTTGAGATGCGCATGAACGAATAAGTGAGTTTGCCTCAGCCTACGACTTCGTATTTGACGAATTACAACGCACCTCGTACGACCATTTCAGTCCCATGATACGTCGAAAAAGCAGCCGAATCGAAGAAACACTTGAACTGAATAAGTGCCATCAACTCTAAAATGAATGAAAAGTTATCCAATAAAAATCAACCAAACGTATGCAACACGGAACATGGAAAGGTACCGAGCATTGTTCGATGCCATCGAACGATGGAGCCGTTCGATAGAATTGTCTATAAAATACGATGACACGAGTTAAGGAATGGTAGGATGACCTGCACTCAGGAAGTCTCGAGGACGAGACTTGTTTTGAGTGGTGTATTATGTAATGACCCGCTCCGCCCTAGCGGAACGCCGATTCAAACGGCAAGTGTAACGACTCAAACGAGCCGTCGACTCGAAGAGTTGCGTCGACCCGATGAAGTATCGATGCGAATCGATGCAAGACTTACAATGGCTCGTCAAAGATGAATCCAGACTTAGACTATCAAAGGAGCGCTCGGAGTATCGCTCGGCCGATACGAACATCGCTAAGGTGGGTGGCTCCGATGAACCCGTCTGTGCTTAGCCTAGACACATAACAATGCGGACACTATCACGAGAATTGCTAGGCGATAATACTGTGCATGCTAATAAATGACCCAACGCACCTAGCTAAGGGATTAATCCCATCTTGTATGCTTGCATAGAATATAGAAAGAAATATGGAAAATACGATAACTCTCGCACCGCGCTCCACGCTCGTGCTAAGGCACAAGCTTGCGTTCAACAATAAAACAATGAATGGGTTACAACAATGAAATGGGAAGACTATCAATATAGTCGTTCCGAGTAGAGTATAGCAACATTGAAAGGCTATGGGACCGATGGGTCGCCAAGGCGATTCCCGCACAAGGAGTTGCGTAATGTATGAATGAAAGAGTAAACGAATAAGTGAATGAATGAATCAACGAATGAATGAACAAGTGAAAGAAAGAATGAATAAAAGATAAGAAGGATGGAAATGGTTAGCGACAGGTATGACGGGCACGTGCAACGGGGCTCGCTGCACGGACGCCAACCTGGTCGATAACGCATTAAGGCTAAGGGTTAGCCTACGGCTCAGAGACAGCCGTTAAGTTAAAAAGACAAGTTAATACGAAATGGTCGTGGACAAACGGTACGAGCGAGGGGTGGCGTATGCTGTGACCGTGAAGAAAAAGGGATTCCGCGGCATGATCAAAGTGTGAAGGACTTGCCGGTCCGGACGGAATCAAAGGAAATGGCTTACGGACGAGGCCTGAGTGCGGGCTTGGCCACCAGGGGACGTAAGGCCGGGTATTTCAAAAGACTATCAGGGTGTACCAAGCCGCACGCCATGATAGGTGAGAAATTACCACAGGGGAAGACATGTCCAGGATGGCTTGTGATGCCAGCGACCGATGCATATAGATTAAGTGGGCTTTGCTGATGGCGATCCACGTGCAAGTCCTTGTATTGAAATCAAAGTAGTCTAAGTTAATCTGAACAAAGCACCTTCTGAATAAGCTTGAAATGTATCACACCAAATGATAATGAATACTTCGTACAATGAGTTAGAGAATACGCCTACGATGCGCTAGTAACTGAGGCAGGGACACGCCCTTGATATTGAATGTTTCCAAGAATCACATTATGTTGTTCCATATGAATTATTGACTAACTTGGTTTACTTTGGACAGGGAAGGCCGGACGATAAGTATGGGTAAGTCGTGCATGTATTTCCATGCGACACTTGAATTTGGCAACACGGGATAGGTTATGACATATGCTATGAAATTGATCCTAAGGCAAGATTAGAAAGACAATGAATGATAGAGATGCACAAAAGTAAATAGAACGTGTTTGGTAATGATAGCATTGTGGGCGAGCTAGCCTCCCCACCAGTGCATAACAATGTACTGATAACCCCACAGTCTACTTGTAGGATGCAGGAGACGTCGGCTGGTGCGGAGCTTCCATCGAACGTGCTAAGGCGCGGAGCTATCTCTGGAGCCTTGGAGCGTTGCAAGGAGCTGAAGCACCATATACAGGACATAATGTATTGGAACATCGCCATGAATCATTCCATGTTGTAAGCCACTTGGCACGCCTTTTATGTTTCAGAGAGAGAGAGAGCTTGAGCGATTTGTAATATCGGCCTAGCGCCGCTTGTAAACTTCTTGAAAATCAATAAAGAGTTTGAATTCGCTTCAACTTGTGTTCATTTACTTTCCGCTGCAAATGGGGACACTCTGTGCGACTCTGTGGCCTAGCTCAAATCGGCCGTTTCTGGACATAGCCTTGCACGGGCGCAACCTAGGCCCGTGCGACATCACGCCTTAGCGAGGACGTTCGCTCCTGCGGGAGCGGGGCGTGACAGTATTGAAGCGTGCGATCGCATAGACGCTCGGACTCGCGACAGGATTGATGCGGCCGAGATATAGAAGGCATGATGTATGGAACGGCAAAATCCTTTGTGGGCAAGAGAGAACCTGAGTGTTGTAGCCAATCTGGCAAATTCTGTTGGGCTATCGAAAGCCTTTGTAATCTGATTTCGAATATCAATAAAGAGAATCGTTTTCGTATACTCTGTTTTTCTTTCATTGTTAACGTTCAATTTAAAGATAACCATTTGAGAACTTGTTATCTTGCCTTGCACGAGCGTAACTCCAGGCTCGTGCGGCATCACGCCCCAGCGAGGACGATGATTCGGGTGATTCCGGGTCGGGGCGTGACATTAATGGCCATGTTGGGCCAGGCCATCTAAAAAAAATGAGGGGGGGGGGGGGTTGCTTGGTTGGGCTCGGTTTAGGATTAGGTGTAGGTTGGGTTTAGGTTTAAGGAAAAAAAATTGATTTATATAATTAGTAAGCCCTAATAAAAAAGAATTATAATTTTCTATGTTCAAAAATTAAGATCAACAATGATGATAGAATTCTTACAACCCTTGTTTCACTAGTTTACCAGGTAAATATAACATTTATGTATTTACCTAAATTCAGTAAATAAAATTAGATATGTATATTATTAATCTAATAATAACATTGATAATTTATATTACACAAGCATACAACAGGTAAAGATTATGCATAACCAAAATAAATTGGTCAATGACAATAGCTAGCCAAATATTTATATAAGATTAAAAAATAAGAATAGGGGGCTCACACATGGAAACATCAAGATCCTTCTGGAATCGACATATTTCAGAGATTATTCTAGGGACTAGATAAGAACAAAGGAAGCTTCTAGTACATCCAGAAAGATCATGAGACATCTAGAAAGGTCTTGAGTTTTCTGGAAGATTCTCGGGTCCTCTGGAAGATTTTGAGGCCTTCTGCAAGATTCCAGAATCTTCTAGATCATTCTGTAAGTTTTTCGCGTAACCTTGGTCCGTGGAAGGCTATCCAGTTTTGCCTCGGGTGGAGCACAACTTTTTGGGCGTTACAAAACACTCCCCTTAGGGCCTGTTTGGTAAACCGTATTTGGAGGTGTGATTTGGATTTTTATGGATTTGGAGAGAAATTCATAGAATCTTATGTTTGGTTGGAGATGAATTTGGATATGGAAAGTATGACAAAATCCAGAACTTGGATTTGGTTGGATTTGGGAGGAAAAAAATTAGTTATTCTTTAATAATTTTGTTAAAATATTTATTCTTTAATAATTTTGTTAAAAATTAGTAAATTAAAAATTAGTTATTCTTTAATAATTTTGTTAAAATATTTATTCTTTAATAATTTCGTTAAAAATTAGTTATTCTTTAATAATTTTGTGAAAATATTTATTCTTTAATAATTTCGTCAAAAATTAGTTAATTAATAAAAAACTAACTAATAGTTAGTTATCATAATTATATTCTAATAATTTATTAATTAAAATTTTTATTATTTAATAATTTATAATAATCCTAATTAATAATTTATTACTTTATTAATCATAATTATAATAATTTTATTAATCATAACCATAATCTTAATTAATAATTTATTAATTAATATCCAATTATAATCATAATTAATAATCTATTAGTATTATTATAATATTAATTAATAATTTGTTAATACTATTTTATTATAATCTTAATTAATAATATTTTAATCACGATTAGAATCATATTTTATGATAATTTAATTAATAATTTACTAATCATCATTATATTAATTTATAATTATTATTTTTAAAATATTTAATTTATAGTTAATTAAAAACTAACTAATATTTATTTAAAAATTAACTAATCGTTAATTATTAATTATTAATCGTTAATTATTAATTTTATAATTATAATAACCGTTATTTATTTAAAAAATATTAATCGTTATTTATTAATCATTAATTATTAAAAATTATTAATTGTTAATTATTAATTACTAATAGTTAATTATAATTTATAATTATTAATCGTTAATTAAAAATTATTAATTGTTAATTATTAATTATTAATTATTAATCATTAATTATAATTTATAATTATTAATTATTAATCGTTAATTATTAATCGTTAATTATTTAAAAATTAACTAATCGTTAATTATTAATTTTATAATTACTAATCATTAATTATAATTTATAATTATTAATCGTTAATTGAAAATTATTAATCGTTAATTTTTAATTATTAATTATTAATCGTTAATTATAATTTATAATTATTAATTATTAATCGTTAATTATTAATCGTTATTTATTAATCGTTATTTATTTAAGAATTAACTAATTGTTAATTATTAACTTTATAATTAATAATAACTAATCGTTAATTATTAATTATTAATCGTTAATTATTAATTTTATAATTAATAATAACTATAATTAATCATAATTAATTTATAGCTTAATTATTGATCATGACTATAATTTAGTTATTAATCATAAATTCAAATCCTATGTTTGGTTGGAGTTGGATTTGGACTTGGATTTGGATTTTGAAATCCATGATTTGGATTTGGATTTCTAAATTCAAATTCAAAATCCAAATCCATTTACCAAACAAGCCCTTAGAGCCTTAGCCCTTTGTAGAAAATGATAAAGTGGAAAGTATATAAATGCAAATTATTTTAGTAGGCTTCTGCAAAAATCAGAAAGTGGAAAGTGTCTAAATGCAAATTGTAGAGGGAGAAAATGATAAATTGAGTACAGCAGTAAGTGGTAGATTTGGGAATAAAAGAAGAAGAAGGAGATTGATTGATTGGTTCTAATGGCGGAAGGAGAAGCAGCCGGAACTCCTCATCAACATCAGCAGCAACCACCGAATTCTCATCCTTCGACTTCCGATCAATCTCAGGTGCACATCCCAACTCCGATCCCCATTTCGTGGCATCGATCTGGTCGATCTTTCCAAAATTTTCAGGTTAAAATTTAGTTTTTTTTTTTCTTTCCTTTTTCTGGTTCAATTCGATTCTGTGATCGAAATATTGATAGGGGGATTAAACCTGGAATTGATCGAGATCTTTCGTACGATTATGATGAAATTGTCGTTCAATTTGGCGAAAATTTCGGTTTGTGGCAAAAAAAAAAAAATGGTTACTTTTCTCTCTATTTGATATAACAATATGTTGGTTTTAATTAGGAGATAATAGTTCAAAGACTGTCCATTTTGTTCAGTAATCCTCAATTTTTGTTAGTTTAGTTCAGGATTGGGAGAAAGAGTTTACGCACGAGTTGTGATCTATGTTGAATGCGTGGCTTGAAGCCTCAACTTTCCTCTCTCCAATAAAAAAACAACACAAATTTAATTAAGATTTTGTCAGTGTAGAATAAAATGCCGTCAAGTTAAGATTTTGTTGACAGTATCGGTGAAAATAGAGATTCTCTTTTATATGTGCAGCTCTGCATCTTTCCTTGTCTGTCGTGAAAATGCATGCTTTATTAGAATGTGTCCATATGCAAGTTTCTTGTTTATGCACTTGATGACCAGGGCCGGCCCGCTAGTTTTGGTTGTCCCTTGACCCTTTGTAGGACGATCTTGAAGGGTCACACGCGACCCCAACCTCTATTGGGATCACGCTGAGCCTGAGAGTTGCCCTAAGCAGAGGGGGTTGCCCAAGTCCAAAGTCTTGTCTGGCTGCGCCAGCCCTTGATCTAATACATGTAGTTAATATTGTTTTTTATTTATATTGTTGATCTAACATATATGTAGAGAATAATTTCCGCACCCCCCTCCCCCTTTTCAATTTTAAAGAATAGCTTTCAGAGCTATTACTACCTTGGCCTTACACTTACTTTCATCTTGTTTAGTAATATCTAACAACTGTGATACTGGAATTTAGGGAATGAATGTCTCCGGCTCGCAGAGTTTCCAGGATGCTATTCCGCAGATGTTCGCGTTTTCTTCAATTGTGGCACCTCAACAGAATCAAGAATCTGGTCCAGGTCTTTACGCTGTTCCATGTTCTCCATTCATGGGGACGATGGCCGAGTTTCCTCCAGGCACGCTAATTCCCCTAAGCTATAAGATACCAACGTAAGCGTCTATATCTTTAGTCAAAATGTACACAATATAAGATCAATATGTTTTCGTTTATCTCGTCCTTGTTGCCTATGCCACAGATTTTCCAGAACTCGTAGTGTTGGCATTAGTTCGGGAGTGAGTCATGGAAATGTACTTTTCCTTTACATGTTTGTCATCTTGAGATTTCGCTCCATAGCCAACTCATGAATGAAAAGGACTCTTAATGTTACTTATTGTCATAAGTATTTTACAAAGCAAAGTAGGCCTAAAGATAATGTTTATGCCTTTATCCCAATAGGTCCATTATTTAATCAAATACTAACTGATGACAAGGTTGTTAAATCATGTATTTCTAAGTGAATGACTATTAATAACAAGAAATCATGTATTTCTAGTTGGTTAATTTAAAAATAGAAAACACTGAGCTACAACAACAACAAGCATTTATCCCAAACTTTTTTTTGGTCAACTACAAAATAATAATTGATTTTTTACCATGTGCACAATAATAGCCTATGATTAGTGGACGTAGAAACTGCTACTCACCCTTCGACACGTACAAATAGGCCTCTAACACATCAATTCTCCAAAATTCACAAACAAATGCACAAATATATATGTGTGCCTCCGTGTATATGGACATTTTTAACATGAATACTAATATGTGATTGAGTTTGTGGTTGTATATTAAGGAATTTAATTAAGAGTAGAAATTGAACAAACATATCAAAATCTTCTAATATTGGCTAAAGAGAAGGGGGGGGGGGGGGTATAATACTCATCTTATGACTCTAAAAAATCATGAAGAAGTGGATAACAAACAAAATGTAAATATATCCTGTCGGCCTATGTTGTTACTTGTTGATATCATATGGTACATGATAAAATACTATATACTACCTTTTTGTTGTGTATTACTTGATCTAATCTGATACAATACACATACGCTTGTAGGTACTATCGATTTTTTTTACTTGAGTCATGTAATATATACTTAAGAATCTAGATTCTAAGATGAAACAAATAAAAAATTTATGACAAAATAATATTAAATTATGTTCCTATATAGATTTAGAAGTATAGACCTAAACTCCTAGAGTTATTGTATTATATCATAGGATACATGATGTGATAAGCGTTACACGATACGATAGGCAAAACAAATTTGATACACATAACCTATTGCAAGTGAGTTGACAACGTAGCTGCAGTATTCTAAATGGCGGCCGCCTATGCGGTCTCTCTCCGCACCGCTTTTCGATACGATGGAGTAGGCGGCCAATGGAGGTTGACGACATAGGTGGAGGTGTGACGGCATAGGCGGACGCCTAGACGGAGCAATACCTGTCACGCCCCGCACCCGGAGGAGCGATCGTCCTCGCTTGGACGTGATGCCGTACGAGTCTAGGTTGCGCTCGTGCAAGACCAAGTCCAGAAACGGCCGATTGAAGCTAGGCACAGAGTCGCACAGAGTGTCCCCATTTGCAGCGGAAAGTAAATGAACACAAGTTGAAACAAATTAAAGCTCTTTATTGATATTCAAGAAGTGTTACAAGCAGCGGTAGGCCGAGATTACAAATCGCTCAAGCTCTCTCCTGAAAGATAAAAGGCGTGCCAAGCGGATTGCAATATGGATTGATACATGGCGATGTTCCGATACATTATGTCCTGTATATGGTGCTTCAGCTCCTTGCAACGCTCCAAGGCTCTAGAGTTTGCTCCGCGTCTTAGCACATTCGAGGGAAGACTCCGCACCAGACGAGATTCTCCCGCACCCTGCAAGTAATTTGGGTGGTTATCAGTACATTGCATGCACTGGTGGGGAGGTTAGCTCGCCCGCTCGCTATCATTATCAAACACGTTCATTTTACTTTCGTGCACCATCTATCAGTTGATTATTTTTCTATCTTGCCTTAGGATCAGTTTCATGGCATATATTGCAAAATCTATCTTGTGTTACGGGCATCAAGTGTCGCATAAGAATAACATGTGCAACTTACCTTACTTACCGTACGATCTTCTCTGTCCAAGGTAAACCAAGTTAGCCAACATTTTATACATAGCGACTTGACGGAGTTGCATAAGAAAATAAGTATAGTGTCCCGTCCCGCTCAGTCAATCGGAGGAATCGAAATGCCGACGGCATTCGGACTTGGTCTTGCAACGGCTACTCGAAGACATCGCTCAGGTGGGGTAGTTTCGGTGAACTTGCCTCATCTTTAGCCTTCACATAATAAATCGCATGTTTTCAACTTGCACAAGTAGGCTTGATAATAAAAGAGACGAATCCACATAGCTAAGGAAATAATCCCGACGGGTCGAATTGAGTTAGAATGTGGAAAGGTCCAACGGTCGGCTTAGAGTTGGTGCATAGCGTGCTTTGAAAATGACACTCGGTCCTTCGTCCCGTAGCTTGGGAGAAGGAAAGTTGGTCTTCGGTGCAAAAGCTAAGAGTTAGCCTAAGTCATAGGCGTCGTCCGTATAAACGCTTGATAAAGCGTGCACGGTTCCACGATGCAAGGCTTGGCATAGCCTTTGCTCGTCCCTCAGGTTAAGTTGTAGGCTTGAGTAATGTTAGGCAAAGTTATGCCGGTCGACCTAAGTCATTCTAAGTACCGTCCCGCTCTTTCTACGGTTGTCAAGTTATTCAGTTCCACGATCTCAAGGCCCGTCGTATAAAGTATGACTTGGACGATAGTGTTGCACAAAGCGTAAGTTGGTTTAAGGCACGAGCCACGGTTGGCACGAGGTAAAGTTAGCCACGGTCTATGGCACTTAAGGAACACGTTTTGTTCAAGTTAAGTTAGAAGGCTATACAGCAGTCGTTCCCTCGGTTTCAAAGAAGTAAGTTCACGCGACCGTTTGTCGCTGAGGCGGTCCCTCGGTTGGGAGTCTCGCGGTTCCTATGCACGTTTTCAAGGTATGAGGCGGTCCCTCGGTTGGGAGTCTCGCGGTTCCTATACACGTTTTCAAAGTATGAGGCGGTCCCTCGGTTGGGAGTCTCTCGGTCCCGATGCACGTTATGCAAAGTGTGGTTCAGAGCACGAGTTGCTAAGTATAGTTCCAGTCGTACCAACAAATTAGGCCATGCATTTACGTGAGTCTAGATGTCTCGTAGGTGCGTGGTCATTGGACAACTTGTCGACAAGGATTTCTTCCTGGACTGGTATACGCCGGGGCACCGGGCCCAGTCGACCTAGGGGAAGACGTTATAGCAGCGCACGATTTTACTGCGTGGGTAGTCGGGGACTTTCCATGGGGCTCGCTACCTGCATCGAAGGACCCGCCGCCTACCCGAGCTATGTCCACGATAGCTTGTCATGCCAGTGGCCTTTCATATAGATATTGGCGTGCTAAGCGGCGAATCCGCATGCACGGTGTCAGTCGAATCAAGGAAAGTGTAAGCACGACACGAGTTGGGTTAAGAAGGGTGTGTGCACGGTCTACACCACGATTCAGGAGCCTAAGATTTGGCTATACGTAAAGACACGTGCTTCGACACGAGATATGGCGGCGTACTTGAGTTCTCAACACCGGTTCCACAAGTTGGGTTAGACGTTTCGAGTTAAGTCTGGAAGGGCCGTAAGGCAAGTTGGTTAAGTTATGTTGAGTTGCAGGGCACGACCTCGAAATGCGAGGCACGGTCGCGTTGTCACAGCACGAGTATTGGCAAGACTTAGCGAGGAGGCACTGCTTCAGAGATATTGAAGCACGAATCAAGTTCATGGCACGACCGAGTCGTTACGTCCAAGAGTATGGCACGAAAGACAAGTATGAGTCAGTGCGTTGATAATGCAAGTACGAGAAAGGTTTAGAGGCATAGTATGAGTAAGTTGTCGATGATACCACGGTAACGGTCCAGAGGCACTAAATAGGCCGAGAGTCTATGTTCTATAACTGATCCTAAGGCAAGAGTAGAAAGACAATCGTAAAGGGTTTATGTTGCACGAAGCAAATGAACGTGTCGGTTTTGTATGGGTGAGCGAGTAGCTCACTCCACCAGTACAGTTGAGTACTGACACCCACACAGTGTTTATGCGCAGGCACAGGTAGAAGCTCGTGGTACGGAGCTCGCTTGGAAGCGTAGAGGCACGGAGTTCCTTGGCGATTCGAAGCGTGCGTTCTGCGTGAAGTCAAGACTTATACGGGACATAATGTATGGACATCGCCCCTCCGAAGCATCCGCTGGATCGACAAATGTAATTGAGAGATGAGAGAGAGCTGAGTGACTTGTAATGTGAGAAGAGTGAGCTTGAGTGACTTGTAATCTCGGCCTTGCGCCCTTTGTAACCTTTGTTCCAATATCAATAAAGAGTATTTTGCAATGACTTGTGTTTTGTTCTAAATTTTTGCTGTATGTTCAATCTCTCTGCTTGGGACTTCTGTGCGACGATCCCGTCGCAACCGCTGTAATCGGCCGTTATGGAACCCGTCTTGCACGAGCGCAATCTAGGCTCGTGCGGCATCACGCCTTAGCGAGGACGATCGGTGAACTTGCCTCATCTTAGCCTTCACATAATAAATCGCATGTTTTCAACTTGCACAAGTAGGCTTGATAATAAAAGAGACGAATTCACATAGCTAAAGGAAATAATCTCGACGGGTTGAATTGAGTTAGAATATAGAAAGGTCCAACGGTCGGCTTAGAGTTGGTGCACGGCGTGCTTTGAAAATGACACTCGGTCCTTCGTCCCGTGGCTTGGGAGAAGGAAAGTTGGTTGAGTAGGCGAAGTCATGAACGTAGCCTAAGTCATAGGCGTCGCCCGCATGAATGCTTCATAAGGCATGCACGGCCCCATCGTCTAAGGCTTGGCATAGCCTTGGCTTGCCCATGAGTTAAGTTGCGTTGAGCGGCTTGTGACCTAAGAATAGGCACCCGAGTGACCACACTTGACTCAAGTGAGTTTAGAAAAAGGGGGCCATCAAGTAGTCATTTCTAAGTTGAGTAAAAAGGATATTGCATCAAGGGAGAAGGCTCGCGACCGTGGGTCGTCGAGGGATCTCAATGAGTATCAAGGGAGAAGGCTCGCGACCGTGGGTCGTCGAGGGATCTCAAGGATAGAAGTCTGGAACATGGTTTTGAAAGAGAGAGTAACACTGAAGGAATGTTGACTATGTGAGACGTCAGTTTGAGTCGAGTCTTGCATGGTCATGGACAACTTGTCGACAAGGACGATGTTTCCTCGAGCGGCAACCCTGGGCCATGTGACCGACTCGGCCTAGGAGGAAACAGGGTATAGTGGTGCATAAGGTTTGAGCACAGGATTAAAGCGGGGACTTACAACGGATGCTAGCTATTTGCGTTGGAAGGTCCCCGATTTAACAAAAAGCTATACGTCTCAGGATAGCTTGTGATGCTAGTGACCAAGTTCATATAGATGTCGGCAAATAGCGGCTATCCGCGTGTATGCCTTTGGATTGAGTCGAGTTGAAGGTGTGTACAAGTTAAAACACAAAGTTTGGGCCTAAGATTTGGCTTCAACATAGGCGTCGTGCTTCAGCACGAGATGTGGCGTCGAGTCTCATGTGTTGACATGTGAGTTACAAAAGTTGGGTTTGAGTTGTTCAAGTTTAAGTCAGGAATCGCCGCAAGACAAGTCGGTCAAGTGACACTAAGTTCACAAGTCTCGATTTGGTCAGTTGGTGGTCAAAGTAGCAAGGGCCGCGAGGCGGCGATATGGTTAAGTCTCACTGAATTGCGAGGCACAGCCTCAGCAAGGGTTTGTAGCACGGTTACACGGAAAATGGAGCTTCATCGCGTAGTTGCGTCTCTGATTTTAAGCCGTAAGGCAAACACGACTCGATAGGTTAACGTTGTTGGCACGAGAAGGGTCTTGAGGCAAGGTATGAGTTAACATTGTCGTTGCAAGCACGAGATAGTCTAAAGACACAAAATAGGCAAGGCGTCGGTCATAAAACTGATCTTAAGGCAAGACTAGAAAGACAATTGTTAAGAAGGGACTATGTTGCACAAAGTAAATCAAACGTGTTGGTTTTGTATGGGTGGGCGAGGAGCTCATTCCACCAGTACAGTTGAGTACTGACACCCACATAGTTTACATGTGCAGGCACAGGTAGAAGCTCGTGGCGTGAAGCTCGCTTGGATGCGTCGAGGCACGGAGTTCCGAGGGACAATCGAGAGAGAGCGCACACTTATATTTTCAACGACGAGCTTTCAAAACTGAGAAATCGACGTGAAGTCCAAGGACGTAAAGCCGTGCTCTGATACCATTATGTCATTCCTCCGCTCCCGTAGGAGCGATCGTCCTCACTAAGGCGTGATGCCGCACGAACCTAGATTGCGCTCGTGCAAGGCAGTTTCATAACGGCCGATTACATCGGCGGCGACGGGGTCGTCGCACAGAAGTCCCAAGCAGAAATATTGAAACATGCAGCGGAAATTTATAACAAGCACACATGAACACAAGTCATTCAAGAGAAGCTCTTTATTGATATTGAATACAAGATTACATTGTGGGTGCAAGGCCAAATTACAAGTCTCTAGTGCTCACTTTTCTCTTATTTACAAGTCACTCCGCTCTCTCTTATCTCTCGATTACAATGCTTGAGCCAGCGGAAGCTTCGGAAGGCGATGTCCATACATTATGTCCTGTATAAGTCTTCGAGTCCACGCGGCCGCACGTTTCGAATCGCCAAGGAACTCCGTGCCTCGACGCATCCAAGCGAGCTCCGCGCCACGAGCTTCTATCTGTGCCTGCACATGAACACTGTGTGGGTGTCAGTACTCAACTGTACTGGTGGAGTGAGCTCCTCGCCCACCCATACAAAACCGACACGTTCATTTACTTTGTGTAGCTTACAAGTCCCTTTACGATTGTCTTTCTAGTCTTGCCTTAGGATCAATTTTAAGACTTGACGTCTAACCAACTCGTTATGCGACGACATAGTCGTGCTATCATGTCAACGTGTATTTCGATCGAGGCAGTGCCTCATCGACTAGGTACTTGACCAAACTTTAACTCGGGACGGCAGGGTCGTGCCGTATTCTATTCGTAACTTAACATATTCGAGACAGTGATTCGCCGAGGAGCAACTTATGCAAACTCGGCCGTGCCAAGGCATCAAGGGGTTGACTCGTGCAGGGCGTGCCCAGACTTTGCTTAGACTTGTCCGTGCTTCAAGATGAGGTCGTGCCTAACGACTCCCTGACTTAGCCAACTTATACATTACGGTCCTTTTCGACTTAAAGCGATGGCACTCGACTTAACTTATGCAACTCAGGCCAACAATGCCGATACGCGAAAGCCACTACGCGAATGCCAATACTTGATACGCGGAAGCCTTGGTTTGTGCCGAAGCACGTATCTTGCTAACTTGATACATGTCGTGCTAGACTGTCTCATGATTCGACCGACGCTGTGCTAGTACTCGACGCTATCCAAAGGCAAACATGCGGATTGCCGCTCTTGCCGACACATCTACATGAGGGGTCACTAGCAATGTCAAGCTATCTTGGACTGGCTCGTGGGATATCGGCTCGTCCCTACACGGGTAGCTAGCCCGGAGGCGCCGAAGTCTCCCATGCGGTTATCCAGCATCCTACTTTGAGCCGCAACGCGCTTCCCCCGGACCGAATGATCCCGGCGACCCGGTAATTATTCGAGAAGACTACACCTTGTCGACAAGTTGTCCAATGACCATGCAAGTCTCAACTCGATCTATCCAGTCCTTCCTTAACATGACCATGCTTTCCTTCTATCTGTCGAGACTCCCAAGTAGCGGGACCGATCTCGTGTGCGGAACTTATCAAGACTTAGCGAGACTCCCAAGCCGCGGGACCGATCTCGTGTGTTTCCTTTCAAGACATAGCGAGACTCCCAAGTAGCGGGACCGATCTCGTGTGTTTCCTTTCAAGACATAGCGAGACTCCCAAGTAGCAGGACCGATCTCGTGTGCGGGACTTCCTTTAACCGTGGCATGCTTTTCACTAAATCTACCGTAGCTCGTGCCTTAGACAGACCTGGTTCTCTAGGCGGTGCTAACGCTCAAGTCATATACTTTATACGACGAGCCTTGTTCTCAAGGGACTACGTGACTTGACAACCGCAGATAGAGCGGGACAGTGCTAGAAATGGCTTCGATAGCCCAACACAACTCTTGTCTAACTTATTCGGACAACGACTCGACGAGCAAAGGCTACGCCGAGCTTCGCATCGAGGGAACGTGCCGTGCACACGTTCGACCTGAACAACCGAGTTCTCGGGTGCCTAGACTTAAGCCAACAAGCTGTGCAAGACAACTTATCTTTGCGGGACGTGCGAAGGCTATGCCAAGCCTTGCGGGATAGGACCGTGCATGCTTTTTATTAAGCATTCATGCGGGCGACGCCTATGACTTAGGCTGATTCGAGTGTTGGGGCAAAACGACGGGACCGTGCATGCTTTACCAAGCATTCACGCAGGCGACGCCTATGACTTAGGCTATTTCAAGTGTCGGGACAACTTAGCAATATAAGCCAACTTCCTTCTCCCAAGCCACGGGATCGAAGGATCGAGTGTCATTTGAAAGCACGCTGAGCCGACTTCTATGAAGGCCGTGGGACCATTTTCCATGTTCTAAGACATTCCGACGGGTCGGGATTATTCCCTTAGCTATGTGCGTTCGTAGCTTTTATATTAGCCTACTTGTGCAAGTTGAAAACATTGCGAGTTATTATGTGAAGGCTAAGATGAGACAAGTTCACCGAAACTACCCCACCTGTGCGAGGAGTCGCCTCGACCGAGCGAGCCTTCGAGCAGCCGTTGCAAGGCTAAGACCGAACGCAGTCGGCATTTCGATTCCTCCGATTGACTTTGCGGGACGGGGCACTACAGGTCTAAAGGCACGACCTGCACGAGTCGTCCCCTTGACGTCGTTGGCACAAGAATTGGTCTAGAGGCACGCGAAAGTATTGAAAGTTTTGCCTCGGCCGAGTTCGCATAAGTTGCTCCTCGGCAAAGCATTGTCCTGAATGCGTTAAAGTCACAAATAGAGTATGGCACGACCCCGCCATCCCGAGTTGAAGTTTGGTCAAGTACCTAGGCGATGAGGCGCTGCCTCGATCGAATCACACGTTGGCATGGCACGACCCTGTCGTTGCACGACCCTGTTGTTGCATTGTTAAGTATAGGCCGAGACGTCTTGTTCTAAAATGGATCCTAAGGCAAGACTAGAAAGACAATCGAAAGGGATTTAAACTGCACAAAGTAAATGAACGTGTCGGTTATGTATGGGTAGGCGAGGAGCTCACTCCACCAGTACAGTTGAGTACTGACATCCACACAGTTTTCATGTGCAGGAACAGGTAGAAGCTCGTGGCGCGGAGCTCGCTTGGATGCGTCGAGGCACGGAGTTCCTTGGCGATTCGAAGCGTGCGGCCGCGTGGAATCGAAGACTTATACGGGACATAATGTATGGACATCGCCTTCCGAAGCTTCCGCTGGCTCAAGCATAGTGATCGAGAGAGAGAGAGAGCAGAGTGACTCGTAAAATGAGTGAAAAGTGAGCACGAGAGACTTGTAATTTGGCTTTGCGCCCACAAATGTAATCTTGTATTCAATGTCAATAAAGAGCTTCTTTTGAATGACTTGTGTTCATGTGTGCTTGTTCTAAATTTTCGCTGCATGTTTCAATATTTCTGCTTAGGACTTCTGTGCTGTCACGCCCCGATTCGTAGAGTCATTTATTCACATATTTTATCTCTTGGAATCGATCGTCCTCGCTTGGGCGTGATGCCGTACAAGTCTGGTATTGCACTTGTACAAGGCAAAGATGGTACTTAATTGATAATCTTCAAATAGAAACACATCGCAGCGGCAGAAGCAGACAAATTGAAGTTAATGAGGACAATCTTTCTTATTGAATAGAAGTACATCACTTCTTTATAGTAGCGGAGATAAAAGGACAACTTGAAGTCACACAGATACATATAGAACTTTATTCTCTTTATTGATAATCGAAGAAAAGTACAAGACTTGTATTGAAGTACAATGCTTACAACCAATCTCACTTTACATTGAAAGCCAACTGAGCAATGCTACAAAGTCTACATTTGATACTTGGATACATTGGATTACAACTCGATATACTGACTTGGCTTACAATCTCACTGGTACAACTGATTACATTGTTCCATACATTATGCCCTTTATAAACAGAAGATATCTTGTACAAGGAGAGCTTCTGTATGCCCAACAAATCTTCGATGCCGCGGGACCAATCCAGCCAATCTTCGTGTGTAGAACATCCCAAGCACGAGCACCTGCCCACACAAAACGTGGGTCAGCACATCATCTATGTGCTGGCGAGCAGAATCCAACCCACTCGCCTAAACCAACACTAACTGGTCAATTTTAGCAAGCATTTAATAAAATGATCTTTCTACTTGGGCCTAGCATCAGTTTACAGTTCATGGGCAATAATCATAGTGAAGCATGTAAACATATTCTTAGCAGCGTTCATGTGAAGGCATCAGTAAAGCATACTAGTGTTATCATGAAAAGGCATCATTGAGGCATCATTGGTTCTAACATTTTGAACTTGTTGTGACAATTCTCATAGAAGGCATCACTTAGCATGATAGTTATGCTTAAGCAGTTTACATAGCAAGGCAACATGTTGACATACTGAATTTAGCATGTTAAGGAGGTTCTCATTTAAAGGCAACATCATATCATTGACTTATTTAGCATGATTAAGCAGACCATTCAACCAACATATACTGCATGCATCACATTTAAGTGATTTCTTACCGATAGCCAACTCCCTCGTACCTGCATAAAATACAGGATAATATGATATACTTACTCTGTCTGTACAAAACATTCATTAGCATGCATCCTGACTACATGACCACTGGTGGTTGTGCACCATGTCGACGTGCCATATAGGACTTCATAGGGTATGGGATTTCCCTTCACCAGGTTGCGAGCCCGAATGAAGGTCCCAATACCGTGCTACCAAAGTACCAATTCCTCCTAGGCCGACTCGATCCCACCGCCGCAGGTACCGTTCGAGGAAACCCTTGTATACAAGTACGTCTATGGTCATGCGAATGCGTGTCCGACTCGATCGTGTTCGAAGTCGCATGATAAAATAATAAGATAAGTAAAGGCAACAGCTCATTATCTCATCTTTGCAATATTACCACCTGTTCACTTGGTGATCTCAATGATCCCAAGCCTCACCATTCTCATTTACATCAATCATTGCAACATTTCTCATATCATTCCTTTCTAAGAGGAACAAATAATATTTCATTCATCTCGATAGGACCTGCAACATTTCATTTCATAGGGACAGTATTCTTTCTTTCATTGCATATAAGGAAACAGGCAACATCAACAGTTATGCATAATGTACATGATTGAGGTATTTCTTTCAATTCTTTGTGTTAATAGCATAGCCAGTTCACTACTCATGTATCATTCTCGTAGCATCTCATTACTCAAGTATTCGTTGCTTAAGCAGTATTAACCGAAGGGACGTTATCAATTCATTTCAAGCATCAAGTTACATTAGCAGTTCGAGTGTGATTCAATCAGCAGTTCAATATTCATGTCTTATTCATTTCAATAATTCTCAACATAGGCATCTCTATTGTTCAGCAACTAAGACATGGAACATTTAGGGACAATTCATAGTATCATGTTATTCCATTTATTAAGCATGCAGGAATAAGGAGAAAGGAGGACAGTTCTACTTGCCTTGCATAACGGTCTTCCTGCTCCAATCCCACTAAGCGTAGCTCCACCAGCGAGCCACGTTCCAATACCCATTCCGTCTAGCCAGCTAAGAAAGACTGCATCAGTCTCAACTCTCTTGATCTCCAACACAAGTCACGGTCCAACATTCTGATACCATCCAACAAGCCAACCAAATGCCTCGTGCGGAGCGGGGCATTACATAATATACCACTCAGAAAAAGTTTCGTCCTCGAAACTTAAGAAAATAACTCATCTACTAGATTAACTTAATCACAATGAGTTACTCATTCAGCTTCAATTCGATATTCATTTCAGCCCACTCGGTCATTTCAAAATAGCTATCCAACTATAACATTTTAATCCATCAACGATTCAATCCATCTTTCTCTTTTCCAAATACTTGCAACTTCTCATTGATTTACCAATATTTTCCTTGCATTCTATCTTGGTCGCAACACATCACTTCGTTTGGATCCATACACATATTTCAGGCGTCCCCAAAACATATGCATTTCAGCCAAAGTCCGCGCTAGTGCGATAAATTCTTCCCATAATGTTATCTCGGTCGCAACCTATCACTTCGGCTGGATCCATACACATATTTTAGGCATCCCCAAAACATACGTACTTCAGCCAACTTCCATGTTAGTGCGATTCGATCAGCCACGATATAACTCTCTTTTCCAAATCCGACTTGGCATCCTTTCAATTGACTTATTACTTCATTCACTTTGCTACAATCACTATCTTCCAGGCCACAACACTTAACATCAGGGACAACTCTATCCAAGCATAATATTTTTAACATTCGTCAAGGGTCTAACTTAGAGCCAATCATATCAAGAGTTCACAACATGCAATCATATTCCTTCCCAAATCCAACAATACTTCTCACCGAGGCAATTCATCTTTTCTATAAGACACAATCCGACGTCACCCACTATCGATTACCCGAGTAAGGGTATAATTCTATGCAACAGTCAAGGTTACTTAGCTACCCGACTGTAGATACCGATCCAACATTCCCACTACAGGCCGACACACAATCCTCAAGGGTCAAACATCTCTAAGGTTCATATTGAAGTATATACTTACAACTTATCATTCTTAGGTCATACTCATCACCATCTCTCGTTCAATGCCACAAGGTCATTCTATGGTTCGCCAACGACCATCTATTATTCGGTCCAGTCTCAATGCCTCGACTTTCTTCGGATCGACTGCAATGCCCGCGGCGGAGATGATGTGCCCAAGGAATGAGACGCTGTTCAGCCAGAACTCGCACTTGCTCATCTTCGCGTACAACTGATTCTCTCGAAGGGTTTGGAGTACCGTCCGCAGATGCTCTGCATGTTGCGCTCGGTCCTTCGAGTAGACGAGGATGTCGTCGATGAAGACTACTACGAACTTGTCAACGAACGGACGGAACACCCGATTCATTAGATCCATGAATACGGCAGGGGCGTTTGTCAGACCGAACGGCATTACCAAGAACTCGTAGTGGCCGTAACGAGTGCGGAAGGCAGACTTCGGCACGTCATCTGGCTTGACTTTGAGTTGGTGGTAACCCGATCGGAGATCAATCTTCGAAAACACCGTTGCACCTTGGAGCTGGTCGAACAAGTCGTCGATGCGGGACATGGGGTATTTGTTTCGGACGGTGGCTTTATTCAATTCCCGATAGTCGATGCAGAGTCGCATCGATCCATCCTTCTTTTTCACGAACAGCACGGGCGCACCCCACGGCGAGACACTCGGACGGATAAACCCTCTGTCGAGCAATTCCTGAAGTTGTGCCTTCAATTCTTTCAATTCTGCAGGGCCATTCTGTACGGAGCCTTCGAGATCGGCCGGGTGTCGGGGAATGTGTCGATGGTGAACTCTATTTCTCGATCGGGCGGCATGCCGGGTAGCTCGTCCGGGAACACGTCGGGGAATTCTGCCACAACGTCGGTCTGACCCGCGTTTGCACCATCCTGTCGCATGTCTCGAACGGAAGCTAGATAGCCTTCGCACCCGGAATGTATCATCCGTCGAGCAGATATTGCGGAGATCACCATGCAGGTCGGCGACGCCTCACCACACGAGTAGCAGAATTCAGGCACTCCAGGCATGCGGAATGCGACCTTCTTTTCAGCGCAGTCTATGGTTGCGTTGCACGGCCCGAGCCAATCCATTTCCAGAATGATGTCAAAGTCCTTCATGTCTAGAACTATCACATCCAGACCGATCTTTTGACCGCCGATACAGATAATCCCGCCGGCGCAAGCTAAGTTTGTGAGAATTGGTGTGCCCGAAGGCGTGCTTACGCTAAGGTCGAGATCTAATGATATTATAGGAAATTTGTGCTCGGCGGCAAAGTCCGCCGATATAAAACTATGTGAAGCGCCTGAATCAAATAACACACGAGCATGCACATTATTGAATTTTAGTATACCTGACACTACGGTATCTGACGCCAGCGCTTCTTCTCGAGTCATGGCGTAGACGCGGCCCTGAGTGTTGGAGCGACGATCTTGGCCCTATTGCGGTGCAGGTTGAGTGGGCGGAGGAGGTTGAGGCGCCTGTCCTCGATTCTCTTGGCGGTGTTGTTGTGGCGGGGCGTTGCGAGTCAATCTGGGGTTTGTGCAATACCGAGCGAGGTGGCCCTTTTGTCCGCAAGCAGGGCATTCCCCTCTGAAGGGGAAGCAGTTGATGGCTTCGTGCCCGAGGCGATTACATTTGGTGCAACGAGGTAACGGATTCTGACCCATATAGCCGCCGTTGTTTGGACGCTTTGACGCGTGATTGTTGCCTCCCGTATAGCTAGGACGTTTGTGATTGGAGTGGCGCACAACGTCGTCAGCACCGGAAGGATGCAGGTTCTCAAGGCGGAGCGCGTGATTCAGAGCCTCGCCCACGGTCTTGTACTCCAGGACCCCGACATGCGCACCGATAGAGTGTCGCAGACCCACTTCGAACCGTCGCACACGGCACTCTTCAGTAGGCAGAAACTGGCCAGCAAACTTAGACAACTTGTTGAATTCTGCGGCGTACTGTTCCACTGTCCGGCTCCCTTGCTTCAACTGCATGAATTCATTCTCCTTCGCTTGACGAACGGCTGACGGAAGGTACTGGACTTCAAAAGCTTTGCGGAACGTGGCCCAAGAGATCGGCGCGGTAGTGTTGTCCGGTCGGATCGCTCGCTTGCGCACGGCCCACCAGTCGTGCGCGTTCAACCGTAGTTGAAGTTGTGCGCAGGCGACTTGCTTGGATTTTTCAATGCCGAGCAGCTCGAAGTGATCTTCTAGCTCTTCCAACCAGTCGATTGCCATGGAGGGACCCTCGGTGCCGCTGAAGGAAGTGCGGCACGCCTTCTTGAATTCTGACACTTCAAAGTTGTACTTTTTCGGTGCCGTTGGTTGACGCTCGGGATCCTCCGTGTCGACATCAATGGGTTGGATCGCCGGCACGGTGACGGTAGGCGTAGTCGTAGAATTCCCGTTGGCCGCCATTGTCTGGACGATCTGCTGCAGGGTATCTAGCTGCTGTTGCTGAAGTTTGGCATGTGCATCTGTAGTGCCCCGTCCCTACATCGTGCCCCGTACTTGTCCACGGGGTGCGCGAGAAAGGAACACTGTCGCTATCGATTCGGTCGGGACCGATAGGTCGGGATCGACCGAGTCGATCGAAGGGGAACGGTTGAATTAAGATCCATTCCTCGTTATGGAATGTCTTCTTCGGAACCAAGTCCCATATTCAGCGGGTTACGCCTCGAGGATTGACTCTGCGGCTGAGTCGGAAGAGACCTCCCGTTGCTCTGCTTTTCACGCCGCTTGCGTTGGTTTTGGCTTTGTTTTCTGAATGCGTTTTCGTGAATGTTTTCAATGGTTTTCATGGCTTGCATTTCGAACTCCCATTTCCTATCGAACTCCTTGAATAATGCAGTGTTCTAATCGGTTGCTTGTGCGATTTCAGGTAATCGCGTAGGCGACGTCTAGCGCGACCAACAAGTTCTCTCGCCAGAAGTAAACTCAAGGTGAGTGGCTGACCCTTCTCTTCTCGACCCTTTCTTAAGTAAATCGATAGTGTTATTGCGGAAGAAAGAATGAATGCAAGGGCACGAGCACGGTAAAATGATTAAGTTTCAAAAGAACGAAGGCTATACCTTAATAACTGAATAATGTCTTAACTCGGTCATTGGACAACTTGTCGACAAGGAGAAAGTTTCCTCGAGCGACAACCCGGGGCCACGGGACCGACTCGGCCTAGGAGGAAACACGGTATAGCTGTGCTGGATGATAGCACGGGTTAGGCGGGGACTTTCAGCGGGGCTTGCTACTTGCGTTGAAAGGGCCCCGACTAACAAAGCTATAAGTCCAGGATGGCTTGTGGTGTCAGTGACCAATCACACGTAATATTGCACTTGGCATGAAAAATGATAACAATTGACAGGAAAGAACATGGTAAGTCTCATAAGGCGCGGCGCGGCCCGCCGTGGGTAAGTTCCAACGTGAATTACATTATGCTTGTCATTTCTCGCTTGAAATTCATTAGGATGGTTAGAAACATTCATGAACTAAGTCATATAAACTCATTCAACCAAATGAGAGCTTGGAACTTAACTTGCCACGCACCAGTACAAAGTGTAATGTACTGATCCTCGCTCTCCACACAGGTACCCCAAACCACGAAGGGCGTGCCACCTAAAATCTCAAGGCGGCGTGGACACTTTTGAAGCCTCGTCCGTGTAAAGGCTTGTTTCTGAATTCTTTTTGAAGACTCCGCATTCAGTACAAAAAGAAGGCCAATGGCGGCTCGGCTTCCCTCAATCGCAGGTGGAAATGTGTAATGGTTTTTGCCTGTAAAAATGGATGTAATGTATGGAACGACTATCTCATCGGCGTTCATTTTGTAAGTCGAGTCATTGTAGCCCGCGCGGCAATGAATGTAATGAAGTCAATGTAAATGAAGTCTTATCAATGAAAAAGTCTACTTCTATTTCAAATGTGTCATTCAATTTCTCTGCGTACTCTAACTTGATATTGTGTTTCGGATAACCTTATGACTATGCCTTGTGCGATCGCAACTTAGGTTCGCACGGCATCACGCCCGGGGGACGACTATCGATTCTACGGAATCGGGGCGTGACAGCATCAAAGCGAGCTTCGAAGCGAGCTTCGAACTGGGCCTGTCGTTCCTCTACCTGTTGATGCCGGTTCTCGGACTGGTTTCGCTACGCCTCCATCATGCGCAGCATCCTTCATAAAGCATGCACGGTCTCTTCGCCCAAGGCGTGGCATAGCCTGTGCTCGCCGACGGGTTAAGTTGTATTGTATGGCTTATGGCTTAAGTCTTGGCACCTCAAATAACTTGGTTGTTCAAAGTCGAACGCGTGCATGGCACGTTCCCACGACGCAAGGCTTAACGCAGCCTTTGCTCGTCAAGTTGTTGCAAAGTAAGTTAGGCAAGTTACATTAAGCTATCAGGAGTAGTAGCAGGCATGGCCCTATGTGTTCTACGGCCGGGTATAATCACATAGTCTCACGATCGTAAGGTCCGTCATATAGAGTATGACTTGGGCGGTGGTGTCACATAGTATTTTAAGTTGGTCCAAGACACGATGGCACAGACTTAGTGTTTTAAGGCACGGGCGAACCCCTCCGATTCCTTGCAGCAAATGTCACAACACCGGCCACCATCCCAATGATTGTCTTGTTCACGAAGGAGGATGTTTCTTTTGCGGACAAAGGGGGCACCAATTTCGAGAATGCCCGGTTCGGAAACCAAATCATCCCAACGCACCACCACAACAATACCGTCAAGAGAATCGAGGACATGCGCTCCGACCTCCTCAGCCCACTCAACCCAACAACCAAGTCCGACGCCCTAATGCTCAGGGGCGTGTCTTTGCTCTGACTCGAGACGAGGCGTTCGCTTCCGACACTGTCGTGACAGGTATATTGAGTTTTATAATGTACCTACTCGTGTGTTATTTGATTCAGGCGCTTCACATACTTTCATATCGGCGGACTTCGCCGCCGAGCACAAATTTCCTGTAATATCGTTAGACCTTGATCTTAGCGTAAGTATGCCTTCGGACGTGCCACTACTCACAAACATGCGAGGGAGGAACTATATGTATTGGGGGTCAAAAGATCGGTCTTGATGCGATAGTTCTAGATATGAAGGACTTCGACATCATACTGGGCATGGATTGGCTCGGTCCTTACAACGCCACCGACTGCGCAAGAAAGAGGGTCACCTTCCGCATACCTGGAGTGTTCGAATTCTGCTATTCGTGTGGTGAAGCATCGCCGACCTGCATGGTGATCTCGGCGATTTCTACTCTGAAGCTGCTTCATTCCGGATGCGAAGGCTACTTGGCGTCCGTTCGTGACATGAGACAGGATGGTGCAAACGCGGGTCAGACCGACGTTGTGGCAGAATTTCCAGACGTATTCCCGGACGAGCTACCCGGCATGTCGCCCAATCGAGAAATAGAGTTCACTATCGATATATTTCCTGACACCCGGCTGATCTTGAAAGTTCCGTACAGAATGGCCCCTGCAGAATTGAAAGAACTAAAGGCACAACTACAGGAATTACTCGACAGAGGGTTTATCCGTCCGAGTGTCTCGCCGTGGGGTGCGTCCGTGCTATTTGTGAAGAAGAAGGATGGATCGATGCGGCTCTGCATCGACTATCGGGAATTGAATAAAGCCACCGTCCGGAACAAATACCCCTTGTCCCGCATAGACGACTTGTTCGACCAGCTCCAAGGTGCAACGGTGTTTTCGAAGATTGATCTGCGATCGGGTTATCACCAACTCAAAGTCAAGCCAGATGACGTGCCAAAGTCTGCATTCCGCACTCGTTATGGCTACTACGAGTTCTTGGTAATGCCATTCGGTCTGACAAACGTCCCTGCCGTCTTCATGGATCTAATGAATCGGATGTTCCGTCCGTTTGTTGACAAATTCGTAGTAGTCTTCATCGGCGACATCCTCGTCTACTCGAAGGATCGAGCGCAACATGCAGAGCATCTGCGGACGGTACTCCAAACCCTTCGAGAGAATCAGTTGTATGCGAAGATGAGCAAGTACGAATTCTGGCTGAACAGTGTCTCATTCCTTGGGCACATCATCTCCACCACGGACATCGCAGTCGATCCAAAGAAAGTTGAGGCAGTCGCTGATTGGAGACGGCCCGCATCAGTTAGCGAAATTCGAAGCTTCCTAGGCTTGGCGAGATACTACCGACGCTTCGTGAAGGACTTCGCGAAGATTGCATCGCCGTTGACTCGCCTCACCCAGAAAGGAGTCGCGTTCGAGTGGTCAGACGACTGTGAAGCTTCCTTCCAAGAGCTCAAACAACGGCTCGTTTCGGCCCCGATACTTGCACTTCCTGAAGGGACGGAGGGATTTCAAATATTCAGCGATGCTTCTGGCCAGGGCTTGGGGTGTGTGCTCATGCAGCGGGATAAGGTGATATCTTTTGCTTCCCGGCAGTTGAAGCCGCACGAGAAGAACTACCCCACGCACGATCTAGAATTAGCGGCGATTGTGTTTGCGTTGAAGTTGTGGCGTCACTATCTCTATGGCGTGGCGTGCAGGATTTATACGGACCACAAAAGCCTCAAGTATTTCTTTACCCAGAAAGAACTGAATTTGCGGCAAAGGCGATGGCTCGAGCTGATCAAAGACTATGACTTATCAATCGACTACACGCCGGACAAGGAAAATGTGGTAGCGGATGCGCTGAGCCGGAAGTACTTAGCTTCGTTATGCATCAACGATCGACTGCTGCGTGACTTGGAAGGAATGGGCATTGAACTCCGAGTTCGTTTCAGAGACGTGAAACTGGCGCAACTGCGGGTAGAACCGAGCCTACTGGAGAGGATCAAGTCTGTTCAGAAGGGCGACCCATACCTTGAGAAGATGCGGAAGCTGATATTGTAATGGCTGTAGTTCGTATTACGTATCTTGGAATACGTGTACGTATTTTATCTTGTATCGCATATCTCTTGGCTTGGCTCGGTTTATTTTGGGTTGGTTCGGCTAGGCTTGGGTTGCCTTGGTTCATTATGAACCAAGGGGAGAACCCCTACCTACCCCCACTATCATCCTTTATTAACCCATTCCCTCATTCTCTCTCTTCATTACTCTTCTTCTTCTCCACATTTACTTCTACACCTACCAGGAAGAGAGAGAGAGAGAGAGAGCTTAGGCAAGTGCAAACTTGCTTCATGATGGATCTCAAGTTTTATTATTCCATTCTCTTCCTTACTTGATTCTAAGATACTTTAGAACTTGGCATTTTCCATTTTGATGGATATTTTCTTGTAGATCTAAGTTTATATTATTTTCGATTTTCTTGGATTTTGATCTATTAAACTTCATTATTTTCATGTTTTGAATGTTCCATGTTGTAGAGAATTCGATTTTACCCAAAATAGACCTTTGAAAAGTTGGATTTCGACTTGTTTTGAGGAAGTTATGGCCAAAAGCATTTTTGGCCATTTCTATGCTCATCTGTCCTGATTTTGGCAGGGACGATGAATAGTGCCGCATGAATAGTGTCGCAGCCGCATGAATAGTGCCGGAGCCGCATGAGCATAAATAGTACCGCAACCGCAGGAATGAATAGTGCCGCAGCCGCATGAGCATGAATAGTACCGCAGCCGCAGGAATGAATAGTGCCGCAGCCGCATGAGCATGAATAGTACCGCAGCCGCATGAATAGTGCCGCAGCCGCTTGAGCATGAATAGTACCGCAGTCGCATGAATAGTGCCGCAGCCGCATGAGCATGAATAGTACCGCAGCCGCAGGAATGAATAGTGCCGCAGCCGCATGAGCATGAATAGTGCCGCAGCCGCATGAATAGTGCCGCAGCCGCATGAGCATGAATAGTGCCGCATGGGATGTATAGTGCCGCAGAATGCCGCATATGGCCTATTTTGGCTGTTTTAAGTCTTATTTGACTGAATTGTGGCCAAAATTTCTCCCAACTCCCAACATGAAAGTTGTAGATCTTTTCCTTGGCTTCAAGAATATGTTATTAGTTATTTTATGCAATTTTTCTCATTCATGATAATGTAATAATAGAACACGATAGTGGCCCGTTGTGGCGCACTCTTGACAAGTAAGCTGACATGATATATCTCGACATGCTGTTACGACAGCTAGCCTGACATGACAAGTATGAAAGATCTGGACACCGTGGGCGATTGCGTTTGTACAAATAAACCAGTACTGTCTTGCATCATGTCTAGGATAGGGATCCCTGAGTACCACGGTCAGGGGTACCCACTGTAATCGACTAAGGCTAATAAACTAGAATAATTCAGTAGTCATGAAGAGATTTCCCAGCTACAGGCAATCCTGTTATCTGGGCGCACTAAGTGGACTTGTAGCCTACCGACGAGTAGGACACATTTCCAGCACACTGTCACGTGTTGCATCCTTCATAAACGGACATTCGACCTGGATAACCGGATGGTCTGCAGGGCTTGTGGCTGTTGGGATAATCTTATTGCATCTTGCTAGTAACTAGGCCTGTGATAACCCTAGTTAGTTAAAAGTATCAAGCCGTACTCTTGATTGGCCGTGATTGATTGGATGGTGTTTATTCCAGCTTAGTCTTATCCCGATCATGTGAAAGATTGTGACATGACATGATTATTGATGCTTGCCTTAACAATAACGATCGGGGGTCCAGTTCTGTTCAGGCGAAGGGTTACAACCCCGGTCCTTGTTTGGTTTAAGGGTTGTAACTTGGCTCCCGGAGCAGTTTTGTATCATCTCTTCGTTTATTGTCTTATTTCAACCCCATGCCATGTTCGTCATGTTTTACCTTACCTTAATACCATGATTATTTATACTGGCCTTAGCAATAAAGATCAGGGGTCCAGTTCTGTTCAGGCGAAGGGTTACAACCCCGGTCCTTGTTTGGTTTAAGGGTTGTAACCTGGCTCCCGGAGTAGTTCTGTGTCCTCTCTTCGTTTATTGTCTTCACTGTACCAATAGTATTTGAGACGGGTTTCTATTCAGGTGAAGGGCTGCAACCCCGGTCCTTGTTTGGTTTAAGGGTTGTGACCTGGCTACTTGAATGGTTTCTTCGTACTCAGTTTACTGTTGTTATCTCTATTATTATCAGTTCTTTATTATTTATCTTTAATATTCTATTGTGATATGCTGGTTTTAGTTCCTAAGTGAAGCCTCCTTTGTGGCACTTGCTCTTTCTGGGGTCTGACCCAGCTGGTTTTGTATGGCCAGATATCGGAGCAGCACCAGAGGATCTACCTGTCTTCCAGCCAGATGGTGTCCACCAGGCGTAACCCTGGCAACGAGTGGGTTTCTTTTTGTCCTCCCACTTTATTGTAAAAATTATTCTTTTGAGGCGTTTAGCCAGCGAGGACGTGTTCGCTCGTATTGCACCTTTATTTACTGTCTGCCTACGGGCTGTAACATGATTGACAGATCCTAGGGTTGATCATGTATGACTAAACTCTTGCTAGTCCTGACATTTTGTACGACTAGCTTCATGATCACCCAATTTGTAATGTATGGGACGCCTTACTATTGTATATTTGGTGCTCTGACATCTTGTAACTGTTACTACTTGCTTGTGATTGAGACAATAGGCTTGTTCATGACCATAGGAGACTGATGACTTGTAGTTAAACCCTCATGTATCTAGACAGCCGTGACCGTATAGCGAGGTGGGTTGCACTTCAATATACGTAGCTGGCTATGTACGCCCCCGCTCTCCAGTATTCTGGTTCTGGGACGTTACATGGTTTTAAGTGGTGGCCCATGCAGGTCTTGTAAATCAAGATATGTGAGGGTTTACCGAATAGATGTCTCAATCAGTATTCACCCTTGATCTTTGCTCGTATCTTCAAATCCCTGAGAATCTTGACCTGATCACATGTTTGTATCGTTGATCTGTCCTGGTCCTTCCTTATTGTTTCCTATGTCATCTTCTTCAGCGGCATTGTTCCTGGACCTACCGATCAGCAAGGCGGAGCACCTCCCGCGGATCAGCAGCAACCTGGAGATCAAGCCCAGCATTCAGGAGTAGCCTCGAGAGTCGTGCCTATCGGAGGAGAACCACCAGTTCAGCCCGTCCAGCCTGCAGAGCCTGATGATGGCACTTTGGTGGGTCTCATCAGGTCACTATTAGCCTCCCAGGATCGTCGCGGAGATGTCTTGCACCAGGCGGTGGCAGATGCTCTGACCAGAGGAGGTCATCAGGGTAATAGCGCGGCCAACAGCTTCAAGCGCTTGAACCCTCCCTTCTTCGACGGCAGTGAAGATGCGATCGCTGCAGATGCATGGCTTCAGGACACAGAGGTGATTCTAGAAGCAGCCAGGACCCCAGAGAATGAGAAGGTGGCCGTGGTGCGCCTGCAGTTATTGGATCTTGCCCGCAGCTGGTGGGCAGCGCAGGCCGATGGATTAGTGGCCCCTATTTCGTGGGCAGTATTCAGGGAGAGATTCCAGACCAAGTATTTTGATGCTGTAGCTCGGTATGATCTACAGACGAGGTTCACAAATCTGAAGCAGATGGACAGGACGGTCGATGGATATGCGGCCGAGTTCTCCAGGCTTAGTCGGTTTGCTCCCACCTTGGTGGCGACCGAGTTCGATAGAGCCCAGCGGTTCCAGCAGGGGCTCCACCTAGAGATTTTATTGGCGGTGGAGCAGTTTGAGCATCAGACTTTTGATGCAGTGTTGAGAGCAGCCCGGAGGCATGAATATACCTCCCAGAGGATCGTGGATAGGACCGGAGGTCGGAAGCGATATCACGGCCAGATGAATCAGTCATCAGCACCAGCCCCGGCAGCCAGGGCCTTGACCATTGGAGCTCCGAGGCGGGCGGCCTCAGTGACGTCGGTTCAGCATTCCACCCCGACGCACCCTCAGCAGCAGAAGCAGAAGCAGTCTTCCGCAGTGGGATGTTCACACTGCGGGAAGCCAGGGCATGTGGTATCAGAGTGTCGCAGAGCACATGGTTTGTGCTTAGTTTGTGGTGCCCCGGACCACAGGGTTGGGAACTGCCCGAACATAGGGAGTTCATCAGCTTTCTCTAGTCCTTCAGTTAGAGGATCAGCACCAGTCCAGCAGCAGCAGCAGCAGCTGCAGTACCCGTTCCCGAGGCCATTGCCGACACAGGTCCAGGCATTCCAGCAGCAGAGACCGCAGCAGTATGCCCAAGCCCAAGCCCTAGCCCTGATCCAGAGCAGGCAGAGAAATTTTCAGCAGAGGGGACCCGCACCCAGAGGACATGGTCAAGTGCTGGCTTTGACCATGGGAGAAGAAGGAATAGCACCAGGAGAGGTAGTGGCAGGTACTATTCTCGTCAACACCTTTCCAGCTTCAGTATTATTTGACTCTAGTGCATCGCATTCATTTATGTCTGCATGATTCGCGACACGGGTAGGATTGGAGCCCGAGTCATTATCAGTAAGGCTCAATATACTTACTGGTAACGGACTTGTGGGAGTAGATAGGGTATTTTCTTCGTGTCGGATCGTAGTTAGCGGTAGAGAATTCTCCGCTAGATTGATAGAGTTTCCGATGGCCGATTATGATGTGGTCTTAGGGATGGATTGGTTGAGGGACCAGTATGCTAGGATAGACTGCCACATTGGTAGGGTTATTTTTAGCATTCCAGGCGAGCCGGAGTTTTCCTTCTCCCGAGGCAAAGTTGAACCTTCTCCTCCAGTGTTGCGGATGGCAGTGGCAGCAGTGCAGTTGCCTCGGATAGTCGAGGAGTTTCCAGATGTTTTCCCAGAAGAGCTTCCAGGGATGCCGCCAGAGCGAGAGATCGAGTTTACCATCGACTTGATTCCCGGGACAGCCCTAGTGTCAGAGAGAGTCTACAGGATGGCGCCGTCAGAGCTAGAGATATTGTACAAGATGATTGAAGAACTCAGAACCAAGGGATTCATTCGTGCTAGTGGATCGCCTTGGGGAGCCCCGATGCTTCTTGTGAAAAAGAAGGATGGTACGTCCAGATTGTGTGTTGATTATCGTACCTTGAACTCGGTGACAATCAAGAACAGATACCCTCTCCCGAGGAAAGATGACTTGTTTGATCAACTCAAGGGGGCAGCAGTGTTCTCGAAGATCGACTTGCGCTCAGGATATCATCAGATCAGAGTCAGAGAGCAGGACATCCCGAAGACAGCTTTTAGATCGAGATATGGGCATTGGGAGTTCCTTGTGATGCCATTTGGAGCAACCAATGCGCCGGCAGTATTTGTGAGGCCCGCCTCACTGTATCAGTATTTTATACGGATACATATTTATTTGAGCTATATTTCGTATTTCTTGAATTTTGAGAATATTTAAAGTTGCTGAATTGTCATTGTACGGATTTCTGACAATCGTCGGGTGACCCGTATACTGGCTTGTTTCATTTATTTTGGTATGAATCATGACTTGGTTTTAATTTGATTTGACTTGGTTTTATTGGTTTGGTTTAACATGGTTTGGTTTGGCTTGGACTTGGTTGGTTTAGTTGGTTTCTTATGAGAGAGGTGTATGGTTTAGATTGAGTGGAGAGGAATGAATGGTGGAGATTGCTTGGGCTTGTTATATAAGCCACCTACCACTCTCTCTCCTCCATTATTCATTTCATTTTCCATCTTCATCTTCTTCTTCTTCTTTCCTTCTTCACCAAGGAGGAGAGGCAAGTACACCTTGCCGAACCTTGAACAAATTTACTTTTGATTGTTCCATCTTCTTCCTTGCATGATTCTAAGCATGTTTAGAACTTGGAGTTTTTGATTTTACCGGGTGGATTCTTGTAGATCGAAGTTTATATTATTTTCAGTTTTCTTGGGTTTTGATCTACCAAACTTGTTTACGAAAACTAATAGTTCCATGTTGTAGAGAATTCAATTTCATGCAGTTTTGGCTTTTGTTTCACTTGATTTCGGCTTCGGATGAGGAAGTTATGGCCAAAAACAATTTCTGGTCATTTCTATGTTCATCTACAGCATGTCGCGGTAGCCGCACAGCATGTCGCAGAAGGCGCATGTCGCAGTAGGCGCATGTTGCAATGAAGCGCATGTCGCGGTAGCCGCACAGCATGTCGCAGAAGGCGCATGTCGCAGTAGGCGCATGTTGCAATGAAGCGCATGTCGCGGTAGCCGCATATCATGTCGCAGTTGGCACATATGATGTCTCTGTTGACGCATGTCGCAGTTGACGAATATGATGTCGCTGTAGGCGCATGTCGCAGTAGGCGCATGTTGCAATGAGGCGCATGTCGCGATAGGCGCATATCATGTCGCAGTTGAGCCACATGAGGCGCATGTCGCGATAGGCGCATATCATGTCGCGCATGAGCCGCATTAAGGCGCATGTCGCAGTAGGCGCATATGGTGTCGCAGTTGCATGCATGTCGCAGAATAGGCCGCATAATGCATATTTTGACTATTTCTAACTGTTATATGTTCTAAATGACTGAATTATGGCTCGAATTTCTTCCAACTCCCAACATGAAAGTTGTAGAGTTTTTCCTTGGCTTCAAGAGTATATATATATAATATTAATTAACTGTGCAAGTTTCTTTCTTTTAATATGGAGCTCCTGATTGTACTGTACATTTTCTATTCTTGGCCTATATTGCGACGACCCACTTAATAGCTTGTTATTTCTTAAATGAATGAAATTGACATGACTTGATAGTGACCCGCCGTGGTGCACTCCTGACATGATAACTTGACCTGACAAACCTGATATGATAAACTTGACATGATAATTCTTGATAGTGGCCCGTCGTGGCGCACTCTTGACATGATAAACCTGACATGACATTCCTTGAAATGCTGTTGCGACGGCTAACACGACTTGACAAGATTGAATAACTTGGACATCGTGGACGATTGTGCTTGTACAAATGAACCCGTCTTGTCTTGCATCATGTCTAGGACGGGGACCTCTGAGTACCACGGTCAGGGGTACCCACTGGAATCGACTAAGGTTAACAACTAGAATAATCCAGTAGTCATGAAGAGATTTTCCAGCTACAGGCAATCCCGTTACCTGGGCGCGCTTGTGGATTTGTAGCCTGCCGACGAGTAGGGCACACTTCCAGCACACTGTTATGTGTTGCACCCTTATTGTACTAATATTCGCCTGGATAACCTGGATGGTCTGCAGGGCTTGTGGCTGTGGAATAATCTCACTGCATCTTGCTAGTAATTAGGCCTGTGATAACCCTAGTTAGTTAAAGTATCAAGCCGTACTTATTGCTTGGCCGTGAATGTTGGATGAAGTTCGATCAGTCTAGTCTTGTCTTGATCTTGTACTTGGTTGTTACATGTCCTGATTTCTTACTTTATCTTGCCGATAAATGGTGGGAGAAACCAAGTTCTGTTCAGACGAAGGGTTACAACCCCGGTCCTTGTTTGGTTTACGGGTTGTAACCTGGTTATCTGAATAGTCCCATGGTTATCTCATCGTATATCACCTTCCCAGTCTAAGTCTTGTTTAGATCCAGTTCCTAATTGTTTCCAGGATAATGATTGCAATGATTGTCACTCTAATGTATTGTACTCTGTATTGTCACTCCCTGTTTGTCACTCTCTGAGTGTCACTTAATGATTGTCACCTTTAGCAATAAATGATCAGAGACCAAGTTCTGTTCAGGCGAAGGGTTACAACCTCGGTCCTTGTTTGGTTTAAGGGTTGTAACCTGGCTTCCGGAATAGTACTTTCGTCCTCTCTTCGTATATTGCCTAGCTCTAGTTATTTAATATGTTCTCTAGTTACTTTATCTCACCTGTTCATATGACGACTTGCTTTGCATAACTCTTAAAAGATCTTTTGCTTAACAAGTCTACTTTTACTTGTGTTTACTAAATGCTTTACTTACTGCCTTCTTATGTTCGGGTTAAGTGCATTGGTACTGTACGAATCTCGATCCTCCTTTACTTATTACTTTCTTTTCCTGTTGTTTGTCTATGATTGCTGGTTTTAAGTACATTGTTCGGCCTCCTTTGTGGTACTTGCTATTTGGGGTCTGACCCCACTGGTTTTGCATGGCCAGGTTCTGATAGAAGAGCCCGAAGGATCTACCGTACCATTCACTCGACGGTGACCAGCCGGAGCACCAGAGTGCCTCAGTGGGCTCTTCTTCATTCTCCCACTGATATGTAAATTCTCTTCTTGTAACGTTTAGCCCCGAGCACGTGTTTAGCTCGTGTTTTGGTGTTTTCCTTGATATTGTAGCCTACGGGCATAAACATGATATGTGTATTCTAGACTATAGCTAGTCCTTATCATGTACGACTAATATTCTAGCTAGTCATCAGTTCTGTGGTACTGGCTTCATGATCAGTCATGTATATATGGTTCGGGACGCCTTACTATTGTATGTATGATGATCGTACTCTTGCTCTTGTATAATTGCCTGTGATTGAGATACCTAGGATTGTTAAACCATAGGATTGACTGATGGCATGTAGAGTAACCCCCATGTCTTGACAGCTTATACGTGATTTCAGAGTATTAACGTACTTTGGGATTGCGTAGCTGGCTATGTCTGCCCCCGCTCTCCAGTATTCTGGTTCTGGGGCGTGACATGGTTTTAGTGGTGGTCCACGCAGGTCTCGATTTTCAGATTTGTGGGGGTTACCATGTTTAGATATCTCAATCACGATTATCTTTATTGATCTCCTTCGGATTATTCTCTATCTCTGATACTTGACTTGATATCTGTTTTGATCGTTGGTCATTCCTGTTCCCATGATTTGATCTTGTGTCCTTCAACTTTCAAGGGCACTGTTCTTGATCCCTCTGATTATCTTGTTCGTGTTTTGCCGAGGGCAGCTCAACATTCTTTAGCCAGGCCAGTTATGGAGGATCAGTCTCAGCATGCAGGCAGAGATATCAGTCCATCTCGATCAGCCAGTCTCTTCTGTCTTCGTATCTTGAGACAGGTGATAAGTTCATGTATCTGTTTCAACTACGATGATACGTCCTGGGTAGAGTCACGTCTTGAACTAAGTCATTGGTACCGACTTACCTTGAGGCTCGACTTTTATCCATTTTTGGGAGTCAGCTTAGGCCAGCAAGGACGTTGGTTCTACACAACTGTCTCAGGAGACATATTGATCCATATGCCTCCAGCCCTTCTTGATCATGATTGTATTTGTTCTTGTGCATTTATTTACCGCTTACGCATTTAATTACATTACTGATTGTTTTACTTTACTTATATGCCGTGCTTGATTTATTGAGATTGTTGAGTTCCTGGAGCTTTTGTTTTGTTATCTTACTCGACTAGCCTCAGGAAATTCCGAGGACGGAATTTTTCTAAGGGGTAGAGAGTTGTGAGGCCCGCCTCACTCTATCAGTATTTTATACGGATACATATTTATTTGAGCTATATTTCGTATTTCTTGAATTTTGAGAATATTTAAAGTTGCTGAATTGTCATTGTACGGATTTCTGATAATCGTCGGGTGACCCGTATACTGGCTTGTTTCATTTATTTTGGTATGAATCATGACTTGGTTTTAATTTGATTTGACTTGGTTTTATTGGTTTGGTTTAACATGGTTTGGTTTGGCTTGGACTTGGTTGGTTTAGTTGGTTTCTTATGAGAGAGGTGTATGGTTTAGATTGAGTGGAGAGGAATGAATGGTGGAGATTGCTTGGGCTTGTTATATAAGCCACCTACCACTCTCTCTCCTCCATTATTCATTTCATTTTCCATCTTCATCTTCTTCTTCTTCTTTCCTTCTTCACCAAGGAGGAGAGGCAAGTACACCTTGCCGAACCTTGAACAAATTTACTTTTGATTGTTCCATCTTCTTCCTTGCATGATTCTAAGCATGTTTAGAACTTGGAGTTTTTGATTTTACCGGGTGGATTCTTGTAGATCTAAGTTTATATTATTTTCAGTTTTCTTGGGTTTTGATCTACCAAACTTACTTGTTTACGAAAACTAATAGTTCCATGTTGTAGAGAATTCAATTTCATGCAGTTTTGGCTTTTGTTTCACTTGATTTCGGCTTCGGATGAGGAAGTTGTGGCCAAAAATAATTTCTGGTCATTTCTATGTTCATCTACAGCATGTCGCGGTAGCCGCACAGCATGTCGCAGAAGGCGCATGTCGCAGTAGGCGCATGTTGCAATGAAGCGCATGTCGCGGTAGCCGCACAGCATGTCGCAGAAGGCGCATGTCGCAGTAGGCGCATGTTGCAATGAAGCGCATGTCGCGGTAGCCGCATATCATGTCGCAGTTGGCACATATGATGTCTCTGTTGACGCATGTCGCAGTTGACGAATATGATGTCGCTGTAGGCGCATGTCGCAGTAGGCGCATGTTGCAATGAGGCGCATGTCGCGATAGGCGCATATCATGTCGCAGTTGAGCCACATGAGGCGCATGTCGCGATAGGCGCATATCATGTCGCGCATGAGCCGCATTAAGGCGCATGTCGCAGTAGGCGCATATGGTGTCGCAGTTGCATGCATGTCGCAGAATAGGCCGCATAATGCATATTTTGACTATTTCTAACTGTTATATGTTCTAAATGACTGAATTATGGCTCGAATTTCTTCCAACTCCCAACATGAAAGTTGTAGAGTTTTTCCTTGGCTTCAAGAGTATATATATATAATATTAATTAACTGTGCAAGTTTCTTTCTTTTAATATGGAGCTCCTGATTGTACTGTACATTTTCTATTCTTGGCCTATATTGCGACGACCCACTTAATAGCTTGTTATTTCTTAAATGAATGAAATTGACATGACTTGATAGTGACCCGCCGTGGTGCACTCCTGACATGATAACTTGACCTGACAAACCTGACATGATAAACTTGACATGATAATTCTTGATAGTGGCCCGCCGTGGCGCACTCTTGACATGATAAACCTGACATGACATTCCTTGAAATGCTGTTGCGACGGCTAACACGACTTGACAAGATTGAATAACTTGGACACCGTGGACGATTGTGCTTGTACAAATGAACCCGTCTTGTCTTGCATCATGTCTAGGACGGGGACCTCTGAGTACCACGGTCAGGGGTACCCACTGGAATCGACTAAGGTTAACAACTAGAATAATCCAGTAGTCATGAAGAGATTTCCCAGCTACAGGCAATCCCGTTACCTGGGCGCGCTTGTGGATTTGTAGCCTGCCGACGAGTAGGGCACACTTCCAGCACACTGTTATGTGTTGCACCCTTATTGTACTAATATTCGCCTGGATAACCTGGATGGTCTGCAGGGCTTGTGGCTGTGGAATAATCTCACTGCATCTTGCTAGTAATTAGGCCTGTGATAACCCTAGTTAGTTAAAGTATCAAGCCGTACTTATTGCTTGGCCGTGAATGTTGGATGAAGTTCGATCAGTCTAGTCTTGTCTTGATCTTGTACTTGGTTGTTACATGTCCTGATTTCTTACTTTATCTTGCCGATAAATGGTGGGAGAAACCAAGTTCTGTTCAGACGAAGGGTTACAACCCCGGTCCTTGTTTGGTTTACGGGTTGTAACCTGGTTATCTGAATAGTCCCATGGTTATCTCATCGTATATCACCTTCCCAGTCTAAGTCTTGTTTAGATCCAGTTCCTAATTGTTTCCAGGATAATGATTGCAATGATTGTCACTCTAATGTATTGTACTCTGTATTGTCACTCCCTGTTTGTCACTCTCTGAGTGTCACTTAATGATTGTCACCTTTAGCAATAAATGATCAGAGACCAAGTTCTGTTCAGGCGAAGGGTTACAACCTCGGTCCTTGTTTGGTTTAAGGGTTGTAACCTGGCTTCCGGAATAGTACTTTCGTCCTCTCTTCGTATATTGCCTAGCTCTAGTTATTTAATATGTTCTCTAGTTACTTTATCTCACCTGTTCATATGACGACTTGCTTTGCATAACTCTTAAAAGATCTTTTGCTTAACAAGTCTACTTTTACTTGTGTTTACTAAATGCTTTACTTACTGCCTTCTTATGTTCGGGTTAAGTGCATTGGTACTGCACGAATCTCGATCCTCCTTTACTTATTACTTTCTTTTCCTGTTGTTTGTCTATGATTGCTGGTTTTAAGTACATTGTTCGGCCTCCTTTGTGGTACTTGCTATTTGGGGTCTGACCCCACTGGTTTTGCATGGCCAGGTTCTGATAGAAGAGCCCGAAGGATCTACCGTACCATTCACTCGACGGTGACCAGCCGGAGCACCAGAGTGCCTCAGTGGGCTCTTCTTCATTCTCCCACTGATATGTAAATTCTCTTCTTGTAACGTTTAGCCCCGAGCACGTGTTTAGCTCGTGTTTTGGTGTTTTCCTTGATATTGTAGCCTACGGGCATAAACATGATATGTGTATTCTAGACTATAGCTAGTCCTTATCATGTACGACTAATATTCTAGCTAGTCATCAGTTCTGTGGTACTGGCTTCATGATCAGTCATGTATATATGGTTCGGGACGCCTTACTATTGTATGTATGATGATCGTACTCTTGCTCTTGTATAATTGCCTGTGATTGAGATACCTAGGATTGTTAAACCATAGGATTGACTGATGGCATGTAGAGTAACCCCCATGTCTTGACAGCTTATACGTGATTTCAGAGTATTAACGTACTTTGGGATTGCGTAGCTGGCTATGTCTGCCCCCGCTCTCCAGTATTCTGGTTCTGGGGCGTGACAGTATTCATGGACCTCATGAATCGTATCTTTATGCCTTATTTGGATCAGTTCGTGATTGTGTTCCTAGACGACATCCTAGTCTACAGCAAGAGTGAGGCGGAGCATGAGCAGCATCTCAGAATTGTCCTTCAGATTCTCAGGGAGCACCAATTGTATGCCAAGTTCAGTAAATGCAAGTTTTGGCTCGATCGCATTTCGTACTTGGGTCATATCATCACCAGAGGAGGAGTAGAAGTGGATCCCCAAAAGATCGTGGCCATTGAAACGTGGCCGGTACCTAGCACAGTGGCAGAAATTTGCAGTTTTCTTGGCTTAGCCGGCTACTACTGACGATTTGTTTCAGACTTTGCTCGGATTTCAGCGCCATTGACCCAGTTGACCCGCAAGGATGTGCAGTTTGCTTGGACAGCAGAGTGCCAGGATTCTTTTGAGAGGTTGAAGCGGGGCTTGATGACGGCACCCATTCTCACGCTTCCAGATGGAACCGGAGGATTCTCAGTATATTGTGATGCTTCAGGCAGAGGTTTAGGATGTGTTCAGATGCAGCATAGGAAGGTAATAGCTTATGCGTCACGACAACTTCGTAATCATAAGAGAAATTACCCAATCCATGACTTAGAGCTGACAGCAGTAGTGTTTGCACTTAAGTTGTGGAGGCACTACTTGTACGGAGATAGGGTGGAGATTTTCACCGACCACAAGAGCCTGAAGTATGTTTTCACCCAGAAGGATCTTAACATGCGTCAGAGGAGGTGGCTGGAGCTTCTTGTGGATTATGATGTCAGCTTGCAGTATCATCCTGGGAAGGCCAATGTCGTAGCAGATGCATTGAGCAGAAGAGCCGGAGCTTATTTTCTAACAGCACAACCAGAGCTGTTAGCAGATCTTCAGAAGATGGGTATTGAAGTTGTTCTCCCTTCCAGTGTGGCGTTGATGGCCAACATGCAAGTTCAGTCCACTATAGTCGAGAGGATCCGGATGGCGCAGTCGGCAGATTCCAAGCTTCAGCGACTCAGAGCAGAGTGTGAGGCAGGACGAAGACCAGAGTTATGCATTCATGAAGATGGTACACTTCGACATGGTAAGCGTCTTTGTGTACCCAGTGGAAATATCAGACAGGAGATCATGGCAGAGGCTCACAGTTCGCAGTATTCCATTCATCCCGGCGGTACGAAGATGTACCGTGATATTCGTTAGCACTTTTGGTGGAATGGCATGAAGAGGGAGATAGCCCGGTTTGTCTCTCGTTGTTTAGTCTGCCAACAAGTTAAGGCCGAACATCAGAGACCAGCTGGACTACTTCAACCATTGCCAATTCCAGAGTGGAAATGGGAGCATATAACCATGGATTTTGTGACTGGATTGCCTAGATCCCTGGCTGGCAGAGACGCTATTTGGGTTGTCATAGACAGGCTCACGAAGGTGGCTCATTTTCTCCCGTTCAGAGTTGGTCAGTCGACGACTCAGCTAGCGGAGATGTATCTCCGACAGATTGTCAGATTGTACGGTGTACCAGTCAGTATCACCTCGGACAGAGATTCCAGATTTACGTCGCACTTTTGGCGTAGCCTGCAAGAGAGTTTGGGGACTCGCCTCCAGTTCAGCTCAACTTATCACCCGCAGACAGATGGCCAGTCAGAACGCACGATCCAGACTCTCGAAGATATGTTGAGATCTTGTACGCTCGACTTCGGTGGTTCGTAGGAAGATCCCCTGCACCTGGTAGAGTTTTCGTACAACAACAGTTTCCAAGCTAGTATCCAGATGGCGCCATTCGAGGCACTGTATGGTAGGAAGTGCCGATCCCCGCTAGCATGGGACGATGTCGGAGAGAGGCAGATGCTCGGTCCAGAAATGATTGCTCAGACCGTTGAGGTGGTCAGGAGAGTCAGAGATCATCTTCGAGTTGTCCAAGATTGCCAGCGTCATTGGGCCGATTCTCATCGGCGCCCTCTTGAGTTTTCTGTCGGCGACCATGTATTCCTGAGGATTTCGCCTAACCGTGGCGTCATTCGTTTCGGCGTGCGGGGAAAGCTTAGTCCTAGGTATATAGGGCCATTTGACATTCTGGAGCGAGTAGGAGATGTATCCTATCGTCTTGCTCTTCCACCGTCGCTACGTGAGGTGCATGACGTGTTCCATGTATCCCAATTGCGACGGTATATCCCGGACCCGAGCCACATCCTGGATCATTCGGAATTGGTTGTTGGTACCAACCTTTCGTATGAGGAGAGGCCCGTGTCTATATTGGATCGAAGAGAGAAGACACTCAAGAACAAGACTATCAAGTTAGTCCGAGTTGCTTGGGGTCATCACTCTTTGGGTGAGTCAACGTGGGAGCGTGAGGATGATATCCGATCGCGATATCCCGACCTGTTTGACTCGTGAGGTATAATATCTTTCTTATGCCTCATACCTTCGATTCCGTGCTTGCATGAATAATTTCTTGATTGCTTGATTAGTATAGCTTGCCTGTGATTAGTATAGCTTGTCCTTGCAATTCTAACCTCTTGATTAAATTCCGAGGACGGAATTCTTTTAAGGTGGGTAGAGTTGTAATGCCTGTAGTTCGTATTACGTATCTTGGAATACGTGTACGTATTTTATCTTGTATCGCATATCTCTTGGCTTGGCTCGGTTTATTTTGGGTTGGTTCGGCTAGGCTTGGGTTGCCTTGGTTCATCATGAACCAAGGGGAGAACCCCCACCTACCCCCACCATCATCCTTTATTAACCCATTCCCTCATTCTCTCTCTTCATTACTCTTCTTCTTCTCCACATTTACTTCTACACCCACCAGGAAGAGAGAGAGAGAGAGAGAGAGAGAGAGAGAGAGCGCGCTAGCTTAGGAAAGTGCAAACTTGCTTCATGATGGATATCAAGTTTTATTATTCCATTCTCTTCCTTGCTTGATTCTAAGATACTTTAGAACTTGGCATTTTCCATTTTGATGGATATTTTCTTGTAGATCTAAGTTTATATTATTTTCGATTTTCTTGGATTTTGATCTATTAAACTTCATTATTTTCATGTTTTGAATGTTCCATGTTGTAGAGAATTCGATTTTACCCAAAATAGACCTTTGAAAAGTTGGATTTCGACTTGTTTTGAGGAAGTTATGGCCAAAAGCATTTTTGGCCATTTCTATGCTCATCTGTTCTGATTTTGGCAGGGACGATGAATAGTGCCGTATGAATAGTGCCGCAGCCGCATGAGCATGAATAGTACCGCAGCCGTAGGAATGAATAGTGTCGCAGCCGCATGAGCATGAATAGTACCGCAGCTGCAGGAATGAATAGTGCCGCAGCCGCATGAGCATGAATAGTACCGCAGCCGCATGAATAGTGCCGCATGAGCATGAATAGTACCGCAGCCGCATGAATAGTGCCGCAGCCGCATGAGCATGAATAGTACCGTAGCCGCTGGAATGAATAGTGCCGCAGCCGCATGAGCATGAATAGTACCGCAGCCGCATGAATAGTGCCGCCGCCGCATGAGCATGAATAGTACCGCAGCCGCATGAATAGTGCCGCAGCCGCATGAGCATGAATAGTGCCGCATGGGATGAATAGTGCCGCAGAATGCCGCATAGGGCCTATTTTGGCTGTTTTTGGCCGTTTTAAGTCCTATTTGGCTGAATTATGGCCAGAATTTCTCCCAACTCCCAACATGAAAGTTGTAGATCTTTTCCTTGGCTTCAAGAATATGTTATTAGTTATTTTATGCAATTTTTCTCATTCATGATAATGTAAGAATAGAACACGATAGTGGCCCGCTGTGGCGCACTCTTGACAAGTAAGCTGACATGATATATCTCGACATGCTGTTACGACAGCTAGCCTGACATGACAAGTATGAAAGATCTGGACACCGTGGACGATTGCGTTTGTACAAATAAACCAGTACTGTCTTGCATCATGTCTAGGATAGGGATCCCTGAGTACCACGGTCAGGTGTACCCACTGTAATCGACTAAGGCTAATAAACTAGAATAATTCAGTAGTCATGAAGAGATTTTCCAGCTACAGACAATCCCGTTATCTGGGCGCACTAAGTGGACTTGTAGCCTACCAACGAGTAGGGCACATTTCCAGCACACTGTCACGTGTTGCATCCTTCATAAACGGACATTCGACCTGGATAACCGGATGGTCTGCAGGGCTTGTGGGTGTTGGGATAATCTCATTGCATCTTGCTAGTAACTAGGCCTGTGATAACCCTAGTTAGTTAAAAGTATCAAGCCGTACTCTTGATTGGCCGTGATTGATTGGATGGTGTTTATTCCAGCTTAGTCTTATCCTGATCCTGTGAAAGATTGTGACATGACATGATTATTGATGCTTGCCTTAACAATAACGATCGGGGGTCCAGTTCTGTTCAGGCGAAGGGTTACAACCCCGGTCCTTGTTTGGTTTAAGTGTTGTAACCTGGCTCCCGGAGCAGTTCTGTATCCTCTCTTCGTTTATTGTCTTATTTCAACCCCATGCCATGTTCGTCATGTTTTACCTTATCTTAATACCATGATTATTTATACTGGCCTTAGCAATAAAGATCAGGGGTCCAGTTCTGTTCAGGCGAAGGGTTACAACCCCGGTCATTGTTTGGTTTAAGGGTTGTAACCTGGCTCCCGGAGCAGTTCTGTGTCCTCTCTTCGTTTATTGTCGTTACTGTACCAATAGTATTTGAGACGGGTTTCTATTCAGGTGAAGGGCTGCAACCCCAGTCCTTGTTTGGTTTAAGGGTTGTGACCTGGCTACTTGAATGGTTTCTTCGTACTCAGCTTACTGTTATCTCTATTATTATCAGTTCTTTATTATTTATCTTTAATATTCTATTGTGATATGCTGGTTTTAGTTCCTAAGTGAAGCCTCCTTTGTGGCACTTGCTCTTTCTGGGGTTTGACCCAGCTGGTTTTGTGTGGCCAGATATCGGAGCAGCACCAGAGGATCTACCTATCTTCCAGCCAGATGGTGACCACCAGGCGTAACCCTGGCAACGAGTGGGTTTCTTTTTGTTCTCCCACTTTATTGTAAAAATTATTCTTTTGAGTTGTTTAGCCGGCGAGCACGTGTTAGCTCGTATTGCACCTTTATTTACTGTCTGCCTACGGGCTGTAACATGATTGACAGATCCTAGGGTTGATCATTTATGACTAAACTCTTGCTAGTCCTGACATTTTGTACGACTAGCTTCATGATCACCCAATATGTAATGTATGGGACGCCGTACTATTGTATATTTGGTGCTCTGACATCTTGTAACTGTGACTACTTGCTTGTGATTGAGACAATAGGCTTGTTCATGACCATAGGAGACTGATGGCTTGCAGTTAAACCCTCATGTATCTAGACAGCCGTGACCGTATAGCGAGGTGGGTTGCACTTCAATATACGTAGCTGGCTATGTACGCCCCCGCTCTCCAGTATTCTGGTTCTGGGGCGTTACAGATATCGACAGGGAAAGCGTCCGACTTTGCAGAGGACGAGTCGGGAGTGTTGCGCGTGAAGGGACGGCTATGAGTACCGGACGACGCAGAACTTAGAAAGGAGATAATGTCGGAGGCGCATTATGCAAAATATTTTTTGCATCCTGGTAGCACCAAGATGTATAAGGACCTCCGTGTTGTCTTTTGGTGGTGTAGTTGTAATGACCCGCTCCGCCCTAGCGGAACGCCGATTCAAACGGCAAGTGCAACGACTCAAACGAGCCGTCGACCCGAAGAGTTGGCATCGACAGATGAAGAATCGATGCAAGGCTTACATTGGCCCGTCAAGATGAATCCAGACTTAGACTTTCAAAGGCGCGCTCGGAGTATCGCTCGGCCGATGCGAACATCGCTAAGGTGGGTGGCTCCGATGAAACCGTCTTTGCTTAGCCTGGACACATAACAATACGGACACTATAGCTAGAATCACTAGGCGATAACACCGCGCATGCTAGTAAATGACTCAACGCACCTAGCTAAGGGAATAATCCCACCTTGCATGCTTGTATAGAATATGGAAAGGAACATGGAAAATATGAGAACTCTAGCACCGCGCTCCATGCTCGTGCTACGGCACAAGCTTACGTTCAAGTCCCTTACGCGTTCAACAATGAAACAATGAATGGATTACAACAATGAAACGGGAAGACTATCAACATAGTCGTTCCAAGTAGAGTATAGCAACATTGAAAGATTATGGGACCGATGGGTCGCCAAGGCGACTCCCGCACGAGGAGTTGCATAATATGTGAATGAAAGAATGAATGGATAAGTGAATGAATGAGCCAACGAATGAAAGAATGAATACGTGAATGAATCAATGAACGAACAAACAAGTGAAAGAAAGAAAGAATGAATAAAAGATAAGAAGGAAAGGAATGATTAACGACAGGTATGACGGGCACGTGCAACGGGGCTCGCTACCCGCGCTGCACGGACGCCAACCTAGTCGATAACGCATTAAGGCTAAGGGTTAGCCTACGGCTCGGAGACAGCCGTTAAGTTAAAATGACAAATAATACGAAATGGTCGTGGACAATCTCCTCGTATACGGGAGGTGGGAGATATAAGGGATTTCCGCGGCATGATCAAAGGGAGGATCGTGGCCGGCCTAGGCGGAAATCAAAGGGGGCTTACGGGCTGCCTGAGGGGGGCTTGGCTACCCGGGGGACGTAAGTGCAGGGTATTTCAAGACACTATCAACGTGTACCAGCCGCACGCTCTGAATAGTTGCGAAATACCAAGGGAAAAAGGGTCCAAAATGGCTTGTGATGCCAGCGACCGGTGCATATAGAGTTAAGTGGGCTTTGCTGGTGGCGATCCACGTGCAAGTCCTTGCATTGAAATCAAAGTAGTCTAAGTTAAATGAACAATCGCCTACTGAACGGCTTGAAATGTATCACACCAAATGATAATGAATACTTCGTACAATGAGTTAGAGAATACGACTACGACGCGCTAGAAACTGAGGCAGGGACACGCCTATGATATTGAATGTTTCCAAGAATCACGTTATGTTATTACACATGAATTGTTTGACTAACTTGGTTTACTTTGGACAGGGAAGGCCGGACGGTAAGTATGGGTAAGTCGTGCATGTATTTCCATGCGACACTTGAATTTTGGCAACACGGGATAGGTTATGACATATGCCATGAAATTGATCCTAAGGCAAGATTAGAAAGACAATGAATGATAGAGATGCACAAAAGTAAATGGAACGTGTTTGGTAATGATAGTATTGTGGGCGAGCTAGCCTCCCCACCAGTGCATAACAATGTACTGATAACCCCACAGTCTGCTTGCAGGATGCAGGAGACGCCGGCGGGTGCGGAGCTTCCATCGAACGTGTTAAGGCGCGGAGCCAACTCCGGGGCCTTGGGACGTTGCAAGAAGCTGAAGCACCCTATACAGGACATAATGTGTCACGTCCCGCTCCCATAGGAGCGATCGTCCTCGCTAAGGCGTGATGCCGCACAAGCCTAGATTGCGCTCGTGCAAGGCGGGTTCCATAACGGCCGATTTCAGCGGCTGCGACGGGGTCGTCGCACAGAAGTCCCAAGCAGAGACATTGAATGATAGTAGCGGAAATTAAGAACAAACACAAGTTATTCAAAGAAGCTCTTTATTGATATTGAAACAACGGTTACATTGGGGCACAAGGCCAAGATTACAATCACTCAAGCTCACTCTTCTCACATTTTACAAGTTCACTCAGCTCTCTCTCATCTCTCAATTCAAGTCTTGAGCCGGCGGGAGCTTCGGAAGGCGATGTCCATACATTATGTCCCGTATAAGTCTTTGATCCATGCGGCCGCACGCTTCGAGTCGCCGAGGAACTCCATGCCTCGACGCGTCCAAGCGAGCTCCGCGCCACGAGCTTCTACCTGTGCCTGCACATGTAAACTATGTGGGTGTCAGTACTCAACTGTACTGGTGGAATGAGCTCCTCGCCCACCCATACAAAACCAACACGTTTACTTTACTTTGTGCAACATAGTCCCCGTTTGTATTGTCTTTCTACTCTTGCCTTAGGATCAGTTTTATGACCGACGCCTTTGTCACGTCCCAGAACCAGAATACTGGAGAGCGGGGGCAGACATAGCCAGCTACGTATAACAAAATGGGATCCACACCGCTATACGGTCACGGCTGTCTAGATATGTGAGGGTTTCACTACAATCCATCTGTCTCTTAAGGTCATGAAATAGCCTATTGTCTCAATCTCAGCCAACTAATAATAGTTACAAGATGTTAGATCACCAAATATACAATTGTAAGGCGTCCCAAACATTACATATCCAGATGATCATGAAGCTAGTCGTTACAAAATGTGAGGACTAGCAAGAGTTCAGTCATACATGATCAACCCCCGGGGCTTGTCAATCATGTTACAGCCCGTAGGCAGACAGTAAGTAAGTACAATCGAGCTAACACTTGCTCGTCGGCTAAACGCCTCAAAGGAATAATTTACAATATTACAGTGGGAGAACAAAAGAAACCCACTCGAAGCCCTGGTTACGCCTGGTGACCACCATCGGGCTGGAAGACAGGTAGATCCTTTGCTGCTGCTCCGGTATCTGGCCATACAAAACCAGCTGGGTCAGACCCCAGGAAGAGCAAGTGCCACAAAGGAGGCCACAAAATAAGAACCAAAGCCAGCAAATTAGCACAATAATATAATTACATAATAAGAGACAGTAATTTAAGAAAAAGCATGATGGGTAATTATAAAAGACAATCTTGCATAGAATCACTAAAAGACAGGACATATGGAAAAGCATGTCAGGATGATATACGATGAGATAACCATGGGACTATTCAGATAGCTAGGTTACAACCCGTAAACCAAACAAGGACCGGGGTTGTAACCCTTCGTCTGAACGGAACTTGGTTTCTCTCACCATTTATCGGCAAGATAAATATAAGGAATCAAGTCAAGTAACAATCTGGAGTGACAATCATTATAGTGACAATCTGGAGTGACAATCCTTATAGTGACAATCTGGAGTGACAATCCTTATAGTGACAATCTGGAGTGACAATCCTTATAGTGACAATCTGGAGTGACAATCATTATATTGACAATCTGGAGTGACAATCCTTCAATCATTCTGGTACAATCTTACAATCAATCAATTCTAGACAATACTATACTGGACTAGACTCCATCCAAGCAATCACGGCCAATCATTGCCTACGGCTTTCTACATTAACTAACTAGGGTTATCACAATCCTAGTTACTAGCAAGATGCAATGAGATGCTCCAAGTAGTCACAGGCCCTGCAGCTATTCAGGTTATCCAGGCAATCATTATAGTGACAATCTAGAGAGTACAATGCATTATAGTGACAATAGAGTTCAATCGTTTAAGTGACAATGGAGGGTGCCCCACATAACAGTGGGCTGGAAATGTGCCCTACTCGTCGGCAGGCTACAAGTCCAATCATTTGCGGCCGGGATAACGGGATCGCCTGTAACTGGGGAACATCTCTTCGTGACTAGTGAATTATACTAATTATTAACCTTAGTCCAATTCAGTAGGTACTCCTGACCGTGGTACTCAGGAGTCCCCTCCTAGACATGATGCAAGACAGGACTGGATTATTTGTACAAGCACAATCGCCCACGGTGTCAGGATTAATTATACAGGTCATGTCATGTCAGGTAGCCGTCGCAACAGCTATTCAAGATGTATCAGGTCAGGTTATCATATCAAGTGTACTAGTCAGGAGTGCGCCACGACGGGCCACTATCAGGTCATGCTCAATTATCAATTCCAAACATATCCAGTAAATTCGTGATTATCAAGTTCAGGACAAAAGGCGTAAATAAAATATCAATATACAGGGCTATAGAAGAGCCAAGCTTAAAGAATTAAAACCAAAACTCCAAGAGCCAATGGGTTAAGCAAGGGGTTCAGGGGGCAGCGTACACACAAAGTCACGCACGCAGGAGAGCGGCGTACACGAAAGTCACGCACGCTCAAGGGGAGCAGCGTACATGAAAAGTCACGCACGCTCAAGGGAGCAGCGTACATGAGAAGTCACGCACGCTCAAGGGAGCAGCGTACATGAAAAGTCACGCACGCTCAAGTCTGCGTACGCACAAAAGCACGCACGCAGGAGACACGCTTCCAACAGGAAGCGTATCCAAGGCTCAGTGGCGTAAGCTAAGAAGCTCTGCCCACTGCTCACTGTCTTCTCCAAACAGCAAGAACACCATGATGAACCCAAAGCTTCAAAGCATCACAACTTAGCCATCCGAACTCCAAATTCGGATTTCCAAGGCTCCAACTGGAGTGAAACTGAATGCTCTTCCACATGAAAACATCAAAACCCATAAACATCCAACTAAAATAGATCAAACCATGCAAAATCCGAAAATAGGAAAACTTAGATCTAGAGCAATGGAGACACCAAATCACAAAAAGCCAAGAACTAATGTTGATCACCATGTCCTAATCTAGCTAATGGACCAAGGAAATAGGGTTCTCATGTAGTGGCAAGATGCACTTGCCTATGGGTGGAGAGTTGTGGAGGAAGGAGAAGAAGAAGAAAATAAATGGTGGTGGTAATGAAGAGAGAGAGTGGTAGGTGGGGATTATAAAGAGGGGGGGAATGTGGTGTGTTGAGGGTGGAGCATAGGCTATGGTGATCCAATACCTATTAAACCCAACCAAACCAACCCAAACCAAGTAAAACCGAGCCATGACAAAACCCAAAATACGAGAAATACTGAAATTCCATAAGTTGAGAAAAATAAAAATACATGCCAAAATCAGATACGAGTATAAATACGAATTACGGGAAATGAGGGTGATAGCCTTGCCTACTTTGTGTCGTTAGACCATCCCGTGCTTGCAACATCAACGTTAACTCATAACTTGCCTCAAGACCCTTCACGTGACAACAACGTTAACCTATCGAGTCGTGTTTGCCTTACGGTCATAATCAGAGACGCAACTACGCGATGAAGCTCCATTTCCGTGTGACCGTGCTTCGAATCCTTGCTGAGGCCGTGCCTCGCAAATTCAGTAAGACTTAACCATATCGCCGCCTCGCGGCCCTTGCTACTTTGACCACCAACTGACCCAATCAAGACTTGTGAATGTTAGTGTCACTCAACTAACTTTGCCTTGCGGCGGTTTCCCGACTTAAACTCAAACAACTCAACCAACTTAAGCAACTTATATGCCGACAACACAAGACTTGACGCCACATCTCGTGCCGAAGCACGACGCCTATGTTGAAACCCAATCTTAGGCCCAAACTTTGTGTTCTAACTGTACACACCTTCAACTCAACTCAATCCAAAGGCATACACGCGGTTAGCCGCTATTTGCCGACATCTATATGAACTTGGCCACTGGCATCACAAGCTATACCTTGACGTATAGTTTTGTTAATCGGGATCCTTTCGACGCAAGTAGCTAGCCCCGTCGCAAGTCCCCGCTTAACCTGTGCCAAAACCTTACGCACGACTATACCCTGTTCCCTCCTAGGCCGAGTCGGCCCCATGGCCCAGGGTTACCGCTCGAGGGTTTATCGCCCTTGTCGACAAGTTGTCAAATGACCATGCAAGACTCGACACAAATTGACGTCTCACATAGTCATTCCTCTACCAAAACCAAGACTTCTATCCTTGAGACCCCTCGACGACCCACGGTTGCGAGCATTCCTTTCCTTGAGACCCCTCGACGACCCACGGTCGCGAGCATTTCCTTCTTTGTTACCCTATCATTTGGTTCAACTCATGAATGCCTATTTGATAGTCCTTTCTCAAAACTCACTTTGAATCAATTGTGATCCTGCCTTAACACTAGGTCCGTGCACCGTGCCTCAAACCGACTTCCGATCTACGCGACGCTATCGCCCAAGTCATACTTTATATGATGGGCCTTGGGATCGTGGGACTATTTAACTTGACAACCGCAGAATGAGCGGGACGGCACTTGAAATGACTTAGGTCGACCGACATAACTTTGCCTAACTTACTCAAGCCTACAACTTAACGAGCAAAGGCCGCGTCAAGCCTTGCCTCGATGGAACGTGCCGTGCACACGTTCGACTTTGAACGACCAAGTCATTTGGGTGCCTAGACTTATGGCACAAGCTGTGCAACGCAACTTAACTCATGGGGCAAGCCAAGGCTATGCCAAGCCTTGGACGACAAGACCGTGCATGCTTTATGAAGCATTCATGCGGGCGACGCCTATGACTTAGGCTATGCTCATAATTTCGCCGACTCAACCAACTTTCCTTCTCCCAAGCCACGGGACGAAGGATCGAGTGTCATTTTTCAAAGCACGCCGTGCACCAACTCTAAGCCGACCGTTGGACCTTTCCATATTCTAACTCATTTCGACCCGTCGGGATTATTGCCTTAGCTATGTGGATTCATCTCTTTTATTATTAAGCCTACTTGTGCAAGTTGAAAACATGCGTATTATTATGTGAAGGCAAAGATGAGACAAGTTCACCGAAACTACCCCACCTGAGCGAGCGGTCGCCTTGACCGAGCGATGTCTTCCAGCAGCCGTTGCAAGGCTAAGGCCGAACGCCGTCGGCGTTTCGATTCCTCCGATTGACTGAGCGGGACGGGGCACTACATAATGTATCGGAACATCGCCATGAATCATTCCATGTTGTAAGCCACTTGGCACGCCTTTTATGTTTCAGAGAGAGAGCTTAAGCGATTTATAATATTGGCCTAGCGCCGCTTGTAAACTTCTTGAAAATCAATAAAGAGTTTGAATTCGCTTCAACTTGTGTTCATTTACTTTCCGCTGCAAATGGGAACACTCTGTGCGACTCTGAGGCAAAGCTTGATGCAGCCTTTGCTCGTTAAGTTGTTGCGAAGTTAAGTTGGGCAAAGTTATGCCGGTCGACCTAAGACATCACAAGCACTGTCCCGCTCCTTCGCGGTTTGTCAAGTTAAGTAGTCCCACGATCTCAAGGCCCGTCGACTTGGGCAGGAGTGTCGCGTAGAGCACGATTGGCTTAAGGCACGATGCACGGACTGAATGTTTAAGGAAAGGACTATAAGTGATTCAAAGTGAGTTTTGAGAAAGGGATATCAAATAGGCATTCATGAGTTGAACCAATGATAGGGTAACAAGGAAGGAAATGCTCGCGACCGTGGGTCGTCGAGGGGTCTCAAGGATAGAAGTCTTGGTTTTGGTAGAGGAATGACTGTGTGAGACGTCAGTTTGTGTCGAGTCTTGCATGGTCATTTGATAACTTGTCGACAAGGGCGATGAACCCTCGAGCGGTAACCCTGGGCCATGGGGCCGACTCGGCCTAGGAGGGAACATGGTATAGTCGTGCGTAAGGTTTTGGCACAGGTTAAGCGGGGACTTGCGACGGGGCTAGCTACTTGCGTCGAAAGGATTCCGATTAACAAAACTATACGTCAAGGTATAGCTTGTGATGCTAGTGGCCAAGTTCATATAGATGTCGGCAAATAGCGGCTATCCGCGTGTATGCCTTTGGATTGAGTTGAGTTGAAGGTGTGTACAGTTAGAACACAAAGTTTGGGCCTAAGATTTGGGTTTCAACATAGGCGTCGTGCTTCGGCACGAGATGTGGCGTCAAGTCTCGAGTTGTCGGCATATAAGTTGCTTAAGTTGGTTGAGTTGGTTGAGTTTAAGTCAGGAAACCGCCGCAAGACAAAGTTGTTTGAGTGACACTAAGATGCACAAGTCTTGATTGGGTCAGTTGGTGATCAAAGTAGCAAGGGCCGCGAGGCGGCGATATGGTTGAGTCGCACATAGTTGCGAGGCACGACACAAAGGATTTGAAGCACGATCACACGGAAATGGAGCTTCATCGCGTAGTTGCGTATCTGATTATGGCCGTAAGGCAAACACGACTCGATAGGTTAACGTTGTTGGCACGAGAAGGGTCCTGAGGCAAGGTATGAGTTTTCGTTGATGTTGCAAGCACGGGATGGCCTAAAGACACAAAATATGCAAGGCGTCGGTCATAAAACTGATCCTAAGGCAAGACTAGAAAGACAATTGATAAAAAGGGATTATGTTGCACAAAGTAAATCAAACGTGTTGGGTTTGTATGGGTGGACGAGGAGCTCATTCCACCAGTACAGTTGAGTACTGACACCCACATAGTTTACATGTGCAGGCACAGGTAGAAGCTCGTGGCGCGGAGCTCGCTTGGATGCGTCGAGGCACGGAGTTCCTTGGCGATTCGAAGCGTGCGGCCGCATGGATTGAAGACTTATACGGGACATAATGTATGGACGTCGCCTTCCGAAGCTTCCGCTGGATCAAGCAAATGTACTTTGAGAGATGAGAGAGAGCTGAGTGATTGTAATGTGAGATGAGTGGATTTGAGTGATTGTAATCTTGGCCTTGCGCCCCATTGTAATCTATGTTTCAATATCAATAAAGAGCTTCTTTTGAATAACTTGCATTTTGTTCTAAATTTCTGCTGCATGTTCAATGTCTCTGCATGGGACTTCTGTGCGACGACCCCGTCGCAGCCGCTGAAATTGGCCGTTATGGAACCCGCCTTGCACGAGCGCAATCTAGGCTCGTGCGGCATCACGCCTTAGCGAGGACGATCGCTCCTACGGGAGCGGGGCGTTACATAATGGTATCAGAGCACGACTTTACGTCCTTGGACTATCGATTGAATTCTTTAACTCGTTGCTTCCGCAAAACTCTGTTGCTTTCGCAAGTTGATATCGTTGGTGCGCTCTCTTTCAAATGTCCCACGGGATGTCCATACAATAAGTCTATCTATTTTGCAAAACGTAGAAGAACAATTTTTATCAAAACAAAAAGATGGTTTGCGTAAGCACGGTTGGCTAAGTCGGGCTGGGCATATACACCAAGGATTGCATCGACCTTAGAAAAGTCGAGTGCGGAAATTGAATAGCGTCGATCAAGAATGAGTTGAACTCGGTTGAGTAAATGCGGGATGACTATCGATAGGGTGCTATCGAGCGACGATAACGTCGGTGCGATATAGATGAGCGTGCTTTGAAATTGAGAAATGGTTCGAACGGGATTCAAAAAGTCGATTTTTGATTCGAATGATGGTTTTGAGGATTTGATAAATGACTTCATCCCTGAGTGGTGTATGCGATAGCCTCAGAGATGTCGATCGATCAATTGAGGATTCGGGGTGTCGATGAGTCTATCAGCGAGCGTCGCACATATGCAAAGCCTTAGATTGAATATGATTGAGCAAAATGTAGTCTTGAAGTTTGACGTGTTGATCCAAACAGATTAGAAATAACGCGCACGGAACGTGCACGGGATTGAGGATTGCGCGAGTATGAAACGCGAAGGTGATTGAGTAGGTGAAATCAAATCGAAGAAAAGTTAAGGTGTAGCGAATGGATAACTTAATCGAGGAAATTGATACGATCGTATACGAAAAGTTAGCACGACAGGTGGATAGCGTGCATGAAAGTTTTGATTTTGAAATTATGCGAATGACTCAAGGATTGGATTGAATGTTGCTCGATGACTTAAGATAAAGGGATGAACGAATACGCGAATTTGGGTTTGAGGAAATTGATGTTGTGAATGATTCGAGGGATAATGATAGAACTTGAATTGAATGTCGAGGAGATTATCCAGTCGGACGATAGCATCATTCGCACGACTCGAAATTTGGTTGCAAAGGAAGATCGTTAGGTTACATATATCGTCGATGGTATTGAGGCGTATCAAAGATCGCTATGCGATAACTCGGGGGTACTCTGACTCGGCAAATGACGATCGTGCAAGTGTTATTGTTCGGTTGGATGCGATACTTAGGATATTGATCGAGATGAATGTTGGATGAAAAATGATCGTGTCTTGATGGTTACGTTGATAGCCACAACGTCGACGATCTTGTCTTGCGCGAGCGCAACTCTAGCCTCGCACATGCGTTGCGTCGGATTTGGGGCGATTGTTCCGCGTGAGCGCTGACATGGTGATTCATGTCGCGGGAATGGTCGAACTCGGAAAATCGGGATGCGGCAACTTTGATTGTCTCGACTTGTCGGTTTGATACGAAGGAAAAAATTTGAAGATGTTAGGACTTGCGATTGACGATAGAATGAAACTTGAGGATTGAATAGGTCCAATCCACGCATCGAGAATGAATTAGTCTAGACGCAAAACAAGAGTTACGTCCCGATGAGGATGATTATCCCGCGGGAGCGTGCATGGTGATTCATGCCCACCGTGGAAAAATCTGACTCGCGTGAGATCGGGACACAACGTATTGTTAAGTCAGATGACCTTGTGATCGATTACGTGAATTGGAATAAATGACTTAGGAAATGTGGAATGTGAATTATGGATTAGCAATGAATTGTGTCGTAGCGTGCTTGATTTGAGGAAGATTGATAGGCGATCTACGTCAAACGTGTTCAAAGAAGATAGACTATACGAAATGGCTTGATGAACGAGTGATGTCGATACGTCAAGGAATTGGTTGAAATATGAGTTATTGTAGGATGGCTTTGCTGAATGACTCGGACCCCGTGCGACGAATGTTGGGATGTGTGTAGGAAATCGATGCTCGATGTTTAGAAATCGGAGTGATGCGAGCTTGGGTAGAAAACCCCGTACTATCCACTTGGTTTGACCTTAGGATGGGGTCAGTGTTGATATTGTTGTTTGGGGAACTATGATTCCAATACTGACGGAAAGACATAGCCTAGCGGTTAGGCAGACGTCCGAGTGCGGAGCGATAGGAATGGTGAAGACACCACTCATAAGGCTCGGTTGACATGCATGTATATCAAGGACGCTTGAATGCGTGCACGATCCGACTCGAGTGGTGATGGCGGGATTCGCTATCACGAGGCTTGGTTGAAATGCATGTATTTTGGGGACGCCTAAGATATGCACGATCCATACTAAGTGATACGTTGAATTCAAGTAAGATTTGAGGAACGAGGAAGTATCGAGGATTTTGAGATCGTAAGTTTTGAAGAAAGGATTGAGGGTAGCACGAGCGTGGCTCGGATTTGAGGGAACGCGTAGGAGAAGTGTGCGGGAGAGTCGTTGAACGTTCGAGTGGTAAGTCAAGGAGTAAGTACTCAGTTAGTTTCGAGGGCGAAACTTTTTCTGAGTGGTGTATGATGTAGTGCCCCGTCCCGCTCAGTCAATCGGAGGAATCGAAACGCCGACGACGTTCGGACTTAGCCTTGCAACGGCTACTCGGAGACATCGCTCGGTCGAGGAGACCGCTCGCTCAGGTGGGGTAGTTTCGGTGAACTTGCCTCATCTTAGCCTTCACATAATAAATCGCATGTTTTCAACTTGCACAAGTAGGCTTGATAATAAAAGAGACGAACCCACATAGCTAAAGGGAATAATCCCGACGGGTCGAATTGAGTTAGAATATGTAAAGGTCCAACGGCCGTCTTAGAGTTGGTGCACGGCGTGCTTTGAAAATGACACTCGGTCCTTCGTCCCGTGGCTTGGGAGAAGGAAAGTTGGTCTTCGGTGCAAAAGCAAAGAGTTAGCCTAAGTCATAGGCGTCGCCCGCATGAATGCTTCATAAAGCATGCACGGTCCTGTCGTCCAAGGCTTGGCACAGCCTTGACTTGCCCAAAGCTAAGTTGCGTTGAGCGGCTTGCGACCTAAGTCTAGGCACCTGAGTGACTTGGTCGTTCAAGTTGGATGCATGCACGGCACGATCCGTTGAGACAAAGCTTGACGCAGCCTTTGCTCGTTAAGTTGTTGCGAAGTTAAGTTGGGCAAAGTTATGCCGGTCGACCTAAGACATCACAAGCACTGTCCCGCTCCTTCGCGGTTTGTCAAGTTAAGTAGTCCCACGATCTCAAGGCCCGTCGACTTGGGCAGGAGTGTCGCGTAGAGCACGATTGGCTTAAGGCACGATGCACGGACTGAATGTTTAAGGAAAGGACTATAAGTGATTCAAAGTGAGTTTTGAGAAAGGGATATCAAATAGGCATTCATGAGTTGAACCAATGATAGGGTAACAAGGAAGGAAATGCTCGCGACCGTGGGTCGTCGAGGGGTCTCAAGGATAGAAGTCTTGGTTTTGGTAGAGGAATGACTGTGTGAGACGTCAGTTTGTGTCGAGTCTTGCATGGTCATTTGATAACTTGTCGACAAGGGCGATGAACCCTCGAGCGGTAACCCTGGGCCATGGGGCCGACTCGGCCTAGGAGGGAACATGGTATAGTCGTGCGTAAGGTTTTGGCACAGGTTAAGCGGGGACTTGCGACGGGGCTAGCTACTTGCGTCGAAAGGATTCCGATTAACAAAACTATACGTCAAGGTATAGCTTGTGATGCTAGTGGCCAAGGTCATATAGATGTCGGCAAATAGCGGCTATCCGCGTGTATGCCTTTGGATTGAGTTGAGTTGAAGGTGTGTACAGTTAGAACACAAAGTTTGGGCCTAAGATTTGGGTTTCAACATAGGCGTCGTGCTTCGGCACGAGATGTGGCGTCAAGTCTCGAGTTGTCGGCATATAAGTTGCTTAAGTTGGTTGAGTTGGTTGAGTTTAAGTCAGGAAACCGCCGCAAGACAAAGTTGTTTGAGTGACACTAAGATGCACAAGTCTTGATTGGGTCAGTTGGTGATCAAAGTAGCAAGGGCCGCGAGGCGGCGATATGGTTGAGTCGCACATAGTTGCGAGGCACGACACAAAGGATTTGAAGCACGATCACACGGAAATGGAGCTTCATCGCGTAGTTGCGTATCTGATTATGGCCGTAAGGCAAACACGACTCGATAGGTTAACGTTGTTGGCACGAGAAGGGTCCTGAGGCAAGGTATGAGTTTTCGTTGATGTTGCAAGCACGGGATGGCCTAAAGACACAAAATATGCAAGGCGTCGGTCATAAAACTGATCCTAAGGCAAGACTAGAAAGACAATTGATAAAAAGGGATTATGTTGCACAAAGTAAATCAAACGTGTTGGGTTTGTGTGGGTGGGCGAGGAGCTCATTCCACCAGTACAGTTGAGTACTGACACCCACATAGTTTACATGTGCAGGCACAGGTAGAAGCTCGTGGCGCGGAGCTCGCTTGGATGCGTCGAGGCACGGAGTTCCTTGGCGATTCGAAGCGTGCGGCCGCATGGATTGAAGACTTATACGGGACATAATGTATGGACGTCGCCTTCCGAAGCTTCCGCTGGATCAAGCAAATGTACTTTGAGAGATGAGAGAGAGCTGAGTGATTGTAATGTGAGATGAGTGGATTTGAGTGATTGTAATCTTGGCCTTGCGCCCCATTGTAATCTATGTTTCAATATCAATAAAGAGCTTCTTTTGAATAACTTGCGTTTTGTTCTAAATTTCTGCTGCATGTTCAATGTCTCTGCATGGGACTTCTGTGCGACGATCCCGTCGCAGCCGCTGAAATCGGCCGTTATGGAACCCGCCTTGCACGAGCGCAATCTAGGCTCGTGCGGCAATCACGCCTTAGCGAGGACGATCGCTCCTACGGGAGCGGGGCGTTACATAATGGTATCAGAGCACGACTTTACGTCCTTGGACTATCGATTGAATTCTTTAACTCGTTGCTTCCGCAAAACTCTGTTGCTTTCGCAAGTTGATATCGTTGGTGCGCTCTCTTTCAAATGTCCCACGGGATGTCCATACAATAAGTCTATCTATTTTGCAAAACGTAGAAGAACAATTTTTATCAAAACAAAAAGATGGTTTGCGTAAGCACGGTTGGCTAAGTCGGGCTGGGCATATACACCAAGGATTGCATCGACCTTAGAAAAGTCGAGTGCGGAAATTGAATAGCGTCGATCAAGAATGAGTTGAACTCGGTTGAGTAAATGCGGGATGACTATCGATAGGGTGCTATCGAGCGACGATAACGTCGGTGCGATATAGATGAGCGTGCTTTGAAATTGAGAAATGGTTCGAACGGGATTCAAAAAGTCGATTTTTGATTCGAATGATGGTTTTGAGGATTTGATAAATGACTTCATCCCTGAGTGGTGTATGCGATAGCCTCAGAGATGTCGATCGATCAATTGAGGATTCGGGGTGTCGATGAGTCTATCAGCGAGCGTCGCACATATGCAAAGCCTTAGATTGAATATGATTGAGCAAAATGTAGTCTTGAAGTTTGACGTGTTGATCCAAACAGATTAGAAATAACGCGCACGGAACGTGCACGGGATTGAGGATTGCGCGAGTATGAAACGCGAAGGTGATTGAGTAGGTGAAATCAAATCGAAGAAAAGTTAAGGTGTAGCGAATGGATAACTTAATCGAGGAAATTAATACGATCGTATACGAAAAGTTAGCACGACAGGTGGATAGCGTGCATGAAAGTTTTGATTTTGAAATTATGCGAATGACTCAAGGATTGGATTGAATGTTGCTCGATGACTTAAGATAAAGGGATGAACGAATACGCGAATTTGGGTTTGAGGAAATTGATGTTGTGAATGATTCGAGGGATAATGATAGAACTTGAATTGAATGTCGAGGAGATTATCCAGTCGGACGATAGCATCATTCGCACGACTCGAAATTTGGTTGCAAAGGAAGATCGTTAGGTTACATATATCGTCGATGGTATTGAGGCGTATCAAAGATCGCTATGCGATAACTCGGGGGTACTCTGACTCGGCAAATGACGATCGTGCAAGTGTTATTGTTCGGTTGGATGCGATACTTAGGATATTGATCGAGATGAATGTTGGATGAAAAATGATCGTGTCTTGATGGTTACGTTGATAGCCACAACGTCGACGATCTTGTCTTGCGCGAGCGCAACTCTAGCCTCGCACATGCGTTGCGTCGGATTTGGGGCGATTGTTCCGCGTGAGCGCTGACATGGTGATTCATGTCGCGGGAATGGTCGAACTCGGAAAATCGGGATGCGGCAACTTTGATTGTCTCGACTTGTCGGTTTGATACGAAGGAAAAAATTTGAAGATGTTAGGACTTGCGATTGACGATAGAATGAAACTTGAGGATTGAATAGGTCCAATCCACGCATCGAGAATGAATTAGTCTAGACGCAAAACAAGAGTTACGTCCCGATGAGGATGATTATCCCGCGGGAGCGTGCATGGTGATTCATGCCCACCGTGGAAAAATCTGACTCGCGTGAGATCGGGACACAACGTATTGTTAAGTCAGATGACCTTGTGATCGATTACGTGAATTGGAATAAATGACTTAGGAAATGTGGAATGTGAATTATGGATTAGCAATGAATTGTGTCGTAGCGTGCTTGATTTGAGGAAGATTGATAGGCGATCTACGTCAAACGTGTTCAAAGAAGATAGACTATACGAAATGGCTTGATGAACGAGTGATGTCGATACGTCAAGGAATTGGTTGAAATATGAGTTATTGTAGGATGGCTTTGCTGAATGACTCGGACCCCGTGCGACGAATGTTGGGATGTGTGTAGGAAATCGATGCTCGATGTTTAGAAATCGGAGTGATGCGAGCTTGGGTAGAAAACCCCGTACTATCCACTTGGTTTGACCTTAGGATGGGGTCAGTGTTGATATTGTTGTTTGGGGAACTATGATTCCAATACTGACGGAAAGACATAGCCTAGCGGTTAGGCAGACGTCCGAGTGCGGAGCGATAGGAATGGTGAAGACACCACTCATAAGGCTCGGTTGACATGCATGTATATCAAGGACGCTTGAATGCGTGCACGATCCGACTCGAGTGGTGATGGCGGGATTCGCTATCACGAGGCTTGGTTGAAATGCATGTATTTTGGGGACGCCTAAGATATATGCACGATCCATACTAAGTGATACGTTGAATTCAAGTAAGATTTGAGGAACGAGGAAGTATCGAGGATTTTGAGATCGTAAGTTTTGAAGAAAGGATTGAGGGTAGCACGAGCGTGGCTCGGATTTGAGGGAACGCGTAGGAGAAGTGTGCGGGAGAGTCGTTGAACGTTCGAGTGGTAAGTCAAGGAGTAAGTACTCAGTTAGTTTCGAGGCGAAACTTTTTCTGAGTGGTGTATGATGTAGTGCCCCGTCCCGCTCAGTCAATCGGAGGAATCGAAACGCCGACGACGTTCGGACTTAGCCTTGCAACGGCTACTCGGAGACATCGCTCGGTCGAGGAGACCGCTCGCTCAGGTGGGGTAGTTTCGGTGAACTTGCCTCATCTTAGCCTTCACATAATAAATCGCATGTTTTCAACTTGCACAAGTAGGCTTGATAATAAAAGAGACGAACCCACATAGCTAAAGGGAATAATCCCGACGGGTCGAATTGAGTTAGAATATGTAAAGGTCCAACGGCCGTCTTAGAGTTGGTGCACGGCGTGCTTTGAAAATGACACTCGGTCCTTCGTCCCGTGGCTTGGGAGAAGGAAAGTTGGTCTTCGGTGCAAAAGCAAAGAGTTAGCCTAAGTCATAGGCGTCGCCCGCATGAATGCTTCATAAAGCATGCACGGTCCTGTCGTCCAAGGCTTGGCACAGCCTTGACTTGCCCAAAGCTAAGTTGCGTTGAGCGGCTTGCGACCTAAGTCTAGGCACCTGAGTGACTTGGTCGTTCAAGTTGGATGCATGCACGGCACGATCCGTTGAGACAAAGCTTGACGCAGCCTTTGCTCGTTAAGTTGTTGCGAAGTTAAGTTAGGCAAAGTTATGCCGGTCGACCTAAGACATCACAAGCACTGTCCCGCTCCTTCGCGGTTTGTCAAGTTAAGTAGTCCCACGATCTCAAGGCCCGTCGACTTGGGCAGGAGTGTCGCGTAGAGCACGATTGGCTTAAGGCACGATGCACGGACTGAATGTAAGGAAAGGACTATAAGTGATTCAAAGTGAGTTTTGAGAAAGGGATATCAAATAGGCATTCATGAGTTGAACCAATGATAGGGTAACAAGGAAGGAAATGCTCGCGACCGTGGGTCGTCGAGGGGTCTCAAGGATAGAAGTCTTGGTTTTGGTAGAGGAATGACTGTGTGAGACGTCAGTTTGTGTCGAGTCTTGCATGGTCATTTGACAACTTGTCGACAAGGGCGATGAACCCTCGAGCGGTAACCCTGGGCCATGGGGCCGACTCGGCCTAGGAGGGAACAGGGTATAGTCGTACGTAAGGTTTTGGCACAGGTTAAGCGGGGACTTGCGACGGGGCTAGCTACTTGCGTCGAAAGGATCCCGATTAACAAAACTATACGTCAAGGTATAGCTTGTGATGCTAGTGGCCAAGTTCATATAGATGTCGGCAAATAGCGGCTATCCGCGTGTATGCCTTTGGATTGAGTTGAGTTGAAGGTGTGTACAGTTAGAACACAAAGTTTGGGCCTAAGATTTGGGTTTCAACATAGGCGTCGTGCTTCGGCACGAGATGTGGCGTCAAGTCTTGAGTTGTCGGCATATAAGTTGCTTAAGTTGGTTGAGTTGGTTGAGTTTTAAGTCAGGAAACCGCCGCAAGGCAAAGTTGTTTGAGTGACACTAAGATGCACAAGTCTTGATTGGGTCAGTTGGTGATCAAAGTAGCAAGGGCCGCGAGGCGGCGATATGGTTGAGTCGCACATAGTTGCGAGGCACGGCACAAAGGATTTGAAGCACGGTCACACGGAAATGGAGCTTCATCGCGTAGTTGCGTCTCTGATTATGGCCGTAAGGCAAACACGACTCGATAGGTTAACGTTGTTGGCACGAGAAGGGTCCTGAGGCAAGGTATGATAACGTTGATGTTGCAAGCACGGGATGGTCTAAAGACACAAAATATGCAAGGCGTCGGTCATAAAACTGATCCTAAGGCAAGACTAGAAAGACAATTGATAAAAAGGGATTATGTTGCACAAAGTAAATCAAACGTGTTGGGTTTGTGTGGGTGGGCGAGGAGCTCATTCCACCAGTACAGTTGAGTACTGACACCCACATAGTTTACATGTGAGGCACAGGTAGAAGCTCGTGGCGCGGAGCTCGCTTGGATGCGTCGAGGCACGGAGTTCCTTGGCGATTCGAAGCGTGCGGCCGCATGGATTGAAGACTTATACGGGACATAATGTATGGACGTCGCCTTCCGAAGCTTCCGCTGGATCAAGCAAATGTACTTTGAGAGATGAGAGAGAGCTGAGTGATTGTAATGTGAGATGAGTGGATTTGAGTGATTGTAATCTTGGCCTTGCGCCCCATTGTAATCTATGTTTCAATATCAATAAAGAGCTTCTTTTGAATAACTTGCGTTTTGTTCTAAATTTCTGCTGCATGTTCAATGTCTCTGCATGGGACTTCTGTGCGACGATCCCGTCGCAGCCGCTGAAATCGGCCGTTATGGAACCCGCCTTGCACGAGCGCAATCTAGGCTTGTGCGGCATCACGCCTTAGCTAGGACGATCGCTCCTACGGGAGCGGGGCGTGACAGGTGGCACGGCATGAAGAGGGACGTAGCGCTCTTTGTGTCAAAGTGTATGGCCTGTCAGCAACTCAAAGCCGAGCACCAGCGACCGGGCGGGGAGATGCAGAACCTTGCCATTCCAGAGTGGAAATGTGATTATGTCACTATGGACTTCGTTGTTGGCTTGCCGAGGACGCCGCGGGGGAACGACGCTGTCTGGGTCATCGTCGATCGACTAACCAAGTCAGCGTACTTTATCGCCATCAAAGTTACTTGGAGTGTCGACCGTCTCAGATATACCTTGATGAAATAGTTCGGTTGTACGGGGTCCCAGTATCTATCGTCTCTGATCGGGATGGACGGTTCGTAGCGCGCTTCTGGAGTAGTCTTCATTCAGCGTTGGGGACCAAGTTGAAGTTTAGCTCAGCTTATCATCCTCAGTCTGACGGCCAAACAGAGCGGGTGAACCAAATTCTCGAAGACATGTTACGACTCTGTGCGATCGACTTGAAGTCAAGTTGGGATGTTCATCTACCGCTGGCCGAGTTTGCATACAACAACTATCGGTCCAGCATCCAAATGACGCCGTATGAAGCTTTGTATGGCCGGAAGTGCAGATCGCGCATTTGCTGGGATGAAGTCGGGGAACGGCAAATACTCGGTCCGGAACTGGTGTAGCTGACCGTGTAGAAGGTCAAGTTAATACGAGAGAGATTAAAGATAGCACAAAGCCGGCAGAAGAGCTATGCCGACACGCACCGACGCCACCTCGAGTTCTCGGAAGGCGACCATGTATTCCTGAAAGTGATGCCCATGCGTGGAGTTTCCAGGTTCAGTGCGAAGGGGAAATTGAGCCCAAGATTTGTTGGTCCGTTCGAAATATTGAAGCGAGTCTCCCCGGTAGCTTACCAAATCGCCTTGCCGCCTGCATTGTCAGAGGTACATGACGTCTTCCACGTCTCACAATTGCGGAAGTACGTGCACGATTCGAGCCATGTGGTGGATTTGGGTAAGTTGGACCTGAAGGCGGACTTGTCATATGTCGAAGAGCCAGTGCAAATCTTGGAGCGCAAGGATAAACTTCTCCGTAACCGTGCTATTCCTCTCGTCCGCGTCCTCTGGAGAAACCATTCGGTCGAAGAGTCGACGTGGGAGCTTGAGTCAGAAATGAAGGAAAAATTACCTTCATTGTTCTCGTAGAGGTAGGTTCTATTCTTAAGTTTCGAGGACAACTTTTTCTTAGTTGGTTATGGTGTAGTGCCCCGTCCCTACATCATGCCCCGTACTCCGTCCACGGGGTGCGCGAGAAAGGAACACTGTCGCTATCGATTCGGTCGGGACCGATAGGTCGGGATCGATCGAGTCGATCGAACGGGACGGTTGAATTAAGATCCATTCCTCGTTATGGAATGTCTTCTTCGGAACCAAGTCCCATATTCAGCGGGTTGCGCCTCAAGGATTGACTCTGCGGCTGAGTCGGGAGAGACCTCCCGTTGTTCTGCTTTTCACGCCGCTTGCGTTGGTTTTGGCTTTGTTTTCTGAATGCGTTTTCGTGAATGTTTTCGATGGTTTTCATGGCTTGCATTTCGAACTCGCATTTCCTATCGAACTTCTTGAATAATGCAGTATTCTAATCGGTTGCTTGTGTGATTTCAGGTAATCGCGTAGGCGACGTTTAGCGCGACCAACAAGTTCTCTCGCCTGAAGTAAACTCAAGGTGAGTGGCTGACCCTTCTCTTCTCGACCCCTTCTTAGGTAAATCGATAGTGTTGTTGCGGATGAAAGAATGAATGCAAGGGCACGGACACGGTAAAATGATCAAGTTTCAAAGAGAATGTAGGCTAGACCTTAATAACTAAATATTGTCTTAACTCGGTCATTGGTCAACTTGTCGACAAGGGAGAGTTTCCTCGAGCGACAACCCGGGGCCACGGGACCGACTCGGCCTAGGAGGAAACACGGTATAGCTGTGCTGGGTGATAGCTCGGGTTAAGCGGGAACTTGCAGCGGGGCTCGCTACTTGCGCTGCAAGGGCCCCGGCTAACAAAGCTATAGTCCAGGATGGCTTGTCATGCCAGTGGCCAATCACACGTAATATTGCACTTGGTATGTAAATGATAACAATTGACAGGGAAGAACATGGTAAGTTTCAAAAGGCGCGGCGCGGCCTGCCGTAGGTATGTTCCAACGTATTTTACATTATGCTTGTCATATGCTTGTTTGAAATTCATTAGGATGGTTAGAAACATTCATGAACTAAGTCATATAAACTCTTCAACCAAATGAGAGCTTGGAACTTAAATAGCCACGCACCAGTACAAAGTGTAATGTACTGATCCTCGCTCTCCCCGCAGGTACCCCGGATCACGAAGGGCGTGCCACTTAAAACCCAAGGCGATGTATACATATTTTGAAGCCTTGTCCGCGTGTGAAGGCTTGTGTTCTGAAAACCTTTTGAAGACTCCGCACTCAGTACAAAGAAGAATAGATGGCGACTCGGCTTCCCTCGATCGCAGGTGGAAAGTGTAACTATTTTGCTTGTAAAAAGGGATGTAATATATGGAACGACTATCTCATCAGCGTTCATTTTGTAAGTCGAGTCATGTTGTAGCCCGCGCGACAATGATTGTAATGGAGTCAATGTAAATGCAATGTTAATATCAATGAAAAGTCTACTTCTATTTCAAATGTGTCAATCAATTTCTCTGCGTACTCTAACTTGATGTTGTGTTTCGGATGACCTTATGACTACGTCTTGTGCGATCGCAACTTAGGTTCGCACGACATCACGTCCGGGGGACGACTATCGATTCTACAGAATCGGGGTGTGACAGTTGTAGCCAAATCTTAGGCCCAGACATTGTGTCTTCTAACTGCATACACATTCAACTCAACTCAGTCCAAAGGCACACACGCGGATTGCCGTCCGTGCCGACACATCTATATGAATGGTCACTGGCATTAACTAGCTATCGTGGACATAGCCTGGCAATCGGGACCCTTGCACCGCAGGTAGCGATCCCCGATGCAAGTCTCCGAACTACCGGTTGCCTATTACCCAGCTCGGCTATACCGTGTTTCTTCCTAGGCCGAGTCGGTCCTGTAGCCCCGGGTTGCCGCTCGAAGAAACATCGCCCTTGTCGACAAGTTGTCCATGACCACGCGCCTACGCTAACTTCTAAATTTAACGTAATTGCATGGTCTCATCATCATCACTTAGTTCCTTTGCTTTACTTCTTCCACTTTTCACACTTCTTTGCAGAGCCCAAACCAGGGTTGCCTCGGCGACTGAACTACAGTCCCGACATATTTTCTCTCGGCGACTAACCATCGCTTAGACTTAATATTTCTTTGAAACTCCGGGAACGGCTACTGCATAGCCTTCCCACTTAACTTGAACATAACGTGTTTCTTAAGTATCGACAGACCGTGGCTAACTTTTCACTGAACCAACTGTGGCTCGTGCCTTAAACCAACTCGTGTTCTACGCAACGCTATCGCCCAAGTCATACCTCATATGACGGGCCTTGGGATCGTAGGACTATTTAACTTGACAACCGCAGAAAGAGCGGGACAGCACTTGGAATGACTTAGGTCGACCGTCATAACTTTGCCTAACTTACTCAAGCCTACAACTTAACCCGAGGGACGAGCAAAGGCTTTGCCAAGCCTTGCGTGTCACGCCCCGACTCGTCGAATCGGTCGCCATCGCCTTGACTCGATATAAATCGATCCCCACGGGTCGGGACGTGATGCCGTGCAAGTCTGAATGGACTTGCACAAGGCAAGGATGTGTAATTGGAAATTCCTTTTTTTTACTCGACGCGTTGAAATTAAACAGTGCAGAGAGTTGAAAACATAGCATAGGAAGAAACTTAGCTTTTCATTCATAAACTTGCAAAATATGTGCAAGGTCATTTTTACATTACATATGCCGTTGCGGCTACATCTTTGAAACACAAAAGAAAACTATCGACAAGCTCGCCTTGAAATAATCCTCGGCGTTCCATACATTCATGCCCCTTTATACATTTGAACAAAAGCCTTCGGTCTGAATTGGGCATCAAAATACTTCAAAATAGGAGAGCTTCGTGCCGCCTCCCGTTCTTCAGCTCCAGCTTAGTCTCGAGCTCCCGCAGCACGCTCGTTACCTGGGGAGTTGGGGGTTAGCACACTTGCTAGTGGATGGGACGAACCCACTCGTCTAAACCGACACTGCTTATTAAGGATTCAGGCATACGAAGTGATCTTTCTATTTAGAACTATATGAATTACAATTCATTTCGAAGGCACATTTTAAACGATAACGCATAACCAATTTAAAGGCATTCTTACCACGGCCGTGCTCCTTTCCTGCACAAAATATACATGATACTTACCACCTGCACAAGACAATAGGTGAGCATGCAATCTATCCTATATGCGGTCATTGGTGATATCGACACCACGAAGGACGATTACGTAGTCTTGCGACGCGCCCTCCAGTCCAGGTAGCGAGCCTAACTGGAGGTCTCGCAATGCCTCGCGTTGAAGCACGATTTCCATAATTTCCTCCTAGGCCGATTCGGTCCCAGGGCCCCGGGTACCGTCTCGAGGAAAGCTCACCTTGTGCACAAGTCGTCCTTGACCATGCGAATGTATGAACAGTTTAATATGTATGAAGTAAATTGCATAGCGTAACCATTATCAAATCACATAATCATTCCTACTCATGCAAGGGTCATTTTTCCCGAAACCGTACGTTCTGATTTAGCATTCCGTAGGCACCAAATTCTCCGAGGCATGATATACCGCCACCAAAGTTTTCATCGTTGTGTTTTGCATGGCATGAAATATATTCTCTCTCTTTCTTAGAACTTTATCTTTTCTCTACTTAGTGTGAACTTATGGACTTAGAGTTAACTTCTCTAGGTTGATATATTATCCCAAGCTCTCGATCTTAGTGGCAAGCATACATCCCGTTAGCATCATCGATTTGAACGTTGAACTTTAAGAATTTAGTTGGCGGGAAGGAGTAGAAAAGAAGGGGCCGAAGAACCACCCACCTAAGGAGATTGCGCCGAGAGTAGGAGAACGCTTCGCGACGGTCAAGCGTCAGTTACACGAACTCCTGCAATGGCACGAGCATCGAATTAGAACCCTTCCTTCAATCCTTCCTTCGAAATTCCCAAAGACGCATTCAGAAATCGACGCGAAAGCACACTATCAAATCCACGCAACAATTCGTTCAGAAAGCCAAGAAAACCAATAAAACCAACGGCAGACGGGTTGCGTCGCTCTCTTTAGAGTTCCTTCGCCAAGACGCCGCCTACCGCATCTAGGACTTATTCCAACAGTAGTCGATCCATTAGTTGGAACGGTACTCATATCACTCGTCCAAATCGATTTTATTGATGCCATGATTTTTGTATATCAAACTCGTCGCCGAGTCAGACTAGCCATCTATGTTCCCGACCATGTCTGACTTGGCACGAGCCTATTACATAGTGCTTCGCCCCAACGGGAGCGGGGCACTACATTGCGTAGTGGAAGCGTGCATGCTTTATCGAGCATTTACGCGGACGACGCCTATGACTTAGGCAAGTTCATAGTTTTATGTCGAAGACCAACTTTCCTTCTCCCAAGCCACAGGACGAAGGATCGAGTGTCATTTTCAAAGTACGCCGTGCACCAACTCTAAGCCGACCGTTAGACCTTTTTATATTCTAACTCAATTCGACCCGTCGGAATTATTTCCTTTAGCTATGTGGATTCGTCTCTTTTATTATTAAGGCTACTTGTGCAAGTTGAAAACATGTGATTTATTATGTGAAGGCAAAGATGAGGCGAGTTCACCGAAACTATCCCACCTGATCGATGTCTTTGAGTCGCCGTTGCAAGGCCAAGTCCGAACGCCGTTGGCGTTTCGATTCCTCCGATTGACTGAGCGGGACGGGGCACTACACACTATCTATCTGTTGTTTGTCTTTCTATCTTGCCTTAGGATTAGTTTCATGTTATATATTGCAAAATCTATCTTGTGTTACGAACATCAAGTGTCGCATAAGAATAACATGCGCAACTTACCATACTTACCGTACGATCTTCCCTGTCCTAGGTAAACCAAGTTAGCCAACATTTTATACGTAACGACTTGACGGAGTTGCATAAGAAAATAAGAGTGTTATTAGCGTATTTTTGACTCAGATGAACGAGGTACTCAAGTTGTCAAGATATGTTATACTCAAGCTTTGTTCAGGTACGTTTCATTCAGTTACTTAGTTGTTCAGCTTACTCAGATTTCTTGTTTCAATGCAAGGACTCGCACGCGGATTGCCGCTACCCAAGTGCCCGTAAGCCATGATTCCTCCTAGGCGGCATGATGTTTCTGATCGTCTTCATTTCCTCGTGCACGAGTTGTCTGCGACCATTTCGTATTCTCTTTTCATTCTTAACTTAATGGGTTGTCTTTGAGCCTTCATTTTTTAACTTAACAGGCTGTCTTTGAGCCTTCATTTTTAACTTAACAGGCTGTCTTTGAGCCTTCATTTTTAACTTAATGGACTGTCTTTGAGCCATAATTGATTATCGACCAGGTTGGCGGCAGCATTCGTGCAGCGTGGGTAACGAGCCCCGTTGTACATCCTCGACATACCTGTTGCTAATCATACTTTTTTTCTTTTATTCATTCTTTCCTTTCTTTCTTTCTTTCTTTCTTTCATTCACTTATTCATTCATTGTTTCATTCATTCGTTCATTCATTCCTTATTATTATGCAGCTCCCGGTACGGGACTGTCTTGGCGATCCAACGGTCCCGAAGCCTTTCCATGTTTGCATTACTCGGCTCGAAATGACTATTTGATAGTCTTCTTGCCTCGATTCAGTGAACCATTTATTGTTTTGTGCCTCAAGTTGGGGTACGATCTAACTGACAAGCATTTCATTCATAATTGAACGCATAAGTAAATCGATTCGATACGTAAGCTGTGTCTTGGCACGAGCGTGGAGTGCGGTGCGTTGGTTCAAATAGAATTCCAATTTCATTTCCATATTATACACAAGCAATACAAGCTGGGATTATTCCCTTAGCTAAGTGCATTGTGTTCTTTTATTAGCATGCAGGGGTTTATAGCCTAGCGATCTAGCGACATCATTTGTATTATTATGTGTCTAGGCTAAGCAAAGACACGTTCATCGGAGCCACCCACCTTAGCGATGATCGCATCGGCCGAGCGAGACTCCGAGCACGCCTTTAAACGTCTAAGTCTGGATTCTTCTGAGGGTCCAAGTCCATTGCCTTTGCCTTAAGCGAGTCGCTTCGCCGAGCAAGGTGTGATTTGAGTCGTTGCACTTGCTCCGTTTGAATCGGCATTTAGCTTGTGCTGAGCGGGGCACTATAATACCTAACAGTATTTTGGCCAAAAAGATTTTGTAGGGCCTATGGTTCACTTTCACAAAACTAAAACATTATAAATTTTCGTTCTACAACTTAGTTATACATGGAATAGCCTTAAAATATGCATATAATGCAAAAAACAGTGAGAAAATAGTAAAAAATGTTCAAAATGTATTGACCGCATAGGCAGTGCCCAGGTGGCCTAGGCGGTAGGCGGACTCTCTCCGCCGTGCACCCGCCTACCGCCGTTTGGAACCTTGCCTAGCTGTTGGCTATGTTGCACGGACACAGATACAACATGGCATGCTAAGGACACAAATGTGGCACCTATTTTTGTGTCCTAGTACTTTTTGGAGTGTCCGGGTGGTGTCCAATGTGTCCGACACGACACGGCCCACATTTTTGAAGTGTCCATGCTTCCTAGCAATGCCGGACACGGATGGAAAACAATTTTTATTTTGGGAGAAATCATAAAATTTAGTTACAAGTTGCTTACGGTCATTGTTTTTTTTTTTTTTTAAATGTTATATTGTTTCTCAATCTTTATGCATCTTTCTTTGTTTTCTGTATATATCATGAGCTTATTTCCTGGCAGATAAGATACCATATCTCCTGGAAAAATTTCCTATCCATCAAAAGTGCCTTATATTAACTTCTTTATAAGGTACCATATCTTCTTAAAATCTGTGCACTACACTTGAGCACACTGAAATGAACTTGATAGTGAAGCTTATTTGAAACATACTTCAGATTCAGTGGACTTCTAAAGGCACTTGCTGAAAGATACCTTTGGGGTGGTTTTCTTTGTACAAGGGGAAAGAAGAGTGTATTGGTGATGTGTGCCAGAACTAAATAATCTCGCTGATTGGCTTGTATAGGATGAAACTGTTGATATTATAGTAATGAACATTGTCAGAGATACGTAAATTATACACGGTTTAATACCTGGTTTTGTCCTTTGCACTTTTGTTTCGATTATTTTGTACAAACAGTTACCAACTTTTATCTCTGAACACTGGTTAGCATTGCCTATATGTCTGTGTCACCTTTACTATATGGCTGATTGCTAATAAAAGGATATTACCTGTTCTTCGTATCAGATAGTATCTTATATATATAATATAGTAGTACGAAAGTTACCTTGGCAAATATTCCTTTCAATATTCTAGTGCAATGGAGTGGTTATTTTCATATGTCGGCATGTCTGTTCACATCTGATGATCTGAATAAACTTTATGCCACTTTCTCACTCACTGGCAATTATTTACTTCTGTATGACAACGTTACCTGTGGTGTTTACTTAGGCAGTGACCTCTGGGGTCTAAGAACACTAAATGGACAGGAAACGTGTATTCCAAGAACACCATATGACCCCGAGTTGTGAACATGGTTTCATTTTTAGTTACATAGTAAAATGCTTTTTCTATGGCCTACCAGGAGGACGAATCCCACAAGTTCCACGGGTGAGGAGCAGGGCCAAGGACAGGAGGCAGTAAGGCAGCAACATGGACTACAAAGACAAGTTGCTGTGAGGAGATTTCAGTTTGCACTTCAGCTTGACTTGGGTCTCATTCTCAAGTTGGTAGCTGTAGTCATTCTTTTTGGCCAAGAAGGGTCTAGACAGAGATTCTTCCTTATTTGTTTTTTGGCTTCCCTGGTGTATCTGTGAGTACGGTTACTCCATCTTGAGTCAAAATTTGCATCGCCGTCATACTATTTCTTTTTCAACTTTAATTTTGCTTCTTCTCCCTCCAAATAAAGCATTATGTTATTTTACCTATGGCGTTTGTATCAGATCAGCTCTATAATTGATTTCAGGAACTTTTTACATTCATTGGTTTCTAACTATTATTTTAGCCTTTGCTTACTTGGTCCTGTGGCTTTTTAATCTATCAGGTATCAAACTGGAGCGTTAACTCCCTTGATCCAATATCTTCGACAAGCTGCAGGCCCTCCCCCACTGCGGCGTGCCGAAAATGATGGGGTTGTTCGGGGCCCTGGTATTCCTTTTTATCTCATAGACTCTATACCTGGATGACATCTATGTTGTTTGAAAGTTTTATTACTATGAATAAAACTTAATATTATGTAATGGAAGAGTCACTAAATGGGCCTTGGTGGTATTTTGCACCTCGATCATTCTGGCATGACCTGCTAATTAACATCGTGAAGAATCATCATCGAAATGTTTCATGCAACATTTCACGACTATTGTTCATCCCAATTATAATGATGTAGCTGTGCATCTTTAGCTTCTTTTCCTTTCATTTGTTTTTCAACTTGAAAGGAGAAAATGTGAACTATAGATGGGTGATAAGAAGAAAGGAGCCATGCGCAAGGAAAATATGTCTACTTTATGGATATGCTGTAAAAAAAAACAATTTATAGGTTTACTCTTCTAGTTTTGCATACGATATCTAGAATATGAATTTAAACATTTATATTATTTTAGAGTTCTTTTGGATTGCAAATCACATACAGTTATGCATACATCCACATAAACTAGTTATCCAGAACAAATTGGAAGTGGGACTCTGTTGCATAGCATGATTATTTACGAGGATCAACAACTAGTAAATCGTGAAGTGAAGCATTTTAAATATTTCTAGAAATACATTTTCTGTAATAATTTTGGGTTTGAATTATCTATATGCAGAAGATAATGCTGCCAATGAGAACCAGCCTGCTGAAGGCGGGGAGCCACCAGCTGCAAACAGGAATCAGCAAGCTCCTGCACGAGGAAATCGGGTCAACTGGATTGGAATCGCAAGGGAGATCCAGACTTTTGTTGTTGGTTTTATTGCCTCTCTTCTTCCTGGGTTTCACCACCACGACGACTAGGGTCACTGAGTCCCTCCTCTTCATAACTTATTGAAAGGCAAATGAGTAGGAAACAACTCTCTGGAAATTACTCAGAAACATATATAGAGTACCGAAAGTTTAATTGTATGAAGTGTTTGTCAGAATCTTTTGAGATTTGAGTGGTACTTGTTTATGAAAATGCTTGCTGCAAGTTCTTACTAGTGGATCTATTGTCATATTTTTGTCTACTATTATTGTTAGAGCAAAGTGCTAAATGAAACATGGAACAAGATTTAGTACTTCCATGTGTGGTTGTTCGTGAATTTTCCACTTTTGCGGTGCCATACTGGCATTAGCATCAAGAAACAATTTGTATCTTTCAATGAATTATGGTGACCAGCTATATCCTAGTCCCTAAGCAGATGCTACAGGGATAGATATAGATCCCCTCGGTTTTGTGATTTATAGTTCCTTAGAGCTGCACTAATCTACCAAGTCTCTCTCACAGATGAAAATGTTGGCATGGTGCAAGTAGAAAGTGAACAGGATGAAGAAATGAAGCAAAGGGTATGCTTAACTTACTATTTAACTACAAAAGAAATCATGTCAACGTAAAAAGAAAGCATCTGCCAAAAATTTAAAACTGAATTTAAATTTTAGATTCGGCATGCATATAATATAATCAATGGTATTTTTTTTCTTCACTTCAATATGTGTGCTCGTGTTTAAAAAAAATAAAAAAGTTGTAGCAAGTTTATTTTTGGTAACACAACTTTATCAGTTACGTTAACAACTGTCCTCAGGACATGGTGACATATCGGGAAATATGCATTTCATATGGGTACGGGTCCAGCGCCTTGATGAATGCACATTTTACATTGATACATGCACATTTTAAGTGAATTGTTGTTTTATTTTGAAATGTTGTTTTATTTAATGTGTTCGTAAGAGTACCCATATAAAATGTACAATTATCTATGTATTATCATGTGTCCTTAGAACACAAGTTAACATAACCTTTATTTATTTAAGCCTTTTTTGGACCGTTTTGAAAGCATATGGAGGCTACTTTCGAAAACATGCTTTTTGAAAATCAACCACAATATCCATCTAAGCTTTTAGCAAGATTATAGTAAAAGCCCACCCCTGCCTTTGTAATGTCAGATTGACAAACAATCAAACCAATATTTAGATCCTATTTCAAATCACAGAAACTGTGTGCTTCTTCTTGGATTATATATATATATATATATATATATATATATATATACATGTGTCCATGCGCCTCTCTGCGAACGTGCCCCTCCCCCCATCCTCCCGTGCATATATATACACACGTGTCCATGCGCCTCTCTGCAAACGTGCCCCTCCCCCCATCATATATATATATATATATATATATATATATATATATATATATATATATATATATATATATATATATATATATATATATATTTTGCAAATGACCTCTAGCCTAGTGGTTAAGAGAGATGCATGCGGTCTGAGTGGTCAGGAGTTCGAATCCCAGTGGAAGCGATTCCAGAAATAATTTGCCTGGTTCCAATATATATATATATATATATATATATATATATATATATATATATATATATATATATATATATATATTGTTGGCCCATTGGTCATGGTCAAACCTGATTTTAATAATTGATCAAACTCTGTCTCGATATAAATGCGAATCAATTCAGATGTTTACCTACGACATTTTGGACACTGCTCAACGATGGATATCTACGATGTTCAAGACTGAAGCTGTTTGCCATTCAGAATGTATTTCCTTCAAAGCAATGTAATTTTTCATTTTATTGAATCTAGGAATACATTGTACACCAAGTCGTACTGGCAAATAGGTTGTCCGGAATCGTTTTTCAAAATCACCCTATCCTTTTAAAAATGACCTATGTTTTGAAAAATATCCTTTTTACTAAAAGCTTCTGAAGGACTTTTCAAAAAGCCAAAATAATTTTTCTCAAAATCAACTGGCAGAACCCTAGCAGAACTCGGCCAGAGTTCGGCCAAGTTGAACGTTATGTGAACGTTTGATTTTGAACTTGGTCACTCTTCAGCTGCGGTTTGTTACAAAAAGCTCTGTCAGAGTTCTGCCCGAATTTTGTCAGAATTCTGTCTTTGGAAAAACTATAAATAGAGAAGAATTTCGATCATTTCAAATTACCAATTCACTTTCAATCTCTTCTCTTCTAAAGCTTACATTTTCTCCAAAGAATTCTCAAAAGCTTCCATTTTCAAATCCCAAGCCAGTTACAATCCTCTAGTCAATTTGCCAGTGCGGTACGGTCTAGAAGTTTCAGAGCGGTTGTAATCAGAGGCTTGATTGAAGAAACAACTCTTCACAATTGAAGTTGGTCGAGTTCTTCGTATCAAAGCTCGCGTCTGTAGAAGTTGCAAGGACTTCGTATCAAAACTTGCGGTATTTTCCAATAGTGGATTCAACTGGAAGCTAGAGTTCTTTTGACTGTACTAGTCCTCACAAGAGGAAAACCAGTATAAATCTCGGTGTTTGTGTTTGCCTTCTGATCACTTTTCATTACTGTCATTTACTTTGTGATTATTTTTTATATCTGTGATCTAACTACTAATAAGATTTTTAATTAACAATATTCCGCTGCCTACTCTATTCACCCCCCATCTAGAGTATTCTGCTTTACGATTTCGTTCCTATAATTGGTATCAGAACTGATTATACAGGTAAAGCAAGGTAAAATTGCAGTTATATTCAATTGTTATATAGATCACAGCATTACACATGGCAACTATGAAATTCACAAGTGAAGGCCAAGCCACAAACAGACCTCCACTGTTTGACGGCACAAATTACACCTATTGGAAAACACGTATTTTCTTTCTGAAATCTCTTGATTTTGACTTATGGTCTGTAGTTATTGATGGCTATAAAAAGCCCTTCGTATTAATGTTGATGGAGTTTTAGTTGAAAAACCCCATGACAAATATACAGAGGAGGAAAAAAAGCCAGTCTTGACGCACGTGCTATTAACGCTTTATTTTGTGCTTTAGACAGAACTGAATTCAACAGGGTGTCTACTTGCACAACATCAAACGAAGTGTGAAAACTTCTCGAAGTAACCCACGAAGGAACAACACAAGTCAAGGAGTCAAAGATCAGCAGACTTACTCAGGAGTACGAGGCGTTCAAAATAAAGCCAAGTGAATCAGTCACTCAGATGTTTACAAAATTCTTGGATATTGTAAATCCTCTGTCTTCACTAGGCAAGGATTACAATAACCATGAGAAGATTTGCAAACTTCTACGAACTCTTACAAAGAACTGGATTCCAAAGGCTACAATAATCATTAAAGGGAACGACCTCTCAACAATGTCTCTGGAAACACTCTCACTCACGAGTTAGAACTTCAAGACTTTGAAGATGCTACACCAAAGGAGAAGTCAGAAAAGTCTATCGCTCTCAAGGCTCAACATAGAAGAACTGTCGAAGATGACTCTGATGACAGCGACTTCGACTCTGAAGATCAAGCTCTTCTGGTAAATTTTTTTAAGAAGTTCATGATATTTAACAGGAGAACAAAAGACAGCAACAACAACAACAACGAGAAAGATCCTATTTGCTACGGATGCAAGAAGAAAGGACACATGAAGAAAGACTGTCCAACAGCATCATCATCAAAGAAAAACAGCAAATATGACAAAGGCTACCTGAAGAAATCTACATCAAGGAAGTACGCCAACACAAGCATATGGCATGAAAGTAAAGCCAGCGACTCAGAAGACGAATAATCAGATGACGCTGCATGTAATGCCCCGCTCCGCACGACGTATTACACTAAAGCGTTGACTCAACGAGTCGCATTGACGCAAAGGAAATGTATCGATGTAAAACGATACGAGAGTTAAGTTGTCCCGAGCAATGCATCAAACTAAGTTGATGCGAAGAGTTGCCTTGCCCCGAAAGAATGCATCGAGTTGAATCGATGCGAAGTGTCGCGTTGCCCCGAAGGATGAGTGCGTTGAATCGGCTCGAAGATTCTAAGAAATCTAATCGACCAAGGCGCAAGTCCGAATCGATGCAAGTATTAATTTTAGTTGGTTTCGTGTGCAGGTTATACTTTGACGGGAAAATATTAGAGGTCGATCTTTTGCAATATTTAGTAAGGGGTCCGCGAAATCAAATCGTCGCCTTACGACGGGCTGAGACTTGGGCACGCTAAGGCAAATCGGACGTATGACTCAATGAAGCACGAAGTGCTCGAATGGCTAAGTCAGGAGAGTGGCCGTGCAACGAAGTTAAGAAATTGAGCCGCATCGGCTCGGCAAAACGACGAAGGCGTATCGACACAAGGTGGGAGGATTGACTTCTTTTTACTCCTTCATTCGATAAGTCAAATATATTATTGTTTGCTGAGTTAACCTATCGATGCCACGGGCGTGGTCCGATCAGAGATAAATCATAGTGTGAGTCGAACACTAAGTTAGAACAATTGTAATAAAACGTGCATCAATATGCACGAGTCGCTATGGGACATTGGATATCGCATAGGCGAGCGTCTCGGTGCGCAAGCCATAAGAACATGGGATAACTGTACTCGGCGAGTGCCTTAGTGCACGAACTATACCGTGCCTTCGCGCACGAGTTAGACGGCTAGAATATTGAAAGACAATAGGCGAGCGCCCTAGCGCGCAAGCCCGAACATTGAATGCTAAGTTATAGAACATGGGAATATGGTCGAAACGTGCCTACGTGCACGGGATAATAAAAGATGGCTTCGTTGCGAGAAAATACAGTTGTGGCATGAATGTGGCGGAACTGTCGGATATGACATGGTGCCTCGAAAGGTGTTCAAGACCTTCGGGTCGTTCGGTTGACGAGCATTGAGTTGAGGCACGATGCCATTGAATCATTGAAACAAGTATGAAATCTAAGAACACAGAAAGTTAACGAAAGAGATGCGAGATGATAAAGTCTGAGTCTTGGACTCAAGGCTATGCTTGGTTGTTTGAATGATAGTGCGTTGCATGGTCGAATGGAATGGACTTGAGATAATTGCGATGATATCTTCCGTGCACGGAACGTTCCCTCCGAACGGGCACACCGGGACACCGGGACCGTTCGGCCTAGGAGGGATGATAATCTTTGATAGGCGCACATTTGCGAAGTCCGATTAGCACTCGATCGTAAATGGGAGAAGCCGCAAATGATGGTAGGCACGCGGTAAGTTTCGGTTGTTGGGATAGCAACCCAACCCGTGAAACGTCGGGCTACCCAAATTCGATTTCGAGAGAGAAAAGAAGGAGAGAAAAGAAAGTAAGAAAAAATAAAAGAGAAACTCCTTTAGTCCATTCCGGCGCGGATACGCCCACGACCTTCATATAGTTAAGGAACGATGGATTGAAAGTGTAGGCGCAAATGCGTCCCGCATAGAGATCCTACTTAGAGATGCACATATAACATGACAGGAAAGGATTATGGCGTATTCACCTTACGTCGGTGCAAGGGCGAGTGCGTCGACTTGGTAAGAAGTCGCGCCACAAATCAAACACGAGATTGCTTGTTTGCTTGCCTATTCAATTCCATAACATGCTGCTATGATAAATGCTTTACGCTTTCGAATATGCCATAAAATTGACCCTAAGGAAAACATAGCAAGTTCATAAGCTAAGTTGCATGATTCAACATAAAGATTAAAAATGTCGGTTTGGAAAGATGATCTTTGCTTCAGTACATGCGAGAACGAACGTACTGATCCCCCACCAGCTTCATGCAGGGTGCAGGGAATGGATTGCTCGCGGCGAAGCGTTGCTTGAACGTGTTGAGGCTTGGAATGCCGAAGCGCATTGAAGCGTGCTATCGCATTGACGCTCGGACTACGCAGCTGGATTGATGCGGCCGAGATATAGAAGGCATGATGTATGGAACGGTGAAATCCTTTGTGGGCAAGAGAGAACCTGAGTATTGTAGCCAATCTGGCATATATTGTTAGGCTATCGAAAGCCATTGTAATCTCAGTTTCGGATATCAATAAAGAGAATTGTTTCGTATACTCTGTTTTCCTTTCGTTGTTAATATCGAATCAAAAGATAACCATTTGAGAACTTGTCATCTTGCCTTGCACGAGCGCAACTCCAGGCTCGTGCGGCATCATGCCCCCTGCGAGGACGATGATTCGGGTGATTCTGGGTCGGGGCGTGACAAATTGGTATCAGAGCTCTAGGCTCAATTTCCTCTGGACTCTCGCTTCATTACAATTCGAAAAGTTGCCCACCACCACTTGATATCACTATTGATTCTACTCGATGCCGCACTGGATGTTCCATACAATAAGTCTAATACAAATCGTAAAATTTTGTCGCATGTGTTTTGGAAATTTCATGATGTTTGCTAAGAAAGTCGCAAAGGGTATATTACATTGAATGCAACGAGCCATAAAAATGTTAGTTGCTGCAAGCGCAACAAATTGTGAAATACGATTTGGGATGTTGTTGTTGCAATGTAACATGTTGAAAGAGAAATAAAATGATGCACGAAGTGCAACGAGTAATGGTGAATATGCGTTAAAATGAAAGTGAGAAGTTATAAGCCAATACCGAATGTGTTAAAACGGATTGTGCATTGACTTGGAAAGTCGAGAGTAATTCGTTGCACGAGGTGCGGTAAATGTCGGAAATGATCGTTGCACGATGTGCAACGCGTATTGAAAGTAAAAATTATTGCACGTGGTGCAACGCATATCAAATTAATCGTTGCACGAAGTACAAAGGAAATTGGAATTGAATCGTTGTACAAAGTGAAATGAAAGTGTCGAAAATAAATCGTAGCACTATGTGCAACGTGTATCAAAAGTAAAATTTGTTGCACGTGGTGCAGCGCATATCAAATAAATTGTTGCACGAGATGCAACGTAAGGAAAGAATTGAAATCGTAAATCGATAGAACGAATCGTTCGGTTGCACACCAAACTTATGTTGGCAAACGAGAACATTGACCGAGTTGCGTCGGATTTGATAGAATCAAAGTTACGGTTGTGATCAAGCACGATCACTGCGGAAATCGTGAGTCGGAAGAGATCGTTGGTCGATACTAAGTATAATGCGAGGGAAATGACTTGAGTTTCGAGTGGTATATGCCATACCACGTAGGCGATAAATGACTCGATTTCGAGTGGTATATGGTGTATCACTTGTACGATGATTTTTATCGATGCGTTGTGAGAATTGTGGAAGGTTTGTCCGCAACGGACGGGAGAGTACCGAGACTCGATTAAAAATTTATATGACGGTATGTTGATGCAAGTGACCATCAAAAATCGGTTGGGACGATAAGGCGAGACTCGTATCGATGAACGATACGACGGACGAAAGTTATAAGTTGGTCGGACGACCGAGACTAGCGAAACGATTATGCCTTGACGCAATAATCGGATTGACGGGAAAGGAATACTCGAGCTTACAAATGAGTCGCACGACTTACGATCTCGGTATAAATGTTGTGCGAGACGAATCGAATCGTACGACTTGCGATTTCGATAGGAATGCTAGACGATGCGAATTGTAATCGAATCGCACGAATTGCGACTTCGGTGAAGAGTTGGTTGACGTGAGTAATCGTGCCTAAGAAATAGTTGGTTACGCTACGGCGACACTCATTTGAGTACGACTGAAAAACACGCGAAACTTAGAGGGCGTGATCGTATAACTCGAGGGTTCGATGTTGGATAATCGGTAACTCAGTTACGCGATCAAAGTATTGCGGGATGCGGTAAATCGAAAAACAAGTTGATGCGTATGGAAAAGTTCGTTGCAAACTTGGAGGTGTGCGATGCGAGTTAAGTCGACGTTGAAACGGATTTGAAGTCGACCCACTTGCTATCGAAATTGATATGAACTATCAAGATCGATACGCAAGAAAACGTAAGCACGATGTGAGAATACAAAATGGAGTGCGCCTTGCGCTATCAAAATTTTGTAAGTAACGGTACGAGAATGAACGAACTTGGTTGATCGTAATTTTGTGATTGATCAGGGCGAGACTATAAGTCATCGACGATTGTTCGATGCGTATAGCATCTCGTGTGTCGACCGTGAATAAGATAGACTAGAACTCGATGCGAGTAGATGCGTCGTGAATAGAGGAATCATTGACGGCCGTGCATGACTTTACTCGGAGGATAGTTGCGCATCAGTGGCGCCGATAGAAACAGTTTTGTCCGAAATTGGGTAGTCGCATAGAATTGTCGGAACGTGATTTGGCTCCGAAATAAGATATAGCATGGTTCGTAGTAAACTGTCCTTCGGTGATGATCCACAATTATCGAGCGTAGCTTCGGGGCAGCTGACCCTAGAAGACTTGACCGCCAAATCGAATTGAATGCTGCAGACCGTAAGACGACCCATGCGATATCGCATATGAGATTGTACTGATAACGAATATAACACGGTGCATGTTGACGATAAGTCTAGGCGATCGAGAATTGTTGGAACAGCTTTCGATTGAGAATGATAAGTTAGATTTTGAGTATTCGTCGGATGAATACTTGAATGGTTATGTTGGTCGATGATCGAACGAAAAATTCACCAACGAACTTAGTGATGCGAGTAGGCGATTGCGAGAAACGTGCTATGCACGAGAGAGAACGACAAGGGAATGGCTTACGAGTCATGTCGTTAGATTTGGATTCACCTTGCAATTGAGCTTGCGTGAATCGAAGTTATATTCGATGTTGCGAGATGGATAAGTTGGGAATTTGGCTAGTGAATTTCTACTCGCTAGGGAATCGGATGTAAGATGCATCGTAGAGACTTCGTGTCAAGGCGATCGTTGTCTTGAGCACCGTCGCCTTGATGTAAACTTTCGTGTCGGATAGATTATGGCCTTTGTGCAATGTCAATTTAAAGTTGCGTCGGGAGAAGTTAAGCACGGTACTAGGTAAGTCACCTAGCGGGCGTAGTCCCGAATGTTAATAAAGAAATCATATCGAAATAAGTTGCATAGGAAGACTTCGGAAATAGTTGGCTGACAATTTCGAACGCAAGGCGTTGCGAAGGATCGTTGCGATCGAATGCGCGACGACTTGACGCAACGCATAGAGTTGGTAGTCCATATGAAACATACGAAACGAGAAATACGATTTTGGATCGTGTCGCGTGCAGTGACTTTGTTGAATGAATCACGTATGTATCGAATATACGTATGCGATAAAAATTTCGAGAACGGTTGCTAAGGATAAGTCCGATCGAGAGTACGAAATGGCAAGCATAGGATTGAAATTTACCTGTCAGCTTTGTTCTAATTTGCTACGACTGGACTTGGTCGAAATACACATATCTTCGGGACGCCTTGAATATAGGTATGAATCCAAATCGAGTTGTATACAAAATTCAAATCGAGCTGCAGGGAAGACTATGAAATGTTAATAAAAAAGCTTGCGAGATAGTGTGAAACTGAATAACGTTGGTGGGACGAGATCGTGATACGGTCTATAAAACACTTAGTTAGAGTGTTGGTTTTGGTTCGAGGACGAACCTTGTTTTGAGTGGTATATTCTGTAATGCCCCGCTCCGTACGGCACATTACGCTGAAGCATTGACTCAACGAGTCGCGTTGACGCAAAGGAAATGTATCGATGCAAAACGATACGAGAGTTAAGTTGTCCCGAGCAATGCATCAAACTAAGTTGATGCGAAGAGTTGCCTTGCCCCGAAAGAATGCATCGAGTTGAATCGATGCGAAGTGACGCGTTGCCCCGAAGGATGAGTGCGTTGAATCGGCTCGAAGATTCTAAGAAATTGAATCGACCAAGACGCAAGTCCGAATCGATGCAAGTATTGATTTTAGTTGGTTTCGTGTGCAGGTTATACTTTGACGGAAAAATATTAGAGGTCGATCTTTTACAATATTTAGTAAGGGGTCCGCGAAATCAAATCGTCGCCTTGCGACGGGCTGAGACTTGGGCACACTAAGGCAAATCGGACGTATGACTCAATGAAGCATGAAGTGCTCGAATGGCTAAGTCAGGAGAGTGGTCGTGCAACGAAGTTAAGAAATCGAGCCGCATCGGCTCGGCAAAACGACGAAGGCGTATCGACACAAGGTGGGAGGATTAACTTCTTTTTACTCCTTCATTCGATAAGTCAAATATATCATTGTTTGCTGAGTTAACCTATCGACGCCACGGGCGTGGTCCGATCAGAGATAAATCATAGTGTGACTCGAACACTAAGTTAGAATAATTGAAATGAAACGTGTATCAATATGCACGAGTCGCTATAGGACATTGGATATCGCATAGGCGAGCGCCTCGGTGCGCAAGCCATAAGAACATGGGATAACTGTACTCGGCGAGTGCCTTAGTGCACGAACCATACCGTGCCTTCGCACACGAGTTAGACGGCTAGAACATTGAAAGACAATAGGCAAGCGCACTAGCGCGCAAGCCCGAACATTGAATGCTAAGTTATAGAACATGGGAATATGGTCGAAACGTGCCTACGTGCACGGGATAATAAAAGATGGCTTTGTTGCGAGAAAATACAGTTGTGGCAGAATTGTCGGATATGACATGGTGCCTCAAAAGGTGTTCAAGACCATCGGGTCGTTCGGTTGACGAGCATTGAGTTGAGGAATGATGCTATTGAATCATTGAAACGAAGTATAAAATGTAAGAATACAGAAAGTTAACGAAAGAGATACGAGATGATAAAGTCTGAGTCTTGGACTCAAGGCTATGCTTGGTTGTTTGAATGATAGTGCGTTGCATGGTCGAATGGAATGGACTTGAGATAATTACGATGATATCTTCCGTGTATGGAACGTTCCCTCCGAACGGGCACCCGGGACCGTTCGGCCTAGGAGGGATGATAATCTTTGATAGGCGCACATTTGCGAAGTCCGATTAGCACTCGGTCGTAAATGGGAGAAGCCGCAAATGATGGTAGGCACGCGGTAAGTTTCGGTTGTTAGGATAGCAACCCAACCCGTGAAACGCCGGGCTACCCAAATTCGATTTCGAGAGAGAAAAGAAGGAGAGAAAAGAAAGTAAGGAAAAATAAAAGAGAAACTCCTTTAGTCCATTCCGGCGCGGATACGCCCACGACCTTCATATAGTTAAGGAACGATGGGTTGAAAGTGTAGGCGCATATGCGTCCCGCATAGAGATCCTGCTTAGAGATGCAAATATAACATGACAGGGAAGGATTACGGCGTATTCACCTTGCGTCGGTGCAAGGGCGAGTGCGTCGACTTGGTAAGAAGTCGCGCCACGAATCAAACACGAGATTGCTTGTTTGCTTGCCTATTCAATTCCATAACATGCTGCTATGATAAATGCTTTACGCTTTCGAATATGCCATAAAATTGACCCTAAGGAGAACATAGCAAGATCATAAGCTAAGTTGCATGATTCAACATAAAGATTAAAAATGTCGGTTTGGAAAGATGATCTTTGCTTCAGTACATGCGAGGACGAACGTACTGATCCCCCACCAGCTTCATGCAGGGTACAGGGAATGGATTGCTCGCGGCGAAGCGTTGCTTGAACGTGTTGAGGCTTGGAATACCGAAGCGCATTGAAGCATGCTATCGCATTGACGCTCGGACTACGCAGCTAGATTGATGTGGCCGAGATATAGAAGGCATGATGTATGGAACGGTAAAATCCTTTGTAGGCAAGAGAGATCCTGAGTGTTGTAGCCAATCTGGCATATATTGTTAGGCTATCGAAAGCCATTATAATCTCAGTTTCGGATATCAATAAAGAAAATTGTTTCGTATACTCTGTTTTCCTTTCGTTGTTAATATCGAGTCAAAAGATAACCATTTGAGAACTTGTCATCTTGTCTTGCACGAGCGGAACTCCAGGCTCGTGCGGTATCACGCCCCCTGCGAGGACGATGATTAGGGTAATTCCGGGTCGGGGCATGACACTGCAAATGTATGCTTGATGGCTTGCGATCAGGTAATCACTAATCCTCTATTTGACCCTTATGATGATTTTACCTTTAAGCAACTAGGAGAGGCTTTCAATGACCTGTTAAATGATTACAGAAAACTGCGTAGTAAATATGAAACCTCTAAGAAGGTACTCAAAGAGTACAAAGGTGAAATAAGAAGACTTACCGACCTACTAGATCATGTTAGAGATAATGACTCTTCAAATGAGTCTGGTGAGCTTTCTTCTATTAAGTTGTTGTTACACGAGACTGTTAAGCTATCCGAAGAAAAAGACCAAACTATTATCCAGTTAAAGGAAGACCTATCTAAGGAGAGAAAGAGTCTCCAGTGTGCACATGTCAGATTAGAATCACTCACATCTGACTATACTAGATTATATGACACTTCCAAAAAGTTGGAAATTAGTTTAGGAAAACGGCCTGAAGTTGCTGCTTCCTATTCTAACACGTGTCAATTACCGAATCATCGGAACACGTACAACACTGTCAGACTAAACTATACCAAAACTATGCCCAAGAAGACTAATAGGCATGCATTCTTCTATACTAGAAAACCAAAACCTACCAATCATGCACCTCACACTACTTTCAACACTCAACATGCTAAATATTAATATTGTGGCCTCATTGGTCATATATCTTCTACATGTAGAATCAGAAAGTTAGTAGATTTAAATGTTTATGCATGGATACCCAAAACTAACCAGTCAGGACCCTACAAGAAATGGGTACCAAGAGTTTCATCTGTAAATTGTTTTGTAGGTGGGACGCCCTTCACATGCTAGGAGCAAATGGATCCTCGACAGCGGTTGCTCACGGCACATGACCGGTGATGCTTCATTATTCGCAACACTGTCGAAGAGGAATAAAGAAGGATACGTCTCTTTTGGTAATAATTTAAGAGGGTATATAATCGATATCGGTGACGTTGGTAAGGCTCCCTATCCAGTGATTAAAGATGTTTGTCTAGTTACCGAGTTAAAACATAACCTGCTCAGCATAAGCCATTTAGCTGATCACGGTTATGGTATTAACTTCGTAAAAGATAAATGTACTATAGTTGATAGTTCAAATGGTAGTATTATATTTGAAGGTATTAGGGAAGACAACATATATGTTTTCTATTTGTTGGAAGATGCTAACAAAGCAGGTAGATGTTTGATGGCCAAAAGCGATGAGAGTCAACTATGGCATATGAGACTCGGTCATGCAAACATGGATACAATTTCAAGACTATCTACAAAGAAGTTGGTACGCAGCTTACCGGATATTTCTTTCAAGAAGGATACGGTATGTAGTGAATGTGAAAAGAATAAAGCTACCAAATCTGCATTCAAATCCAAGAACGCTGTAAGTACCACTAGACCTTTACAACTGTTGCATATGGACTTATTTGGACCAAGTAGAATTGCTAGTCTAGGTGGTAAGTTATATGCATTTGTCATTGTAGATGATTTTTCTAGATATACTGTCACGTCCCGACCCGGAATCACCCGAATCATCGTCCTCGCGGGGGCGTGATGCCGCACGAGCCTGAAATTGCGCTCGTGCAAGGCAAGATGACAAGTTCTCAAATGGTTATCTTTGAATTGAACGTTAACAACGAAAGAAAAACAGAGTATACGAAAACGATTCTCTTTATTGATATTCGAAATCAGATTACAAAGGCTTTCGATAGCCCAACGGAATTTGCCAGATTGGCTACAACACTCAGGTTCTTTCTTGCCCACAAAGGATTTCACCGTTCCATACATCATGCCTTCTATATCTCGGCCGCATCAATCCAGCTGCGTAGTCCGAGCGTCAATGTGATAGCACGCTTCAATGCGCTTCGGTATTCCAAGCCTCAACGCGTTCAAGCAACGCTTCGCCGCGAGCAATCCATTCCCTGCATCCTGCATGAAGCTGGTGGGGGATCAGTACGTTCGTCCTCGCATGTACTGAAGCAAAGATCTTCTTTCCAAACCGACATTTTAATATTTATGTTGAATCATGCAACTTAGCTTATGATCTTGCTATGTTCTCCTTAGGGTCAATTTTATGGCATATTCGAAAGCGTAAAGCATGGCAAGCATGTTATTCAATTCGCATAAGTAAACAGGCAAGCAATCTCGTGTTTGTCTCGTGGCACAACTTAGCAATATCGACGCACTCGCCCTTGCACCGACGCAAGGTGAATACGCCTATCCGTCTTCCCTGTCATGTTATAAGTGCCCTCTATTCAGAATCCGTCTATGCAGGATATACGTATACCTTGCACTTCCAAACCCATCGCCCTTAACTATATGAAGGTCACTAGCTTGTCAAGCTAGAATGTACTTATATTATCGAATCGAAACATAAGACGATGTTAACTCCGTGTGGTTGCTAACCAACATCAGAGGCCATCAAAATAATCGTAGCAAGTTGCTTAACACATTCACCATAAGGTCGCTACCCGTCTGGTCGAAGTGGCGCCAACAATACCGAAAACGAATCCCTCCTAGGCCGAACAGTCCCAGCGCCCTGGTGCGCCGCGTTCGAGGGAATACCCATGCACGGGCTTTTATAAGTTTAAGTCCATTTGACCATGCAACGAATCTTATATTTCATACAACCAAGCAAGTTCGCTTATCTCTATTTCAATTGGCACAACGCCCGAATGTTCTCAACGAAACGCCCGAAGGCCGCAAACATTTCGAAGGGAACCATGCTGCATTACCATCTCGTATTTTTTCGTTAACTTTTTATGTTATTACGTTTCATACTTCGTTTCAATGTTTCAATGGCATCATGCCTTAACTCAATGCTCGTCAACCGAACGACCCGAAGGTCTCGAACACCTTTCGAGGCATTATGTCATATCCGACAGTTCCGCCACATTCATGCCACAACTGTATTCCTTCGTAACGAAGCCATCTTTTATTATCCCGTGTACGTAGGCACGTTTCGACCGTATTCCGATGTTCTATGACTTAGCATTCAATGTCCGTGGCTTGCGCGCTAGGGCGCTCGCCTATTGTCTTTTAATGTTCTAGCCGTTCTAACTCGTGTGCGAAGGCACGGTATGGTTCGTGCACTAAGGCACTCGCCGAGTACAGTTATCCTATGTTCTTGCGGTTTGCGCACCGAGGCGCTCGCCTTTGCGATATCCAATATTTTATAGTGACTTGTACCACTACAAAAAAAGTGATTTTCTGGGACCCAAAAAATCCGTCTTAAAAAGACCCAAATCAGTCCTAAATTATGATTTGGGACGAATTTTAGGACGGTAAGTGACAGTGCTATTAGGGTGGCGTGGCAAAAAGTTTTAGGACCAAAAATGCCGTCCTAATTTGGTTTTAGGGTCGAAAAATGTAACCGTACCAAAAGAGTTTGAATTCTTACATCTTTACGACGGTTTACAAAACCGTCCCAAAATAAAAGAGTTTGTGATGAGTAACACCCGTCCTAAACAAATTTGCCAGCGTTACAAAAGAATGTCGTTTTTATCTAGGACAATTACATAACTGTCCCAAAAGTAACACTTATGAAATTAATGTCTGTATTTTTCAGCTATAAAACATACAATTTAAATACACATAAATTCATATAATCATGGACGTTGTCAAGCTTGTCCTCAGATGTATCTCCAGGCATCAAAGCTCCAATACCAAAAAACTTAACAACATCAAGCATTCTTTGCCATTAAGTAGAAGACAACAAAATTCATATATAACTATATATGTTCAATTGATAAACAACCATTTCCAAAATACATCCAAAACATTAAGCATCCTTAACCACCATTTCCAAAATACATCCAAAATACTACATCACCTACAGCAGCAGTTACAAAATGAACCCATTGTCTCCACCATTACATACAAAATGCTGAACCCATTAAGCATCCTTAACCACCTTTTCCAAAATAAATCCAAAACACTAAAAATCACCCACAATTCAGTTACAAAATGAACCCATTGTCTCCACCATTACACCATATTTTTAGTATTATCCAACATGAACCCAAAAATTAACCCAAACTTTTTATCATCACAAGATCGTCGCCCATCATTTTAGCATATCCAGAATGCTTTTGAAGGTCCTACAAATGAAGATATGCCAATATATTAATTAGCAACCTGCTAACTATACATGAACAACCAGAAAAGAAAGACAAGTTCTTCCAAATTGTACAGACTAGACCACATTAGTTTGTGAAGGTTTAAACAAATTGTACAAACCTACTAACCGTTCTTCCAAACTGTTCGTACCTGCGTACAAAAAAGTTGGAAAAAAATAATGTACAGAAAAAGCTTCAAGTGACAAAGGAAGCTTCAAGTGAAAAAGGAAGTTTAAGTGAAGACGGGAAAAATTGGAAAACATTTTAAATGGGAAGTACAATTATTCTAGCAAGAATTACAGTAACAAGCTGGAAAAAACCAATGTAAAAGTTAAAATCAATAGACTGACACCACAAGGTGGTTTCGAGAGCAAGCCATTAAGGATGTCTCTTCCTCAGAAGGATAAATGACTTCCCAACCAGGGTTTTGCCTTAGGACGACATCTCTCAGTACTACCCATGGCCTTCACTGATTGGCCAATTACAACTAGGGGTAGCTGTAATCAAGTGCATGTAATATATGTATAAGGGTAGGGTCGGATACCATGTTCAGTCGTGCTTCAATAATTTAATAAGATACTGACTGTTGATGTATTCGAAAAAATGGTAAAATGAAAACATCACCTACTTGGTATCAATATGAATCTTAATATGAGGTTGGCTCGAACAACACAAGTTCTAATGCCTAAGAGTGGTTGTCAGGTGTTTCGAAAGCTTAATTGCTTTCGTTCAGTTATCTGATCAAACGGATAACTCAGTGTATCCAATACAACGATCTAGAACAGGGTTGATCCTATTATATCAAGAATTTCGAGAATATACCAACTATGACCGAGTTCATAAGGTACCTTGAGGAAGATACACATCAGTATTAACCTGATGTGTACCGAGCAGAGTCTGATCCAACATCAGGATAATGAAGGGTCCGATTTGATTTCCCAATGTCCACCCAATACTCGGTTATCAGTAAAACCAATTACCGTACCGAGTATCCTCTGATACTTGTCGAATATCATATGACGTCAATCCTCTGATACTTGTCGAATATCAGTAAAACCAATTACCGTACCATTTCCCTTAAATAAAGTTACAGCAGCACCTAAATTACTGTATCATAGTGTGATTGAACCCAGGAAATGCAGTGAACCTACATGAATTTGCAGTGGACGGGATCAAGGTGGACAGATGCAAGCTAACCTGGGGTTAGGATACCAAGACATCCCACACACAGGTTCAATGTTCTGAACTTGAAGTTCATTCTCCAAAATAAAGTTCAATGACTGAACTTGAAGTTTCAATTGTCTGAAATGAAGGTACAGATCGGAATATCAAAACAGGGAACTGAACTCCTTAGTTCAGAAGGACTGTTTATAATGACCTGAACAAAATAATGGACTGATATATGTAGGTGATATGGACATTTAGAGACTGAATATAACTGTATAGTGTAAATCTGAGACTGAACATTTAGTCCAATAATTTGAACTTAAAACAAAACAATGGATACCTATCTAACATACTCTAAAATTCAGTGTAAAAAATAACTTGGCAAAATGTAAAAAATATTACTGGTTTCGGAGTTTCCAGGAAAAAGGACACAGTGAAAACAGAAGCTAAAATTCAGTTCCGATACTGATACCGAGATTATGCAAAATTCAGACTATGCAAAATTCAGTCGAAAAGATCAGTCTAGAAAAGAAACCAATGTAATAAATACAAATTTTAACTTGAAAGAAAGGAAATGGAGAACCAAACATAAATTGCAGCCACGAAAGAAAACCAAACATAAGAATCACAGAAAAAAACCAATGTAATAAGTTGATAGTTGGCAAATTACCTGGACGATGTACTGGATTGTTGAGAAAGTAGTTGAGCATTCAGGAACATGGCCACAACTTCATCTTTGAGCTCAGTCCTAAGATCACTCTTGACCGCCTCAAGCTCTTTCTTGTGCCGGGCCTCTTGCTCCTCACGCTCTTTCCTTAAAGTGTCAGTCTCTTCTCTCAACTTCTCCGCATATTCTCGTAACTTTTCACCATCTTCTCGTAGTTGTACAATCTCAGCATTTGTTGCTTGTTGAATCTCAGCCTGATGAGCTGCTAAGGATGTTGATCCTTTACCGCTTACACCTACTCCTCGGCCTAAAACTCGGCCATGCCCATCTTGTCCGATCACTTCCCTATAAATATTATTAAATTGCTCCTCATTATCTCGTTCTTCAGCTGGTAGCTCTTCAATTCTCCTTTCCAACATTTTCTATAGCATGCAAGGAGGTTTGTGTTAAATTTCTCTAATTTGCAATAGACATTTTGTTAAAAAAAACTCATTACGAATATGAATTTTATATACCTCTGTTCCAGCAGCCCCGTCTTCTTCATTATAACTGCCATCTTTTCCTCTAGTGGCTCTCCACATGTTGACAAGGTCAACAGGCTTGTTTTCTAACCACCTCTGATGTGTATGCATGTTCCAAAGTAAGAAAAAACTTATACATTATAAACTGAAAATATATGACAATTATCTTACCAAAAAACACAATACTAACCTTTCTCTTTATTTCTGGAAAGGATCTTCTACCAGTTCTAGGGAGAGCACAAAGTTTTCCGCGATTAACTTGGTTCTTCTCCGAAACTTTCTAAAAAACATTTGGACATTATTTAGTAAATTGAAATAAAGGGTTTGCCACTAGCATGAATATGGATGTAAGTTATTTGTTAGTCGATTTATACCTGTGTGTTACCCAAGCCCCAATATGCCACTAGAGTTGGCCATTGACTGGGCTCCACCCGGGGCGGCACATTTGCTAGGCGCTCTTCATCGGTCTCAAACTTTGTATAGAAGTCTTTTTTCACTCGATGCTTGAAGGCCTTCCAGGAAATTCCCATTTTCTTAAAGCAAATAGCTTTAAAAGCATCGGGTGCATTTGTGTTTTCCTTAAAAAAACATGATATCTAAGTTATCAATATAAGTAGCCATTATCGATAGCAAAAATATGTGAACAACAGGTGATGGTAAAGCATTCAAACATGATATCTGAGGTTATACTTCCAAACAACCACAAGAACAGCAAGATATAAATTAGTTGAATCATCCCAAACCAAAAACAAGTAACCACTTCAACATCTTCATTCCAACATTAATAGAATATAAACAAAATATTGCACTTGAAATAACATTTTCAATCAACACTTCTAGGCCACAGCTGCTTCAATCGATTTGTTTTTACTCTTGATGGTGAATTATAGTGCTATGATCTATAGCTTACAATACAGACCTTGAGTGTTACTGACTACAAAGTCAATGCCAATGTGTCTATAGGTTTAGCAAGACAGACAATAGGGGGTTCACTATCAAGTAGGATAATACTAAAAATAAAGATAGTAATCCATGAAAATACAGATAAAGAGACGGGGAAAGTTACCTTAACCGACGCCCAGACCATTTCTAGTTTATCCTTATCAGCCTTACGCCAAGATAACATTGTTAATGGAAACAATTCGCCATTTCGGGAAAGGTTACCAAGATGAGACATCAAATGGTGCCCATATTCTCCAACTGGTTGGCAATCTTCATCCCACTCTATGATTTTTTTTACTCCATTATCCCATTTTTTCCATGGCTTAGCAGCTCCTCTATGTTGCCTAGTGGAAGGTCCACTCTCCATCGTACCTTATCAGAAACAAAAGGGAAAGACTCATAAATATACTACTTAAAAATCAGAACCATTAATAGCTCACAATTTACATTATAAATTTCAATACAAAACTTACCCTTCGGAATTTTCTCAGAATTCTCTACTGGCTCATTATCTAAAGGCTCATCATCGCTCTCCTGAAAAATTTGATGTCTTGATATAGGAATGTGCAAGACATCCTCCATAAAAGAGGGTTCTAATCGTGGCTCTAATGTCCTCTCACCCATTGCTATGACATGTTCCATATTCTTTGCAATACGCGATGACCTACGTGTAGGACTGTTGTATGCAGCCTGGAAATACATAATCAATGTAGCAGTATATAGGTAGGTGCTGTTAAGATAGTCCAACACGGTGCCATAGGGATAGGTAGGTGCTGTTAAGATAGTCCAACACGGTGCCATAGGGAAGTTCAAACCATAGTACGTAGTAAGCTATGCAAAAAAAAATACACTAATAAGACATAGAAGTTAGTTCAAACCATAGTAAAAATCTATGCAAGGAAGCTCAAACCATAGTAAAATACTCTTCCTCTACAATTTGATCCCAGTTGAAGCTAGGCATCAGATCGAAGCTCACCGTGGGTCTGCAAGAGCTCAATAACATCCACGATGCGGCTCAACCAGCTCTACCAATAAAGAACCAAACCACCATAGCAGGATACCCGAGTATCAGAAGAAGTATCAATTGCACAGTGGCGTATCAGAAGAAATTTAAGTGCACACTGGTGTATTAGAGCGTATCACAGCTCATTAGACATTGGCAGTGCAAGCATTGGTAGAGGGTCAAGACCAAAACCAATAGGGATCAAGACTCGAGGACCCCGGATGTTGCTTTTCTCATCATAGAGATGCATGTGTTGTATTAGATATAAGAAAATTAGATTCAATATGTATATAAAGAAAAGGAAAAATGGTCATCCTCGGCAAAATTTGAGGATCAAATATCCAGAATTGTCAAGATACTCCAACACACTAAAAAGACAAAGAAGGAAGTTCAAATAAGAATAAAAATCTATGCAAGGAAAAGCTTAAACCATAGTAAAATACTCTTCCTCTACAATTTGATCCCAGTTGAAGCTAGGCATCAGATCGAAGCTCACCGTGGGTCTGCATGAGCTGAATAACATCCATGATGCAGCTCAACCAGCTTTACCAATGAAGAACCAAACTACCATAGCAAGATACCCGAGTATCAGAAGAAGTATTATTTGCTACATGTGTTGTATTAGATATAAGAAAATTAGATTCAATATGTATATAAAGAAAAGAAAAAATGGTCATCCTCGACAAAATTTGAGGATCAAATATCCAGAATTGTCAAGATAGTCCAACACAGTAAAAAGACATAGAAGGAAGTTCAAATAAGAATAAAAATCTATGCAAGGAAAAGCTCAAACCAGAGTAAAATATTCTTCCTCTATAATTTGATCCCAGTTGAAGCTAGGCATCAGATCGAAGCTGACCGTGGGTCTGCATGAGCTCAATAACATCCATGATGCGGCTCAACCAGCTCTACCAATGAAGAACCAAACCACCATAGCAGGATACCCGAGTATCAGAAGAAGTATCATTTGCATAGTGGCGTATCAAAAGAAATTTAAGTGCACACTGGTGTATTAGAGCCTATCACAGCTCATTAGACATTGGCAGTGCAAGCATTGGTAGAGGGTCAAGACCAGCACCAATAGGGATCAAGACTCGAGGACCCCGGATGTTGCTTTTCTCATCATTTGCTACATGTGTTGTATTAGATCAAGATAGTCCAACACACTAAAAAGACATAGAAGGAAGTTCAAATCAGAATAAAAATCTATGCAAGGAAGCTCAAACCATAGTAAAATAATCTTCCTCTACAATTTGATCCCAGTTGAAGCTAGGCATCAGATCGAAGCTCACCGTGGGTCTGCAATAGCTCAATAACATCCACGATACGGCTCAACCAGCTCTACCAATGAAGAACCAAACCACCATAGCAGGATACCCGAGTATCAGAAGAAGTATCAATTGCACAGTGGCATATCAGAAGAAATTTAAGTGCACACTGGTGTATTAGAGCGTATCACAACTCATTAGACATTGGCAGTGCACGCATTGGTAGAGGGTCAAGACCAGCACCAATAGGGATCAAGACTCGAGGACCCCGGATGTTGCTTTTCTTATCATTTGCAACCATAGTAGTAAGCTGTACACTAGAACAGTAAAAAAAATCGCTTGTGATCAAATTTTTAACCTTTTTTATTTTAGGGACAGAAGAGTCATCATTGTTTGCAACCTGAAACATAAGAAAAATAGTGAGATATTCCAATGAATGAAGACAGAAAACACAAGACTTGATATCCAATTTATTACCTTCTTCATTTTAGGGTCGGAAGATTCTTCATTATGGTTGCTATCTTCCTCGCTAAGCAAGTCATCACCGACGGGGATATACTCATCATCTCTTTCACTTGCGCTTCTTTTTCCCATCTTACTCGAACTTGTTCGAGTAACCATCTTCGAATTCATTACAAGCTTTGAAGCTTGTTGCAAATTCAAAGCATCCATTTTCATTTTATTTCTAGTAATATTTTCCAATCTTTGCCTCTCATATCCCGACATGAACCCAGGCTTGATAAACTTCTTCTTTTGTGGGGACATTTTTCCTAATAGAAGTTAAAAATTGCAATATACAGGGTTATCCCGTGATTGGTCATTACAAACCTACACTATCAACTCAAATACAAATTACAGTCTCGTATAAGTAGCATGATGAATTAAAGGGATACAGAAGCCAGATTAATGATATTTTACTGCAACGCGACCAGATTTAATAATGATATATGTTTATTACAGAACATGTAGAAGCCACTAAATAATATATGTTTATCACAGAACATGTAGAAGCCACTAAATATATAGTAGAGCCACTAAATAATATATGTTTATCACAGAACATGTTTATCATACAACATGTAGAAGCAAGTATATGACAAGATGAATGAAGTATAGTATAGCTAAGAGGAATGAATGAAGTAAAGAAAATAAGCTAAGTATATGACAAGATGAATGAATGAAGTAAAGAAAATAAGCAAAATTAATCAACATTCACTGAAATAAGCAAAATTCATCAACGTTCAATCACAGTAGATAAAACAACCAACAACTTGAAAGGATATAAAATAGCTAAGAGGAACAAGTTTGTAATTTGATATGCATCACAAATAGTTGCAAATCAAGCTACAAACTTGCTACTCATGACCACTGTCATCATGGTCATCATCACCATCACAAATATTTGTGTCAACCACCAAGCCCTCTACTCCTTGCCTAACCCAAGATCCATTATGAGCTTCATCCAGATGTTGCATGCTATAAGGTTCCACTCTATTAGCTTCTAAATCTTCTACTATTGTTGAGTACTTGTCAAATGCGTCTCGCGGCGACATCTGAACAACAACATGCCAATCTGACTCTAGAGGGTCTTGAACATACCAAACTTGTTCTGCTTGGGATGCTAAGATATAAGGTTCATCAATCACCCTATTATCTTTGTATAACAAATGATTGAAGTTCACGAGAGTAAAATTAAACTCATCCACTTTCTGGCCCACTCGTGGATTAACCCAGTTGCACTTAAATAAAACATACTTCATGCCGTTCAAATATTTTATCTCAATAATGTCTATCAGTTGTCCGTAGAATATAACATCCCCTGTAAGAGGATTTCTATCTTTCCGACTAGAATAACTCATTTGTTCTGCTTTTAGGAGGACTCTATTATTCTGAGTTTTTCTACGAAGATCAATTTTTTTGGTTCGAAATCTAAAACCATTAACAATGTAAGAATTAAATTTCAAAGCATCCTTAAGAGGGCCTAAAGCTAGGCATCTGATCTCCTCTGATATTTGTTGCTCTGGTAAACCTTTCACCTATATTAAAAAACATTAAACAAGGTTAATAATGATATTTTACTGCAAGCTGTCAAAAATATTAAATGTTCATTAAAAGATACATCTACTTACATGCTCCTTAAACCAAGTGACAAAGTGTTCATTATGAAGGCGACTAATAAGGTGTCGTTGTGAAGCTTGTGGATATTTTGACCCAAGTTCAGCAAGGTGTTTCCTGTATCAAGATGTAGAAATTTATTTCAATTACATAACTAAACGAGAGGATATAAATCATGGTATTAGTCAAGACAAACTTACTCAATGAATGGTGCTACTGCCTCCGTGTTGGCAAGCACATATCGATGAGCTTGTATTTGCATAATTGGATCAAGTCGAAAGTTCACTGCTTTACCTACAATGCGACCAGATTTCTTTCCTCCATCATCATTTCTTCTTGGCCGCTTCATTTTGGTTTCCGTACTATTGTCCAAATACCTTGAGCAGAAAGTCATACATTCTTCTAACAATACTGATTTAGCAATAGAAGCCTCTGGATGAGCACGATTCCGCACATAAAGTTTTAAGGTGTGCAAATATCTTTCCATGGGATACATCCAACGATACAATACTTCTCTAGCAATTTGTAACTCATCCACTAAATGCATAGGCAAGTGTTCCATTATATCGAAAAACCCAGGTGGAAAAATCTTCTCAAGACTACAAAGCGTAAGTGCCATACGATCTTGAAAATTTTCCAAGTCTGTAATACTATTTACACTTGAACACAACACCACAAAGCAGTTGCTTAATTCAATTAAGGATTTAACAACATGCTTTGGTAAGACCCTTCGAATAGCTATAGGAAGTAACTGTTGCATTAAAATGTGATTGTCATGACTCTTAAGACCCCACATACTCCGCTCTTCTGTATGCACGCATCGAGATATATTAGATGAATAACCATCAGGGACTTTTACATCTCGTAACACTTTCAAGAAAATGTCCTTTTCTTTGTTGCTCATTGTGAACTCAGCTGGAGGCAAGTACTCTAGAGTTCTTCCCCGTGGTTGAGGATGTAGCTCTGATCGAATTTTCATATCTCTGAGATCTTTTCGAGCCTTTATATTATCTTTCGTTTTGCCTTTAATACCTAGCAAAGTAAAAATGACATTATCACATACATTTTTTTCAATATGCATAACATCTAGATTGTGGCGAATCAAATTGTGTTCCCAATATTGTAGTTCAAAAAAGATGCTCTTCTTCTTCCAACCTAATCTTGTTTTTGGCAGACTGTGTGTTTTTGCTCTCTCTTTTTCTTCTTCTTCCCTCTTCCTCTTTGTAAAGAGGTCCTCCTTCTTATATTCAGTTAAAACATTGAGATCATTCAACTGCTTTAACACTTCCGTTCCAGATAATGTCAAAGGTGGTGGCCTCATTTCTAATTTGCCATTAAAAGTTACCCTCTCCCTTCGAAACTTATGGCGCCCTGGTAGGAATCTACGATGACCCCAGTAACAGTACTTGCCACCATTTGTCAATCGGGTAGCTTGATGATCCCTATTACAATAAGGGCAAGCAAATTCACCTTTTGTGCTCCATCCTGACAACATAGCATATGCAGGAAAGTCGCTAATTGTCCACAACAGTGCTACATTTAGTTGAAATAACTGTTTGGTTGATGCATCATAAGTAGAAACACCAACCTCCCAAAGTTCTTTCAACTCCTCTACTAAGGGTTGCAGATAAACGTCAATCTTATCACCTGGACCTTCTGGTCCATCAATAAGAATAGACAAAATTAAGTTAGGTTGCTTCATGCACAACCACGGGGGTAAGTTGTAAGGGACGACTACAACAGGCCAGGTACTGTGAGCAACACTCATATTACCAAACGGATTAAATCCATCGGTAATTAACCCAAGTCTAACATTACGACTGTCTCTGGCAAAGGATGGATTATTATCATCAAAAGCCTTCCAAGCACGAGAATCTGCCGGATGCCTCATTACACCATCCTCTACTCGCTTCTCAGCATGCCATTTCATAAGCGAAGCTGTATGCGATGACCAAAATAATCGTTGCAGTCTTGGTATTAAAGGAAAATATCGAACCTTTTTTTGAGAAACTTTAGTACCCTGGTCAACCGGAGGAAGATTACCCTCGTTGGCATGATCAACTTTATATCTAGAAGCCCCACAAATCTCACATTTGTCGAGATTCTCAGTTTCATTTTGAAACAACATACAACTATTAGGACAGGCATCCCATATTTTGTAAGTGAACCCCAAGTCAGTAGTTAGCTTACTGGCTTGATAGTATGATTTGGGAATCTTGGCACACGGAAACACCTTTTTTAAGAAGACCAACAGCATTGTGAAAGAATGATTTGTCCATCCATTAAGTTGCTTCAGGTGTAAAAGTTGGACAACAAATGATAGCTCAGTGACACCCTTAGGACAACTCTCGTACAAATCGCTTTCTGCTTCATTTAGAAGTTTGAAGTATTTCGGCATGCATTCATCGGACCGCAAGTTTTCTTCTGCCATGGGCTCTTCCTCGCAACCCATATTTTCTATCATGAATGAGAATCCCATTCCCTCTCGTACCATTGTTGTCATATCAGCACATTCATTTAATCCAGCATCACTTTCATCAACTGACATATCATCTCCTATATTATCGGTGTTATTACCCAAACCACCCAATAACTCCCCATGATATATCCAATCCATATAACTCCTTTCAAATCCATACATCTCTATATGAACCTCCACAGTCTGTCGATTATGATAAACACGATTTACACATCTACTACATGGGCAATAAATATGGACCGTATCAGCATTCTTAGTTCTATATGCAAATTTAAGAAATGCTTCGACCCCATCCTTGTATGCCTTTGAATTCCAATCATGTGATCCAATCCAACGCTTATCCATATCAATTTCCAAAAGACAATTATCACCTAGCACCATCCAAAATATATATCATGCAAAGAATATACTTTCTAACAAATTAGAGTTAAAATTCTTATGCAATATATCAAGTAAAGACAAATTTAATAATAGAGCAAACACTTATTGGTAGCCATGTACTAATGTGCCCAAGAAGAAGAAATAATAAGCATATAGATAACCAATTGATTATGACAATTACTAGCTAGAAAAAGGAAATTAATATACTACCAAGGTTGATTATGACTTACTGACATGGAACTAACACATGGCACAAATAACCAATTTCAACTGAAAAGCTCAAGCATGATTCACAAATGTTGATTTTCAACAAACTAAAATCTACAAAGAACATAGCCAGGTTCAAATTCATCTCCATTTATAACATGTTTAACATCAATCCAGAATGGGCATGCAAATGTGTCCCAATTTTTTTAAAAAAACCTATTTTTTACAAATAATCACAGTAATTCCTACATGAACGCATAATCACAATAATTTGACAAATTAAAATCTACAAACAACATAGCCAGGTTCAAACTCATGTTCCTATCCATGCAAATGTGTCCCAATTTTTCACAAGAAAATCTAATTTTTCACAAATCATCACAATAATTCCTACATGAAAGCATAAACGCAATAATTTGACAAATTAAAATCTATAAAGAACATAGCCAGGTTCAAACTCATGTTCCTGTCCATGCAAATGTGTCTAGACCTGTCAAGTCAGCCGGGCCGGCCCGACACTGAATTTGGGTGGGCCGGGCTCGGGCCTCTTCGACCCATGAACTATAGCGGGCCGGGCCGGGCCGGGCCAAGAGTGAAAAATCTCAGCCCAGTCCGGCACGTGACCCACGACATGAGGACTGGCTGACATGTACCCACAAAAAAAGCCAAACTAAGCATGTACCCACAAACAACACAGTCACCGTTCACCGCCCGTCATGAAGACTGGCTGGCATGTACCCACAAAAGAAGCCAAACTAAGCACAGCAAAGCAAAAAGCAAAGCCAAGCAAACCCAAGCCAAGCAAAGCACAAATTGCTTGGCCAAAGCCAAGCACAGCACAAATTGCTTGTGCTAAAGCCAAGCATAACACACATTGACAAACAAATGATAAGCAGTGTTTGGGGTTCGGGCCGGGCCGGGCTGGGATGGGCCGGCTCAATTGACAGGTCTAAATGTGGCCCAATTTTTTACCAAAAAATCTATTTTTTCACAAATATTCACAAATTAACGACAATGTGCACATATTGTGGTGTTCTAACATATTTTTGCCACCAAATAATTTTCTCAACAAACTGATATACTTCATAAACCGAAATCTTCCCAAAAGAAAAATAATCACCTAAATAACTGATGCTTAAAACTAAGACAAACAGATGCAGCCGGGAATAGTGTCACATGTAAATAATTATGAAAAATTGGTACATAATCCTAAAAAAAATCTTGGTAAATAATCCTGTATAAACAGTGTCACATGTAATTAAATTCGAGCAAAAAATTGGTAAATAACTCTTATTAGAAATGTCAGTACGTTTGATGTATATGAAAAGACCACAAGGATACTAAGCACCATTAACTAGAGATGGTCGCAACCACTGCCAGTTAGTTTAACAAAAGTTATTTGCTACAGACACACACACACACATATACGCACATATACACACATATCCAAGAGAATAACCTGTAAGGCACAAATATATATATATACACACATGTTTTACACATTGAAATCTGCAGAAGTCAGGGAAAAAGTATGAGTTGCATAGGATAATGAAAAAAGAAGAAGTGATGGGTGCCTCAAAATTGTCAATCTTGATGATATGTGTAAACCATTCTCCACTGCCAGAGAACAAAGTAGCAATGATGAACAGTATCACTAGAGTATGACTGAACATTAATTGTCATTGATAAATAGTGATGACAGAAGTCAATTCATGTATATGGACAAGTAATCAATTTCAAGCAAATGTTGATAAAAAAATTGGTAAATAATCTAGGACAAAATAACATGTAGCCATGTAAACTGTGTACAACACTCATATTTCTAGCAAAAATTTGAGTCAAGTGTAAAACACTCAAATCTCAAGCAAATAATCTAGGACAAAATTACATGCAGCCGTGTAAACAGTGTGAAACACTCAAATTTTAAGCAAAATTTCAGTAAACAGTGTAAAACCCTCAAATTTTAAGCAAATAATCTACGACAAAATTACATGCAGCCGTGTAAACAGTGTGAAACACTCAAATTTTAAGCAAAATTTCAGTAAACAGTGTACAACCCTCAAATTTTAAGCAAATAATCTATGACAAAATTACATGCAGCCGTGTAATCAGTGTGAAACACTCAAATTTTAAGCAAAGTTTCAGTAAACAGTATAAAACCCTAAAATTTTAAGCAAATAATCTACGACAAAATTACATGCAGCCGTGTAAACAATGTGAAATACTCAAATTTTAAGCAAAATTTCAGTAAACAGTGTACAACCCTCTAATTTTAAGCAAATAATCTACGTCAAAATTACATGCAGCCGTGTAAACAGTGTGAAATACTCAAATTTTAAGCAAAATTTCAGTAAACAGTGTACAACCCTCTAATTTTAAGCAAATAATCTACGTCAAAATTACATGCAGCCGTGTAAACAGTGTAAAACACTCAAATTTTAACCAAAATTTCAGTAAACAGTGTACAACCCTCAAATTTTAAGCAAACAATCTACGATAAAATTACATGCAACCGTGTAAACAGTGTAAAACACTCAAATATCAAAGAAAAATTGAGTAAACGGTGTAAATAGTGCAAACAATCTAGGATAAAATAACATGCATCCAAATATTAGGGAAAGACTAAAATATTTTGGTAAAAAATTCTAAAGATTGGGGGAAGTATACCAAGCAGCAGCAATGGAGCACCTAGGGTTGGAAGATCGGACGGAGAGAGAGCAATGGTCGGGGAGAGAGAGAGAGCAGCAACACTGGAGCACCAGGTCGGAACAATGGTCGGAGAGAAAAAAGAGCAGCAAGGATCACCTAGGTCGGAGGGAGAGAGAGCAGTTCTCTCGCTATTTTTGATCAGAAAGAGAGAGGAAGAGAAAATTTTTTGATCCGAAAGAGAGAGAAGTCCTATCGACTATAGGAAATAGGTTTTGGGATGGACGGTCTGGATTAATCCAGACGATCGGATGGTTACTATGGAAACACGTGGGGGTAAACTTTTCCCCCAAATAGTTTGGCAATTAGCCGCCACACGTGTGGTATTCCCGCCAACATAATTGGGACGAAAATATGTATTATTTGGAACAGAAATTTTCATCAGTCCCAAATAGTGATCCATTTTCACAATCTGTCCCAAAAAAAGCAACATTTTGTAACTAAAAATATAGCCGTCCCTAGAATTATACTTTTAGGACTTTTTAGACTAGTGTTCCTTATAGTGTCGTCCCAAAAAGACACTTTTTTTGTAGTGTACGTTTGCCGTACGATTCATTTCAATTGTTCTATCTAGTGTTCGACACATACTACGTTTCTCTCTCTATCGAGCCACGCCCGTGGCGTTGATAGGTTAACTCAGCATACAATGATATATTTGACTTATCGAATGAAGGAGTAAAAAGAAGTCAATCCTCCCACCTTGAGTCGATACGCCTTTGTCGTTTCGCCGAGCCGATGCAGCTCGATTTCATAACTTTGTTGAATGGCCACTCTCCTGACTTAGCCATTCGAGCACTTCGTGCTTATTGAGTTTGTACGTCCGATTTGGCTTACCGTGCCAACGCTTCCGTCCGTCGCAAGGCGACGATTTGCTTTCGTGGACCCCTTACTGAATAAGGCAAAAGATCGACCTCTAACATTTTAGCGTAAACGTATAGCCTGCACATGAAATCAACTAAAATTAATACTTGTATCGATTCGGACTTGCGCCTTGGTCGATTCAATTTCTTAGAATCTTCGAGCCGTCTCAACGCACTTATCCTTCGAGGCAACGCGGTACTTCGCATCGATTCACTCGATGCATTCTTTGGGACAAGGTAACTCTTCGCATCGACTTAGTTTGATGCGTTGCTCGGGACAACTTAACACTTCGTGTCGATTCGCATCGATACGTTATCGGGTCAACGCAACTCTTCGAGTCAACGACTCAGCATAATGTACCGTGCAGAGCGGGGCATTACAGAATATACCACTCAAAATAAGGTTCGTCCCGAACCGAAACCAATACTAAATTTCCAAGGGTTTCATTAGATCATTCCACGATCTCGTCTCACTATCGTTTGGATCGTACAACTTAGTTTGAAATCATACACATATTTTAGGCGTCCCACCAATATATGCATTTCAGCCAAGCTCAGTTGTAAGATATCGGAACAACGCTAACATGTAACTTCTCATTCTCAATTACTTGCCATCTCGTATTCTTGATCGGACTTGGCTCTATTACTTGTTCTCGCAATTCTAGCGCACATGCATATTAATACATACGCGATCGTCCAACATAAGTCGAGGCACACGATGCGATTCAAGAATCGCATTTCTTACTTTGTATGTTTCATCGGGACTATCAATTCTACGCGTCGCGTCAAGCCGTCGTGCATCCGATCACAACGAGTCTCCGCAATGCCTTGCGTTCGAAGTCGCCACCCAACTATTTCCGAAGTCTGGCTATGCAACTTATCTCGATACGATTTCTTTATCAACATTTGGGACTACGCCCGCTAGGTGACTTACCTAGCACCGTGCTTAACTTCTCCTTACGCAAGTTTAAATTGACATTACACAAAGGCCATAATCTATCCGACACGAAAGTTTACATCAAGGCGATGGTGCTCAAGACAACGATCGCCTTGACACGAAGGTCTTTACGATGTGTCTTACGTTCGATTCCTAACGAGTAGGAATTTACTAGCCAAATTTCTAATTTATCTATCTCGCAACATCGAACATAATTTTGATTCACGCAAGCTCAATTGCAAGGTGAATCCGAATCTAATGACATGCCTCGTAGGTCATTCCTTTATCGTTCCCTCTCGTGCATAGCACGTTTCTCGCAATCGTCTACTCGTATCACCAAGTTCGTTGGCGAATTTCTCGTTCGATCGTCAACCAACATAAATATTCAAGTATCCATCCGACGAATACTCAAAATCTATTTATATCATTCTCAATCGAAAGTTGTTCCAACAATTCTCGATCGCCTAGACTTATCGTCAACATGCATCGCGTTAATTTGTTATCGATGCAATCCCATATGCGATATCGCATGGGTCATCTTACGGTCTGCAGCATTCAATTTGATTTGGCGGTCAAGTCTTCTAGGGTCAGCTGCCCCGAAGCTACGCTCGATAATTATGGATCGTCACCGAAGGACAGTGTACTACGAACCATGCTATATCTTATTTCGGAGCCAAATCACGTTCCGACGATTCTATGCGACTACCCAATTTCGGACAAAACTATTTCTATCGGCGCAACTGATGCGCAACTATCCTCCGAGTAAATTCATGTACTACCGTCGATGATTCTGCTATTCACGACGTGTCTCCTCGCATTGAGTTCGAGTCTATCTTATTTTACGGTCGACACACGAGATGTTATACGCATCGAGCAATCGTCGATGACTTATAGTCTCGCCCTGATCAATCACAAAATTTACGATCAACCAAGTTCGTTCATTCTCGTATCGTTACTTACAAAATTTTATAGCGCGAGACACACTCCATTTTGTATTCTCACATCGTTTACGTTTACTTACGTATCGATCTCGATACGCCGTATCCATTTCGATAACGTAAGGGTCAACTTTGAATCCATTTCAACATCAACTTAGCTCGCATCGCATACATCCAAGTTCGCAACGAACTTTTTCCATACGCATTGACTCGTTCTCCAATTTTGCCGCATCCCGCTATACTTCGATCGCGTAACTGAGTTACCGATTATCCAACATCGAACCCTCAAGTCATACGATCTCGCCCTCTAAGTTTTGCGTGTTTTCAGTCGTACTCAAATGAGTTTAGCCGTAACGTAACCAACTATTTCTTAGGCACGATTACTCTCGTCAACCAACTCTTCACCGAAGTCGCACTTCGTGCGATTCGATTACAATTCGCATCGCCCAACATTTCTATCGAAATCGCAAGTCGTGCAATTCAATTTCAACGTTTCGAATTTCCTATCCCGTCGATCCGATTGTTGCCTCAAGGCATAATTGTTTCGCTAGTTCTCGTCATTCGACTGACACATTAATTTCAATCAACGTAATCGTTCAATGTTACAAGTCCCGCCTTACCGTTCTAACCGATCATCGAAGAACACTTGCATCAACATGCCGTCATACAAATCCTCAATCGAGTCTCGGTGCTACCCCGTCCGTTGCGGACAAACCTTCCACAATTCTCACAAAACGTCGATACAATTCATCGCACAAGTGGTATTGCATATACCACTCGAAATCGAGCCATTCATTGCATCGGTGGTATGCCATATACCACCCGGAAATCAAGTTACTTCCGTCGCAACGTACTCTTTACGAACTAACGATCTCTTCCGACTCACAATTTCCGCAGTGATCGTGCTTGATCACAACCGTAACTTTGATTAATTCAAATCCGATACAACTCGGCGAATGTTTTCATTTGCCAATACAAGCTCGGTGCACAACCGAACCGATTTCGTTTCTCGATTTATAACTTTTATTTTCTTTCATTGCATCTCGTGCAAAGTTTTATTTTCGACATTCAAGTCAATGGTCAAATCCGTTCAGCACGTTCGATATTGACTTATCGCTTTTCATTGCAACGCGCATTTGAAATCGATATGTGAATCCGTTCGACACATTCAATATCAACTTTCATTTTCTTTTCAACGCATCATTTACAATCAGCGCATGGCAATTGCTGCAGCAACATTCCACAAATTTCATTGTATCGATGCAACCAACATTTCCCGTATCGTTCGTTACAACCAACGAATATCTCGAATTACAATTCACGACGTGTTGTATCCCGCGGCAACAAATCTTTGAATTCATATCTCGCAACTTGTTGCACTTACAGCAACAAACCCTTTTCGACTTTTCCAATGAACACCATATAATTTCCAAACAACACGCGGCAAAATTACATGATTTATATTAGACTTATTGTATGGAACATCCAGTACGGCATCGAGTAGAGTCAAGAGTGATTTTGATTGGTGGTGGGCAACTTTTTAGAACTGAAATAAAGCAAGCGTCCAGAGGAAATTGAGCCTAGAGCTCTGATACCAATTTGTCACGCCCCGACCCGAAATCACCCAAATTATCGTCCTCGCTGGGGCGTGATGCCGCACGAGCCTGGAGTTGCGCTCGTTCAAGGCAAGATGACAAGTTCTCAAATGGTTATCTTTGAATTGAACGTTAACAATGAAAGGAAAACAGAGTATAAGAAAACGATTCTCTTTATTGATATTTGAAATCAGATTACAAAGGCTTTCGATAGCCCAACAGAATTTGCCACATTGGCTACAACACTCAGGTTCTCTCTTGCCCACAAAGGATTTTACCGTTCCATACATCATGCCTTCTATATCTCGGCCGCATCAATCCAGCTGCGTAGTCCGAGCGTCAATACGATAGCACGCTTCAATACGCTTTGGCATTCCAAGCCTCAACACGTTCAAGCAACGCTTCGCCGCGAGCAATCCATTCCCTGCACCCTGCATGAAGGTGGTGGGGGATCAGTACGTTCGTCCTCGCATGTACTGAAGCAAAGATCTTCTTTCCAAACCGACATTTTAATATTTATGTTGAATCATGCAACTTAGCTTATGATCTTGCTATGTTCTCCTTAGGGTCAATTTCATGGCATATTCGAAAGCGTAAAGCATGGCAAGCATGTTATTCAATTCGCATAAGTAAACAGGCAAGCAATCTCGTATTTGTCTCGTGGCATAACTTAGCAATATCGACGCACTCGCCCTTGCACCGACGCAAGGTGAATACGCCTATCCGTCTTCCCTGTCATGTTATAAGTGCCCTCTATTCAGAATCCGTCCATGCAGGATATACGTATACCTTGCACTTCCAAACCCATCGCCCTTAACTATATGAAGGTCACTAGCTTGTCAAGCTAGAATGGACTTATATTATCGAATCGAAACATAAGACGATGTTAACTCCGTGTGGTTGCTAACCAACATCAGAGGCCATCGAAATAATCGCAGCAAGTTGCTTAACACATTCACCATAAGGTCGCTATCCGTCTGGTCGAAGTGGCACCAACAATACCGAAAACGAATCCCTCCTAGGCCGAACGGTCCCAGCGCCCTGGTGCGCCGCGTTCGAGGGAATACCCATGCACGGGCTTTTATATCTTTAAGTCCATTTGACCATGCAACGAATCTTATATTTCATATAACCAAGCAAGTTCGCTTATCTCTATTTCAATTGGCACAACGCCCGAATGTTCTCAACGAAACGCCTGAAGGACGCAAACATTTCGAAGGGCACCATGCTGCATTACCATCTCGTATTTCTTCGTTAACTTTCTATGTTCTTACGTTTCATACTTCGTTTCAATGTTTCAATGGCATCGTGCCTCAACTCAATGCTCGTCAACCGAACGACCCGAAGGTCTCGAATACCTTTTGAGGCATTATGTCATATCCGACAGTTCTGCCACATTCTTGCCACAACTGTATTCCTTTGCAACGAAGCCATCTTTTATTATCCCATGCACGTAGGCACGTTTCGACCGTATTTCGATGTTCTATGACTTAGCATTCAATGTCCGTGGCTTGCGCGCTAGGGCGCTCGCCTATTGTCTTTCAATGTTCTAGCCGTTCTAACTCGTGCGCAAAGGCACGGTATGGTTCGTGCACTAAGGCACTCGCCGAGTACAGTTATCCCATGTTCTTGCGATTTGCGCACCGAGGCGCTTGCCTTTGCGATATCCAATGTTCCATAGTGACTCGTACGTTTGCCGTACGATTTATTTCAATTGTTCTATCTAGTGTTCGACACACACTACGTTTCTCTCTCTATCGAGCCACGCCCGTGGCGTTGATAGGTTAACTCAGCATACAATGATATATTTGACTTATCGAATGAAGGAGTAAAAAGAAGTCAATCCTCCCACCTTGAGTCGATATGCCTTTGTCGTTTCGCCGAGCCGATGCGGCTCGATTTCATAACTTTGTTGCATGGCCACTCTCCTGACTTAGCCATTCGAGCACTTCGTGCTTATTGAGTTTGTACGTCCGATTTGGCTTACCGTGCCAACGCTTCCGTCCGTCGCAAGGCGACGATTTGCTTTCGTGGACCCCTTACTGAATAAGGCAAAAGATCGACCTCTAAAATTTCAGCGTAAACGTATAGCCTGCACATGAAACCAACTAAAATCAATACTTGAATCGATTCGGACTTGCGCCTTGGTCGATTCGATTTCTTAGAATCTTCGAGCCGTCTCAACGCACTTATCCTTCGAGGCAACGCGACGCTTCGCATCGATTCACTCGATGCATTCTTTGGGACAAGGCAACTCTTCGCATCGACTTAGTTCGATGCGTTACTCGGGACAACTTAACACTTCGTGTCGATTCGCATCGATACGTTATCGGGTCAACGCAACTCTTCGAGTCAACGACTTAGCATAATGCACTGTGCGGAGCGGGGCATTACATATACATGGGTTTATTTTTTTGCACGCAAGAACGATGCATTATCAGAATTCATCACCTTTTGCAAGAAAGTATAGAATGAAAAAGGGTTCATGATTACTTGCATTCGTAGTGATCATGGCGGCGAATTTGAGAATGCAGAATTCAAGTAATTTTGTGACACACACGGTTATCTGCATGAATTCTCTTGCCCTAGGACTCCGCAACAAAATGGAGTTGTGGAACGTAAGAACAGAACTCTATCTGAAATGGCTAGAGTAATGTTAAACCAGTTTAGTCTACCTAGATACTTATAGGCTGAAACTGTAAATACAGCATGCTATATTCTCAATAGGGTTCTAATTCGACATATATCGAAGAAGACTCCCTATGAACTATGGTTTGATAGAACACCAAATGTTTCATATTTCAAGATCTTTGGTTGTAAATGTTATATTCTTAATACTAAAGATAGTTTGAGTAAATTTGATGAAAAGGCCGATGAAGGTATATTTTTAGGTTATGCAGCAAAGAGCAAAGGATACAGAGTCTTCAACAAAAGAACCATGATCATCGAAGAATCTATCAATGTCAAGTTTGATGAGCTAAATCAAAACTTAGACGATGATAACAATGAAGACATAATCACACCAAGTACAGCTACTGCAAAACCTTCACACAAAGATGCAGAACCATCACATCAGGTATCAGATGAACCTCCAAGCAAAGAAGCCGGAACTATCAATCTTGAGACTACACCAAAAGAGATGAGATTCTTGGCTAATCATCCAAAGGACTTGGTAATTGGTGAGATTACCAAGGGTGTAAGTACTCGTTCCTCGAATAAAGATATAGCTTCTTTTGTTGATTTTGTCTCGCAGTTTGAACCCCAAAAAATTGATGAAGCATGTAGTGATAATTTTTGGTTAGATGCTATGCAAGAGGAATTAAACCAATTCGAACGAAATCAAGTTTGGGAACTTGTTCCCAAGCCCATTGATCATCCGGTCATTGGCACCCGATGGGTATTCCGAAATAAACTGAACGAGAATGGTTTAGTAACTCGTAATAAGGCTCGACTCGTAGCTCAAGGATACAATCAAGAAGAAGGTATCGACTACGATGAGACTTATGCCCCAGTTGTGAGATTAGAATCCATTCGCATGTTATGTGCATTTGCATATTTTTATAATTTTAAGTTATTTCAAATGGATGTCAAAAGCGCATTTTTAAATAGTTTTATAAAAGAAGCAGTTTATGTAGCTAAATCTCCCGGTTTTACTGATTTCAAAATTTTTGAATATGTTTTCAAGTTGAAGAAAGCCTTATACGGTTTGAAACAAGCCCCTCGTCCTTGGTACGATCGTCTAAGCTCTTTTCTACTTGATAACGATTTTTCAAAGGGAAAGATTGACACTACATTATTTATAAAATCTTTGAATAATAATATTCTTTTGATTCAAATCTATGTAGATGATATTATTTTTAGATCTACTGATGAATATCTTTGTCAAGAATTTTCAAAGTGTATACAGAATGAGTTTGAGATGAGCATGATGGGAGAGCTAAAATTCTTTTTCGGACTGCAAATCAAACAAACCAACAATGGGACATTCATAAATCAAGCAAAGTACACAAAGGATCTGTTAAAGAAGTTCAACATAGAAGCAACAAAGCCACTTAGCACTCCAATGGCGACCTCAACCAAGCTTGATATTGATGAACAAGGCAAACCCGTCGACATACGTAAGTATCGAGGTATGATCGGTAGCTTGCTATATTTAACTGCTAGTCGACCAGACATTATGTTCAGTGTTTGCTTATGTGCACGCTTTCAAGCTAATCCTAAGGAATCACATCTGTGCGTAGTTAAGCGTATCTTTCGATACCTTAAAGGCACTTCTTCTGTCGGCTTATGGTATCCCAAAACCACGTCGTTTGACCTGATCGGTTATTCTGATGCTAATTTTGTCGGATGCAAAGTAGATAGAAAAAGTACTAGCGGCACATGTCATTTTCTAGGAAAAGCTCTAGTCTCTTGGTTTAGTAAGAAACAAAATTCTGTTGCATTATCAACAACCGAGGCTGAGTATATCGCCGCAGGACGTTGTTGCGCACAAATTTTGTGGATGAAACAAACTTTAGAAGACTATGGATTGCATTTTACACACATACCCATTTTCTGTGACAATACTAGTTCTATTAATTTGACTAAGAATCCAGTATGTCACTCTCGTACTAAACATATCGAGATTCGACATCACTTTCTTAGAGATCATCAACAAAATGGAGATATAGACCTTGTATACATAGACACACAGAATCAATTAGCTGACATACCCACAAAACCTCTAGCGGAAGATCGTTTCAATTATTTACGTCGAGAATTAGAAATTTTAGATATCAATAATAATAATTAATTTTGTTTTATTAATTAATTTATTCGATACTCAAAAATTGTTTTTGAGACAAGCCTAAAAAAAGTCTGTCTGTCACCACGACTACGGTCGAAGCGAAGCGGTACTTAAGAGTTCTCCGGTGAACCTCCGTTAGCTGGAAAAGTACTCCTACAGCTAATCTGAGACAGAAGCTGAGTAAAAAATTTATTAATTTATAAAATAATATTAATTATATTATTTTGAGATTTAAAATTACTAAACTTTGAATTAAATATTTGAAACAAATTAATAAAAAAGATGTGGCCCATTGTTATTTTTTATACATATATAGCCAGGCGACATGTTTTTATTATGCCTCAGTTTGGCATATGTTTCACATAGTTTATTATTCAGTATTTTATTTGTTTCAGCTTTATTATAGCATTATCTCTCTTTTTATGCTTCCATATAAACTGCCTGTGACAAATACCATGCCTGTGTTGTTTATATAATTTTTCTTATACCATGCCTGTGATGAATGTTCTTATATACTTTTATTTGTGTTTCTTCACTGTTTGTTACTTATGCATTTATTGCAGGGGAGCTTTCTCTTTTACAATTATTTTGCTAAGTGACAACGGGAGAGAAATAGGATCTAACATCTTCATGAATGCAGGTTATGAACAATTTTTGTTTACACATTTTTGAATTGATCTATACTTAGATGTTATATCGGCAAGGTTTGTTAATTATCAAAATGGGGGAGATTGTTGGCCCATTGGTCATGGTCAAACCTGATTTTAATAATTGATCAAACTCTGTCTCGATATAAATGCGAGTCAATTCAGATGTTTACCTACGACGTTTTGGACACTGCTCAACGATGGATATCTGCGATGTTCAAGACTGAAGCTGTTTGCCATTCAGAATGTATTTCCTTCAAAGCAATATAATTTTTCATTTTATTGAGTCTAGGAATACATTGTACACCAAGTCGTACTGGCAAATAGGCTGTCCGAAATCATTTTTCAAAATCACCCTATCCTTTTAAAAATAACCTATGTTTTGAAAAACATCATTTTTACTAAAAGCTTCTGAAGGACTTTTCAAAAAGCCAAAATGATTTTTCTCAAAATCAAATGGCAGAACCCTAGCAGAACTTGGCCAAAGTTCGGCCAAGTTGAACGTTATGTGAACGTTTAATTTTGAACTTGGTCACCCTTCAGTTGCGGTTTGTTACAAAGAGCTCTGTCAGAGTTCTGTCAGAATTTTGTCTTTGGAAAAACTATAAACAGAGAAGGATTTCGATCATTTCAAATCACCAATTCACTTTCAATCTCTTCCCTTCTAAAGCTTATATTTTCTCCAAAGAATTCTCAAAAGCTTCCATTTTCAAATCCCAAGCCAGTTACAATCCTCTAGTCGATTTGTCAGTGCGGTACGGTCTAGAAGTTTCAGAGCGGTTGTAATCAGAGGCTTGATTGAAGAAACAACTCTTCACAATTGAAGTTGGTCGAGTTCTTCGTATCAAAGTTCGCGTATGTAGAAGTTGCAAGGACTTCGTATGAAAACTTGCGGTATTTTCCAATAGTGGATTCAACTGGAAGCTAGAGTTCTTTCGACTGGACTAGTCCTCATAAGAGGGAAACCAGTATAAATCTCGGTGTTTGCGTGTGCCTTCTGATTACTTTTCATTACTGTCATTTACTTTGTGATTATTTTTTATATCTGTGATCTAACTGCTAACGAGATTTTTAATTAGCAATATTCCGCTACCTACTCTATTCACCCCCCTCTAGAGTATTCTGCTTTACAATTTCATTCCTACATATATTAGATGAAATAGTTGCATATTGGAAAAATACAATCATGCTCTACGTGATGGGGGACAGGCCTTTCTACAGCCACATACGGGCATATACAGCATGCGTCTGGAAACCAAAGGGGAGTATGGAGTTCTATGCAAAAGAAGAAGGATTTTTTTTGTAAAATTTGGGATAGCGGAGGACGCTGAACGAATATTGCAAGGAGGCCCCTGGACGTTCGATGGGCATCTAATTATTCTGAAAGCATGGCGACCAAATCCTAGATGTGAGCAAGAGGTTCTACATACAATCCTTGTGTGGATGTCACGACTCGCACCCTGAGGAAGGGCACGAGAACGTGGGTACGTCCAGCCTACGTCGCAGTGTCGGCGGTAGGACGCTGTATTATTCATCTATAACATCTAACATCTAACATCTAACATCTAATATCTAACATCTAACAACAATATGATATAAACATATCATCTCCGCACGGAGGTATAATATAACATCTCAACTCTATATCTCAATCACAAGTCTAGGGAAGATAGAGCACGATATGGAATCAGATAAAAGGAAAAAACTGAAATATAAATAGAGTTATCACACCACACAAGGTAGATGTTCAACACAAATGAATATATGTCCTGAAATATAACTAAGTCTCAACTAACAATCGGAACAATCCGATACAAACTGCAAACTATAAATACTAAACTAGAGTAGGCACCCTCTACTGAGCTAGATGCTCCTCGGGCTCCTGAAGGTCACCCTCATGTGCCCCATAGAAGGTAGGGCAGTCACCATCATCATCTGTAATATTTTCAACAGGTCCAGTCAGGACAGGAGCGAGCACAATACATCTCACGCAGTTCATAACATGTTAGGAAATATAAAGTATGCAAAGGAGTAAGATACATGAACTGTAAGAAGATGTACATGAAAATGAAAGAGAATTTATAACTGAAAATATATACAGAATAAGTAAAACTGCAAGTACTAGTGATTTAGAGCACAATATGATTATGTAAACGGCTTAGGTTATACAATAAAAATAGGTAACTCCATCATACGTGAGTGTACAATGGATACATACAATAGGATTTGATTACATAACCATTTCCCACTCACCCTCCCCAATCAATACACAAGGATCCAATCCAGTTACGCTACCTTGTACAATAGTTCTCCATGAAGCTCATGTGATCATGAGAGTACAAGATGCACAATGAGTATACATGAATAGGGGTGTACAATAAATACAATATGTTCGTAAAATGTACATCACAATATGTATCTGTTGAACATAATAGAGATAACATCGCAAGAGAAGATCCATATAGTACCAATCCGTGATAACAATCGTGCCAGTATCAAGTAAAGTAATCTAGAGTAAGAATATAAGTCATGACAAATATGAAACGATCAGAGAATGTACTCGCCTGTCACCCTATATGACTGATATGAATAGATGTCTGAACTGGTGTCACAAAGTCCTATTTAGAGTAAAATAGGTTATTTAAGAACTCAAATTGAAATAATAAAAATCTGCAATGCAAACTACATGATTCTAAGTCAACTAGGTCAAAGTCAACTCTTGGTCAACTTTGGTCAACTGTCTAGGTCAAACTAGGTCAATCTAAAATCAAGGTCATCTCATGTCAAATTAGGTCACACAAAGTTAACTAGGCCTAACAAAGTCAAACTAGGCAAATATTGACTAACAGTTGACTTTTAGTCAACTGGTCAACTCTGGGTCGACATCCAGTCAAGGCTATCTAGGGTTAGTCAATACAAGTCTAAGAGTCCAAGGGTTCAAAAAGCCTATTGTCAATTATAGGGTTAAACCTTACACTAGGCCTATAAACCATATTGCAAAATACAACCTATAAATACAACTATATATAAATACATACATTCATGTATACTTAGTTTACATACATACCATATATGCCTACCTCACATTATTTCATACCTACATAACCATATATGCATTTATTCATATGCTACATACCTTCATGTATTACATTCATTCATACATTGTATTTATACTTTCATGCCATTCATTCATTTGTCATTATAATATACCCTATCATTAACTCACATCATTATATATATATATATATATATATATATATATATATATATATATATATATATATATATATATAGGGGTGTCACATGTGATTTAGTATCAATATAATGTGTGAGGAGTGAAGTGTAGGCAGTGGTGTAATCTCAGATTTCTTTAATTCAAAACCATTCTCAGGTTTTTACATTACCTCTGTTTTCAGTTTACAGCTTGAACTCAAACCCCAACTCATTATCTCAGTTAAAATCGAAAACAGGTCAACATATTATAGGTATCATTCTTTGGTAACACATTACATAAATTTTAGTTTCATAAGGTATTCTCAGTTATCAAGGCAACTTAGGTAACAACATTAGCTTCTCAGTTTATATCAAATCATCATATCAAGTCAACATTATCAATCCATATCCCATTTCAGTTCAAAATTATGTTGAACCAATCAGTTTCTCAGGTTTTCAGAAAACTCAGGGTTAGACATGTATAGGAACCCGACCAACCAATCTAATCCACTCAAAACAATTCAGTCATGCATATACATATGAACCCAATCCTTTGTAAACACCTAAACTCAGGTACAAGTATGAATCTCATAATCAAATCTAAACCCAAATCAAAATATCAGTTTACATTTACAGTGTCATGACTGATATTAATGTATCAGTGAAAAGAATTCGAAAACCCCAAATCCGAACTGGAAAATCAATAAAAACCCAAATCAGTATGTGCAGATGTGTGTCGCATGTCAGCGTGTCAGAGAGGTGCATTCGTGTCCACACAAGTGGACACTAAGTGTCCAATTCACAAAAATATGAAGTATCAGTGAACAGTCAAGTTATTCCTCATACAAGCGTGTCGATTGATCCAGGACACGACACGGACATCCATGTGTCACGTGCACGTGTCAGTAGCTAGGGTAGGTCTAGGAGAACGTATCAAAGTACCTGAGTCATGGCCAAGTGGTGTCGTGTCCGAGATACAAGGACGTATCCGAGCAGATTTTTTGCGCGTGTACAGTGTGTGCGTGACAGTATAGGACCCGTGCGAGATCGAGAACTCCCTCGATACTTAATCATTTCACCTAAAATTTTATGGGTGGCCTGACAGTCATGGCCCCCACGTGCACACCAAATTTGTGTGTCTAAGTGTCGTGTATAGTGAGATAGGGGACCCGAGCAGCAGGACACAGCATGGGGGTATCGTGCAGCGTGTTCGTGTCCATTTTGGACACGGACACGAGTCCAAATTGTGCTCAGTCAGTAGGGGATTTAAAGTACACATATAGATCTATATTTTTGTTCAATTAGTTTTGTAAATTACTGAATTTCAATTCTATGTGATATTTTATCGAACACATGCTTAAAAATACCGATACGTGTCCGATATAGACACAAAATGGACACGAACTCCTACCAAACTTGGTCTACACCTAGGGGAACCCTAAATGGATGCATCTATGGAAAGAAATTGGGAATTTATAGGTGTTTGTATGGTTTTACCTATTGAGGGTGAAACCTCAATGAAAAGAGCCTCGACTCGACGTCTTCCTTGATTTGCTACGGTTCAAACGTCCTCCAACCTTGCTAGCAAGCCTCCACAAGTCTCCTCTAATGTTGGAGATGATGATGCAATTGATTTGACTCAATTTGGGCCCAATTTGGATATTATGGGAGAAGATTAGGGAAGAACAAAGTAGGTTTTTTTTCTAGGTATCAAAAGAGGCTAAGGCTCTTAAGTGTGATACTTATAGGAGGGGGGATCCTATTGTGGCTGCCATTAGATGAATTAGGGTTAGGTTTTAGGTCTAGATGAGTGGCTAGGAGTTGTCCACCCAATTCCAAGCCTTCCTATTGGTTCTAGACTTTCTTTTTCACAAATATCCTAAGAAAAATATCCTACTAGAATAATATCTAGATATTACTAACCTTGTCATTACTAGGTTACCCTATTCAATACTCTAAGCTCAAGGCTAATCTAGATTAGGCTAAGTTCTAGGTCAAGTCTCAAATAATTAACTAGCATATATTTAATTAATATAATTTATAATTTCATAAAATTATCAAAATGACCAAAATACCCTTAGGCTAAAAAGTTGTAATTAGTCATCCTAATCACATGACTAGGCTCCCTTGGTCATGGTTAGTCTCTAGGCTTAGCCAAACTCTACGGTTACACTAGTCAATCATCAAAATTACAAGTCGTGGTTTTAAATAGTTTTAAATTAACTAAAAATCACCAAAAATCTTAACATGGTTTAAATATCATTATTAAATGATTATAATTACAAAATTTCAAAATTACCCTCATTTTAGAAACTGGGTACTACAAGTCTACCCTCCTTAGAAAAATTTTGTCCTCGAAATTAAAATGGTCATACTCCTAGGTCAAACACCCCCAACAATCACAGTCTCAACACACAGTCCGATAATCATATGCGTTTGTCTAAAATCATGATATTCGGAATTTTTGTTATGCTAGTGAGCAAGGCTACGATATTCACAGAGTCCTTGACTAAGTTACATACCTCTAGAATCATGGTATTTAAAATTTTTGCATTGTCGCATGCTTGGCCGCGAAAACCTTAAATTCCCACACCCGAGAAATACGTCCAAAATCTGACTATATTACCTCACTATGTCAACTAACATGACTATAGAAGACTCTAGATCCCATAATCGAGGCGACCTAGCCCATACGACTTATCTCAGAAGAAAATAAATCATAATGAACTATCCGAACAAAATTTATCAACTACAAGGAACAGATAGAATCGAATTTCAAGACAGTTATTGTCATGCCCCGCTCCCGTAGGAGCGATCGTCCTCGCTAAGGCGTGATGCCGCACGAGCCTAGATTGCGCTCGTGCAAGGCGGATTCCATAACGATCGATTACAGCGGCTGCGATGGGGTCGTCGCACAGAAGTCCCATGCAGAGACATTGTATAATAGCAGCAGAAATTTTAAAGCAAAACACAAGTTATTCAAAACACTTTTTTATTGATATTGAAACAAAGGTTACAAAGGACGCAAGGCCAAGATTACAAGTCGCTCAAGCTCACTCTTCTCACATTACAAGTCACTCAGCTCTCTCTCATCTCTCAATACAAATCTTGAACCAGCGGATGCTTCGGAAGGCGACATCCATACATTATGTCCCGTATAAGTCTTGACTCCATGTGGCCGTACGCTTTGAATCGCCAAGGAACTCTATGCCTCGACGCATCCAAGCGAGCTTCGTACCACGATCTTCTACCTGCGCCTGCACATAAAAACTATGTGGGTGTCAGTACTCAACTGTACTGGTGGAATGAGCTCCTCGCCCACCCATACAAAACCAACACGTTTGATTTAATTTATGCAACATAGCCCCTTTATGATTGTCTTTCTACTCTTGCCATAGAATCAGTTTTAGGACCGACGCCTTGGCCTATTTCGTTTCTTTAGACCATCAGTTTGAGGACCGACGCCTTGGCCTATTTCGTGTCTTTAGACTATCTCGTGCTTGCAACAATGATGTTAACTCATACTTTGCCTCTAAACCCTTCTCGTGCCAACAACGTTAACCTATCAAGTCGTGCTTGCCTTTCAGCCAAAATCAGAGACGCAACTACGCGGTAGTACCCAATTTCCTTATGACCGTGCTATAAATACATCATGCCGTGCCTCGCAGCTCAGTGTGACTTAACCATATCGCCGCCTCGTGGCCCTTTGTTACTTTGATCACCAACTGACCCAATCAAGACATTGTGAACTAAGTGTCACTCGACCAACTTTGCCTTGCGGCGTTTCCTGACTTAAACTCAAGATAACTCACATCCAAACTATACAACTTATATGCCGACAACATAAGACTCGACGCCACATGTAGCACCCGCTTTCGATAGGCGACAAAACTTCATAATATGCTTGTGCCGAGTCAGATCGACCGGAAACTTAGATGGCCATCTGACTCGATCGCTAAGCTTGGTAAACGATAACGCCTAGCGACATCGATTCAAATCGATTTGGACGAAAGTTACGAGAATCGATCCAACTAATGGAACGACTTTTTTTGGAATAAGTCCTAGATGCAGCGGGATGCGTCTCGGCGAGTGAGCTCTATATAAGAGTCCCTTCGACGGGACCGGACCGCTGTATGGTTTTCTTGGAGCTTTTGCCGCTGGGTTTGATGAAGTACTTTTGCGTCGTTTTCATGGATGCAATTACAAATTTTGAAGCAAGGGAAAAAGAAGAAATTCTAACAAAAATGTTGGTGCCATTGCAGAAGCTCGCATAACTAAAGCTTGACGTTGCGAAGCGCTTCGACGATCGGCACGAGCAAAGTAAACGGTGGGTGATTCAGCTTTCTTTTCTATTTTGTCCCGCAAACTAATTCATTGCCTCGAAATCATTCAAATCGAACGATGCCAAGTTAATTGCACGCCAATCCACTAAGTCAAGAACTCGGGAAAAAAGTATCGTTTTAGAGTAATCTACTCTGAAAAATACAAGTTTATCACATAACCCAGAAAGTTTAAGGTTTTCGAAAAAGATAGACTATTTCAAGTGCTACAAAATATTATGAAACGTTGATCATGGGTTATGATGCCTCGGACAATTTGGTGCCTACGGGACGCTAAATCGAGAGTACGGCTTCGGGGAAAATGAATTGTTGCATGAGTTGGGGGAAAATGATAATGTCATTCAATACTGTCCGTGCTATACAAATCTGCCCGCACATATTAAACAAATTCACGCATTGGCATGATCATGGATAGCTTGTGCACAAGTTGAACTTTCCTCGATGCGGTATTCGGGGCATCGAAACCGAATCGACCTAGGAAGAATAGATAAATTCGTGCTTCGGCACGAGACATTACGAGACCTGCAGTAGGGCTTGCAACCCACGCTGACAGGCACGTCGTAATGCCCTATAAAGTCCCTCGTGATGCATAGCATCAATGACCGCACATATAAGATAGAGCATGCTTACCTATTGTCTTATGCAGGTAGTAAATATTATCTGTGTTTTAATGCAGGGACGAGCACAGCCGTAGTAAGAAATATGATAAACTGCTATGTTTTACTGTATGCTTTATTACTCAAAGATGGCTATCGAATATGAACTGAATTCATTTAGTTCTAATAGAAAGACAACTCTAAAGCATGCCTACCCTAACAATCAGAGTCATTTTAGATGAGTGGGTTCATTTCGTCCACTTAGCAAGTGTGCTAATCCCCTCACCCAATTTCCCCAGGTGCGACGGGCGCTCGAAACTAAACTAGAGCTGAAGTGCGGAGAGGCATTTTGAAGCTCTTCCTATGCTGAAGTATTTTGAAGCCAATTCAATCGATGACTTATGTATAAAGGGGCGAATATATGGAACGATAAGTATTAGTTTAGGCAGCTTATCGAATGTATTTCTTTCTATTTTCAATCAATGTAGCCGCAACGCCATCCAATGTAATTATGACTTGCACTTCATTGCAAGCTATGAATGAAAAGCAAATTTCTATCTTTCTATACTGCGTCTTATATTCTGATGTGAATTGTGAAGTTTCAACTTGGCGTTTCAATATAAAGACTCAACGTAACGTTCTTGTCTTGTACGATCAGATTCGTACGGCATCACGCCTTAGCGAGGACGATCGATTCGGCAAAATAACACCAGGGACGAACGGTTTGTCGACTCGGAGCGTAACAAATTGGTATCAGAGCATAGTTATGTTTCTTCAGATTTTTGAAAGATGTTTTATTGTTGGAATGTCCGTTGCGATGGCTCGATTGAATGCTTGTCGATATGCTGCGTGAAATAAAAGTTCCATACAGGTAAGCCCGTAGATATTTTTAAAAAATACAAAGGGGTTTACTCTGTTTTGTAGGAATGACTAAGAAAAGGAACAATCCCGGCATAATAACCCAAACCGTAGATAATACGTCGAGCACAAAAAGTACTAGCCCTAGCGAGACGACTATGGAAAAGATGCTACAGTTGATGGAACTGCAGCAGCAACAGCTTCAGATGCAATTCAAAGCCCAATTTGATGCGCAGCAGAAGCAGATGAACGCCCTGACTCAGATAGTGAGCAAAATGGCGAGCAATACCAAGGCAACAGACGAGGTACCCGAGGAGAAGCAAGGTGATCAAGAAGAAGACGAGGAAGAAGAAGCTCAACCGCAAATGAAAAATTCTTCTTCCTTGTTCAAGGCAAAGGAGTTTTGCAAGATGAATCCTCCAAAATTCAACAGTCGAGCAGAGCCTGATGTGATCGTTGGGTGGCTCACGGAGATTGAGGACCTGTTTAATCTGTTCAGCATTGAAGGGTCCCAGAAGGTAACTTGTGCGATGTTACAGCTGCAACTGAGGGCGTACGACTGATGGGCAGCTAAGAAGCAAGAAATTTCAAAGCCGATACAGACGCCACGATTTCCTAGAAAATATTTAAGGAAGCTTTCCTCGAACAGTACGTTCCTTGCGCCATCCGTCATAAAAAAGAAGACGAGTTCATGATGCTGCGACAGAGAAATATACCTGTCGAAGATTACGACTTAAGCTTCTCAAAGCTGGCAAAGTTTGCTGGAGCCTTCCTGCCCAACAAGGAAGCATGGTGTGAACGCTTCCAACAAGGCCTAAACGATGAACTGCGAAGGGACGTTATGAACCAACGATGCCGAACTTATCGTGAATCCTACGAAGCCGCACTTGATAGTGAACGGATCTTTGGCCGTATGTCACAAAAGGCCGTGCATGTCGTTCGCAACAATTTCAACAATCGTCCTAATGACTTTGGAGGATCGGGAGTACAAAAATGCCCAAACACGTCTGAGAATCGGCGTCCGTATCTAGGATTACACTGCAGTACCTGTTGTCATGCCCCGCTCCCGTAGGAGCGATCGTCCTCGCTAAGGCGTGATGCCGTATGAGCCTAGATTGCGCTCGTGTAAGGCAGGTTCCATAACGGCCGATTACAGCGGCGGCGACGGGGTCGTCGCATAGAAGTCCCAAGCAGAAACATTGAATATGCAGCAAAAATTTAAGAACAAGTACACATGAACACAAGTCATCCAAAAGAACTCTTTATTGATATTGAATACAAGATTACATTTGTGGGCGCAAGGCCAAATTACAAGTCTCTCGTGCTCACTTTTCTCTCGTTTACAAAGTCACTCTCTGCTCTCTCTCTTGATTTCAATGCTTGAGTCAGCGGAAGCTTCGGAAGGCGATGTCCATACATTATGTCCTGTATAAGTCTTCAATCTGCACGTCCGTACGCTTCGAATCGCCAAGGATCTTCGTGCCTCGACGCATCCAAGCGAGCTCCGTGCCACGAGCTTCTACCTGTGCCTGTACATGAATACTGTGTGGGTGTCAGTACTCAACTGTACTGGTGGAGTGAGCTTCTCGCCTACCCATACATAACCGACACGTTCATTTACTCTGTGCAGCTTAAGTCCCTTTCGATTGTCTTTCTAGTCTTGCCTTAGGATGCATTTTAAACAAGACGTCTCGGTCTATACTTAACGATGCAACGACAAGGTCGTGCAACGACGGGGTCGTGCTATAATGCCAACGTGTGTTTCGATCGAGGCAGTACCTCATCGCTTAGGTACTTGACCGAACTACAACTCGGGACGGCAGGGTCGTGCCACATTCTATTTGCGACTTAGACATATTCGAGACAATGCTATGCCGAGGAGCAACTTACGCGAACTCGGCCGTGCCAAGACCTTTATTTAAACTCAAGCGCCTCTAGACCAATTCTCGTGCCAACGATTCAAGTGCCAAGGACGGCAATAGGATGACTCGTGCAGGCCGTGCCTCTAGACCTTGCTTAGACTTGTCCGTGCTTCAAGATGAGGCTGCGCCTCACAAGTTATCAAGACTTATCGTGCTACCACCTTGCGGCCTTCCTGATAGACCCATTTGCTAACTTAGACAAGACTTGTGGACCATAGTATCACTTTTATGAACATCCCGACGCCATCTATCGTGCCAAGCACGGTGCCTATACTGCAGCCCAATCTTAGGCCCAGACATTGTGTTTCCGACTAGACAAGCATTCAAGTTCTAGACTCAATCCAAAGGCATATACGCGGTGTGCCGCTATCTGCCGACACATCTACATGAGTGGTCACTAGCAATGTCAAGCTATCTTAGACACGGCTCGGCGGAGGTATCGGTCCGCCCTTCTAAGGGTAGCTAGCCCCGGAAGCGCCGATACTCCCATGCGGTTATCCGACATCCTGGTTGAGCTGCACTCGCTTCTCCCGGGTGAATGATCCCGGTGCCCCGAAGAAGATCATTCGAGAAGACTACACCTTGTCGACAAGTTGTGCAATGACCATGCAAGACCCAATTCGATCTATCAAATCCTTTCTTAACATGACCATGCATTCCTTCTTTCTATCAAGACTTAGCGAGACTCCCAAGCCGCGGGACCGATCTCGTGTGTGGGACATTTCAAGACTTAGCGAGACTCCCAAGTATGAGGGACCGATCTCGACGACAACAAGTCGCGTGGACTTCCTTTGTTCGTGGCAAGCTTTTCACTAAACCGACCGTAGCTCGGGCAATATCAAAGGTGCTTTTCACTAAACCGACCGTAGCTTTTCACTAAACCGACCGTAGCTCGGGCAATATCAAAGCTTTTCACTAAACCTTTCCGGATACACGGGCAATATCAAAGGTGCCGTACCGAATGGCTCCAGCAGAACTGAAGGAGCTGAAGGTGCAATTACAAGAGTTGCTAGATCGCTGATTTATTCTTCCTAGCGTCTCTCTGTAGGGAGCTCCCTATTGTTCGTGAAGAAGAAGGATGGGTCGATACGGCTATGCATCAACTATCGTGAACTCAATAAGGCGACCATGCGGAACAAGTATCCTTTGCCACGAATCGACAATTTGTTTGACCAACTACAAGGCACGTTAGTGTTTTCAAAAATCGATCTTCGTTCAGGCTATCATCAATTGAAGATCAAGTCCGACGACGTATCGAAGTCTGCCTTCCGTACTCGATATGGTCATTACGAATTCCTCATCATGCCGTTCGGTTTGACGAATGCCCCAGCCACGTTCATGGATCTGATGAACCGAGTCTTCCGACCTCAAATCGATAAATTTGTAGTCGTGTTCATCGATGATATCCTTATCTACTCAAAGAATCGAGAAGAGCATGCAGAGTACTTGAAGATGGTGTTGGAGACGCTGCATGAAAACAAATTGCATGCCAAACAGAGTAAGTACGAGTTCTGGATGAGTAGCGTGACATTCCTCGGACATGTAATCTCTGCCAAAGGTGTCGCGGTGGACCCAAAGAAGATTGAAGTGGTGGTAGATTGGAAACGACCTACCTCGGCTAGCGACATTCGGAGTTTCCTGGGCTTAGCGGGCTACTACCGAAGATTTGTGCAAAACTTTTCAAAACTAGCGTCGCCTCTGACTCGCCTCATCCAGAAGGGAGTAGTATTTGAATGGAGTGACGACTGTGAATCCAGCTTTCAAGAGTTGAAGCAACGCTAGTCTCAGATCCAATCCTTGCACTTCCAGACGGTCCAGAAGGCTTTCAGATATTCAGCGACGCATCAGGAACTGGCCTTGGGTGTGTACTCATGTAGAGAGACAAAGTCATCTCCTACGCTTCACGGCAGTTGAAGTAGCACGAGAAAAACTACCCGACGCACGACCTAGAATTGGCGGCGATCGTGTTTGCGTTGAAACTCTGGCGGCACTATCTCTATGGTATGGCTTGCAGAATCTACACAGATCATAAAAGCCTGAAATAATTGTTTACACAACGAGAACTCAACCTACGACGCACGACCTAGAAGTAGGACAACATCTCGATGGATTTTATTATGGGAATTCCGAAGACGCTGCGGGGGAATGATGCAATTTGGGTCATTGTTGATAGATTGACCAAGTTGGCTCACTTCATCGCAATTAAAGTAGGATGGAGCGTCGATCGGTTAGCACAAATCTACGTCGATGAGATTGTTCGACTGTACGAGGTACCGGCCTCAATAATTTCGGACAGAGACGGGCGATTCCTATCGCATTTCTGGACGAGCCTACAAGCGGCGATGGGGACGAAACTAAACTTTAGTTCTGCGTACCATCCCCAAACAGACGGTCAGACGGAGAGGGTAAGTCAAATCCTAAAAGATATGCTGTGTCTGTGTATGATCGACCTAAAGACTAGTTGAAATACGCATTTGCTGCTTGCAGAGTTTACGTATAACAACAGTTATCAGTCGAGCATTCAGATGGCTCCATACGAAGTGCTCTACGGAAGAAAGTGTCGTTCGCCAATATGCTGGGATGAAGTCAGAGAGCGACAAGTGCTTAGACCGGAACTGGTGGAGCAGGCCGTCGAAAAGGTCTGCTTGATTCGAGATAGACTCCGTATCGCGCAAAGTCGACAAAAGAGCTACGCAGATCTTCGTCGACGACCGCTAGAGTTCTTGGTCGGGGACCACGCGTTTCTGAATGTAACGCCCATGCGCGGTGTGATGCGGTTCGGTATTAAAGGCAAGTTGAGCCCGAGATTTGTAGGCCCCTTCGAGATCATCGAACGAGTTGCAACGGTTGCTTATCGGATTGCACTGCCTCCTGCCTTGGCTGATGTGCACGATGTCTTCCACATTTCACAACTTCAAAAATACGTGCACGATCTAAGTCATGTGGTTAGCTTCGATCAGTTGGAGCTATGTGCTGACTTGTCTTACTCGGAGGAGCCTATTAAAATTTTGGATCGCAAGGAAAAGGTGCTACGCAATCGATCGATGTCCTTCGTCCGCGTGCTTTGGCAGAACTATTCAGTCGAGGAGTCAACGTGGAAGATGGAGGCAGAGATGAAAGAGAAGTACCGTGCGTTGTTTGTCTAAATTAAGGTCAGACCCTTATTCTTAAGTTTTGGGATGAAACTTTTTCTTAGTGGTATATTATGTAGCGCCCCGCTTTCGATAGGCGACGAAACTTCATAATATGCTTGCACCGAGTCAGATCGGCCGAAAACTTAGATGGCCATCTGACTCGATCGCTAAGCTTGGTAAACGATAATGCCTAGCGACATCGATTCAAATCGATTTGGACAAAAGTTACGAGAATCGATCCAACTAATGGAACGACTTCTGTTGGAATAAGTCCTAGATGTAGCGGGCTACGTCTCGGCGAGTGAGCTCTATATAAGAGTCCCTTCGACGAGACCGGACCACTGTATGGTTTTCTTGGAGCTTTTGCAGCTGGGTATGATGAAGTGCTTTCGTATCGTTTTTATGGATGCAATTACAAATTTTGAAGCAAGGGGAAAAGAAGAAATTTTAACAAAAGTGTTGGTGCCATTGCAGGAGCTCGCGTAACTAAAGCTTGACGTTACAAATTGCTTCGACGATCGGGACGAGCAAAGTAAACGTTGGGTGATTCGACCTTCTTTTCTATTCTGTCCCGCAAACTAATTCTTTGCCTCGAATTCATTCAAATCGAACGATGCCAAGTTAATTGCATGCCAATCTACTAAGTCAAGAACTCGGGAAAAATGTATCATTTTAGAGTAATCTACTATGAAAAATACAAGTTTATCACATAACCCAGAAAGTTTAAGGTTTTCGAAAAAAGATAGACTATTTCAAGTGCTGTAAAATATTATAAAATGTTGATCATGGGTTATGATGCCTCGGACAATTTGGTGCCTACGGGATGCTAAATTGAGAGTACGGCTTCGGGGAAAATGAATTATTGCTTGAGTTGGGGGAAAATGATAATGTCATTCAATACTGTCCGCGCTATACAAATCTGCCCACACATATTAAACAAGTTTACGCATTGGCATGGTCATGGACAGCTTGTGCACAAGTTGAACTTTCCTCGATGCGGTATTCGGGGCATCGGAACCGAATCGACCTAGGGGAAAAGATAAATTCGTGCTTCGACATGAGGCATTACGAGACATGCAGCAGGGCTTGCAACCCACGCTGACAGGCACGTCGTAATGCCATATAAAGTCCCTCGTGATGCATAGCATCAATGACCGCACATATAAGATAGAGCATGCTCACCTATTGTCTTATGCAGGTAGTAAATATTATCTGTGTTTTCATGCAGGAACGAGCACGGCCGTGGTAAGAAATATGATAAACTGCTATGTTTCACTGTATGCTTTATTACTCAACGATGGCTATCGAATATGAAATAAATTCATTTAGTTCTAATAGAAAGACAACTCTAAAGCATGCCTATCCTAACAATCAGAGTCGGTTTAGACGAGTGGGTTCGTCTCGTCCACTTAGTAAGTGTGCTAATCTCCTCTCCTAATTTCTCCAGGTGCGATGGGCGCTCGAAACTAAACTGGAGCTGAAGTACAAAGAGGCATTTTGAAGCTCTTCCTATGCTGAAGTATTTTGAAGCCAATTCAATCAACGGCTTATGTATAAAGTGGCAAATATATGGAACGGCAAGTGTTAGTTTAGGCAGCTTGTCGAATGTATTTTTTTCTGTTTTCAATCAATGTAGCCGCAACGACATCCAATGTAATTACGACTTACACTTCGTCGTAAGCTATGAATGAAAAGCAAATTTCTTTCTTCCTATACCGTATCTTATATTCTGATGTAAATTATGAAGTTTCAACTTGGCGTTTCAATATAAAGACTCAACGTAACGTTCTTGCCTTGTATGAGTGCAATTCCAGACTCGTATGGCATTACGCCTTAGCGAGTACGATCGATTCGACAAAATAACACCGAGGACGAACAGTTTGTCAACTCGGGGTGTGACACCACATCTCGTACCGAAGCACGTCGCCTATATTGTAGCCAAATTTTAGGCCCAATATTTTGTGTTCCAACTGTACATACACATTCAACTCAACTTCCTTGATATACTACACTCAATACTCGACTCAATCCAAAGGCACACATGCGGATTTGCCGTCATACCGACTCATCTATATGAATTTGGTTACTGGCTCCCAGAGCCATTATGGACTCCCTTTTAATTGAGTATAGGATGGACCGGTCAAAGCGGGTAGCTAGCCCCAATGAGCGTCCACCGAATACTTTGCCCCAGGCTCAGCTATCCCGCTCACATTCACCCTCCAGTTTCCTCCTAGGCCGGAACGGTCCTGCTGTGGCCCCAGGTTATCATCCGAGGAAACAAATTTACCTTGTAGACAAGTTGTCCATGACCATGCAAGACTCGACTCAAACTGACGTCTCACACAGTCAATCTACTTCTAGTATTACCATCTCTTTCAGGGCTAAGTTCAACACTTCTCACATCTGAGACCTTGCCTCGATGACCCATTCGCGAGCATTCTTCTTTCTTGCTCAATGACCCAGTCGTGAGCATTCTTCTTTCTTGCCTCAACGACCCAGTCGTCAGCATTCTTCTTTCTTGCCCTATCATTTCACTCAACTCAAGAACAACTATTTGAAACACTTTCCAAACTCAAAGAATTCAACCGTGGCCAATGCCTTAAAACACTAAGTTCGTGCCATCGTGTCTTAGACCAACTTGAAACTCTATGTGACACCAACGCCCAAGTCATACTCTATATGAAGGTCCTTACGATCGTGAGACTATGTGGTTATACCCAGCCGTTGAACTCATAGGACCGTGCTTGCCACTACTCCTGATAGCTTAACTTAACTTGCCTAACTTACTTTGCAATAACTTGACTAGCAAAGGCTGCATCAAGCCTTGCGTCGTGGGAACGTGCCATGCACGCGTTCGACTTGAACAACCAAGTTATTTGGGGTGCCTAGACTTATGCCACAAGCCGTACAATACAACTTAACCCATCGGCGAGCAGAGGCTATGCCACGTCTTGGGCGAAGAGACCATACATTCTTTGTGATGCATTTATACGGGCGACGCCTATGAATTTGGCTAACTCTTAGCTTGTGGCGAAGACCAACTTTTTTTCTCCTAAGCCACGGGACGAAGGACCGAGTGTCATTTTCAAAGCCGTGCACCAACTCTAAGCCGACCGTTGGACATTTCCATATTCTAACTCAATTCGACCCGTCGGGATTATTCCCTTATCTATATGGATTCGTCTCTTTTATTATCAAGCCTACTTGTGCAAGTTGAAAACATGCAATTTATTATGTGAAGGCAAAGATGAGGCGAGTTCACTAAAACTACCCTACCTGAGTGAGCGGTCGCCTCGACCGAGCAATGTCTTCGAGTAGCCGTTGCAAGGCTATGTCCGAACGCCGTCGGCATTTCGATTCCTCTGATTGACTGAGCGGGATGGGACACTACATCATACACCACTCAGAAAAAGTTTCGTCCTCGAAACTAACTGAGTACTTACTCATTGACTTACCACTCGAACGTTCAACGACTCTCGCACACATTTCTCCTATGCATTTCTCAAATCCGAGCCACGCTCGTGCTACTATCAATCTTTTTTTTGAAACACTATTTTGAAATTCTCAACACGTTTCCATTTTCTTAGTCTCACTTGATTCAACGTATCACTTAGTTGGATCGTGCACATAATCTAGGCATCCCCAAAATACATACATTTTCGCCAAGCCTCGTGATAGAGAATCCACCATCACCACTCGAGTCGGATCGTACACATATTCGGGCATCCCTGATATATGTGCATGTCAATCGAGCCTCATGAGTGGTGCCTCCACAATTTCTATCGCTCCGCACCGGAACGTCTACCTAACCGCTAGGCTATGTATTTCCGTCAATATAAGAATCATAGTTCCCAAACAACGATATCAACACTGACCCCATCCTAAGGTCAAACCAAATCGGTGGTACGGGGTTTTTTACCCAAACTTGCATCATTCCGATTTCTAAACATCGAGCATCGATTCCCTACACACATCCCAACATTCGTCGCACGGGGTTCGAGTCATTCAGCAAAGCCATCCTATGACAACCCATGTTTCAACTAATTCCTTGACATATCAATATCACTTCGTTCATCAAGCCATTTCGCATAGTCTATTTCTTCGAACACGTTCGACATAATACGCCTATCAATTCTTCTCAAGTTAAACTCGCTACGACACGATTCATTTCTAAACCATAATTCACATTTCGAACTCCCTAAGTTATTTATCCCAATTCACGAAATTGATCACAAGGTCATCTGACTTAACAATACGATGTGCCCTGATCTCACGCGAGTCAGATTATCCACGGTGGGCATGAATCACCATGTACGCTCTCGCGGAATAATCATCCTTGTCATGCCCCGATTCCGTAGAATCGATAGTCGTCCCCCGGGCATGATGCTGTGCAAGCCTAAGTTGTGCTCGCACAAGGCATAGTCATAAGGTTATCCGAAACACAATAACAAAAGAATGCGCAAAGTAAATTGAACACACATTATAGAGAAGGAAATTTAAGTTTTATTGATAATGAACATCATTTTTACAGACTCGATACAAGGGCACCGTGCGGGCTTTTTACAAACTGACTCCATTACAAATGAACGTCGACGAGATAGCCATTCCATACGTTCATCCCTTGATTATACAACCAAAATTACAAAACCACCTGGGATGGTGGAAAGTCGCTCCATCTGTCTTCGATCTTCAACAGCGGAGTCTTCAAAGGTTTGATCCAAGCTTCGATGCACGGACGAAGCTTCAAAACACACGAGTGTTGGCTCCCTTCACGTAGCACGCTCCTCCCGATCTATCGCACCTGTAGAGAGAGCGAGGATCAGTACAATCAAAATGTACTGGCGAGTGGCTAATTAATTTCTAGGCTCTCATTTGGTTCAAGAATTTAGATAAAATCATACAACTTGCTTTTAGTGGTCTTTCTAGCCATCCGAGATATTTTCATAAGAAGCATTAAGTTACACCAAGATTTCCTCCGGCAGAGCGCGCCGTGCGACATAAAACTTACCATCACTTTCCCTGTTAGTTGATAACAATTTATATCAAGCGTTTGATATGGAGGTCACTTGGCATTAACTAGCCATCTTGGACATAGCCTGGTAATACGGGACCCTTGCAATGCAAGTAGCGAGCTCCGATGCAAGTCTTCGTCTTACCGATTGCCTATTACCTAGCTCGACTATAACCTGTTTCTTCCTAGGCCGAGTCGGTCCCGTGGCCCCGGGTTACCGCTCGAAGAAACCATCTCCCTTGTCGACAAGTTGTCCATGACCTTGATAGGTTAACAAGGTATATTTGGGGTACCGTTGGGGCTTGTTATGTAATCGATTCATTTAGTTGTTTTGCAGGCCTAAAATATTTCTATCTCTTTTCTACACAATTCATCTTTTCTCTACTCAAACATAGGTCTTATGTTTTCCAAGCGAATCATTCCATTTCATTACCATTACCCAAGTTCTCATTTTTGAAATAGAGGGTCGAGATGAAGAAGGTCAGCCACTCACCTTGAGTTTTTGCTTGAGGCGAGGGACTTGTTGGCTGCGCTAGACGTCGCCTACACGATCACCTGAAATCGCACAAGCAACCGATTAGAACACTATATTATACAAGAGTTCGATAGGAGATGCGAGTTCGAAATGTAAACCATGAAAACCATCGAAAACATTCACAAAAATGCATTCAGAAAACTAAAGCCAAAACCAACGCAAGCGGCGTGAAAAGCAGAGCAACGGGAGGTCTCTCCCGACTCAGCCGCAGAGTCAATCCTCGAGGCGCTACCCGCTGAATATGGGACTTGGTTCCGAAGAAGCCATTCCATAACATGGAATGGATCTTAATTCAACCGTTCCCGTTCGATCGATTCGATCGATCCCGACCTATCGGTCCCGACCGAGTCGATAGCGACAGTGTTCCTTTCTCGCGCACCCTGTGGACGAACAATGGGGCACGATGTAGGGACGGGGCACTACACCATAACCAACTAAAAATAAGTTTCGTCCTCGAAACTTAAGAACAGAACCTACCTCTATAAAAATAATGAAAGAAACTTTTCTTTCATCTCTGACTCGAGTTCCCATGTCGACTCTTCCGCCGTATGGTTCCTCTAGAGTATACGAACAAGAGGGATCACTCGACTTCGTAGCAGCTTATCCTTGCGTTCTAAGATTTGAACTGGCTCTTCAACGTAGGATAAGTCGGACTTTAGCTCCAGCTGGCCAAAGTCCACCACGTGGCTAGGGTCGTGCACATACTTCCGCAGCTGAGAGACGTGGAAGACATTGTGCACACCTTCGAGCGCCGGCGGTAGGGCAATTCTATAGGCTACTGGGGTGACCCGTTCGAGTATTTCAAATGGCCCAACGAATCTCGGACTCAGCTTTTTCTTTGTGCCGAACCGAGTAACTCCTCGCATGGGCGACACCTTCAGGAACACATGATCGCCCACCTGGAACTCAAGCGGTCTTCGATGGGTATCGGCGTAGCTCTTTTGCCGACTTTGTGCAATCTTCAGTCTTTTCCGAATTAGCTTGACCTTTTCCGCAGTCTGTTCTACCAGCTCTGGGCCGAGTATCTGCCGTTTCCCGACTTCATCCCAGCAAATAGGCGATCTGCACTTCCGGCCGTACAAAGCTTCATACGGCGCTATTTGGATGCTGGACTGGTAGCTATTGTTGTATGGAAATTCTGCCAGCGGTAGATGGACGTCCCAGCTTTATTTGAAGTCAATTGCGCAGAGCCGTAGCATGTCTCCGAGAATCTGATTAACGCGCTCCGTTTGGCCATCGGTCTGAGATGGTAAGCTGAGCTGAACTGCAACTTGGTACCCAGCGCCGACTGAAGGCTACTCCAGAACCACGACATAAACTGTGAATCCCGATCAGAGACGATGGATATTGGAACTCCGTGCAGCCGTACTATCTCGTCAAGATAAATCTGCGCCAGGCGATCAACGCTCCAAGTAACTTTGATGGCAATAAAGTGCGCTGACTTGGTTAGTCGATCGATAATGACCCAGATGGCGTCGCTCCCCCGTGGTGTCTTCGGCAGGCCAATAATAAAGTCCATCATGACATGATCCCATTTCCACTCTGGAATGGCAAGGTTCTGCATCTCCCCGCCCGGTCGCTGATGCACAGCTTTCCCTTGCTGACAGGCCATGCATTGCGACACGAAGAGCGCCACATCTCTCTTCATCCCGTACCACCAGAAGGTCGTGCGAAGGTCCTTATACATCTTGGTACTGCCTGGATGCAAGGTATATTTCGCACAATGCGCCTCCGATATTATCTCCTTTCGTAGTTCTGAATCATCCGGAACACATAGTCGGCCATTCATTCTCAACACGCCGGTCTTATCTTTCGTAAAGTCGGTCGCATTACCTGTCGAAATTTGCTCGTGCATTTTCTTCAGGTACGGATCATCCTTCTGAGCGGCCATGATCTTTTCCAGCAAACTCGGCTCTAACTGCAGCTGCGCCAACCGTATATCCCTGAATCGAACCCGAAGATCGATGCCCATTTCTTCTAGATCTTGTAGTAGTCTGCAGTTGATGGATAGCGAGGCAAGATATTTTCGACTCAGAGCGTCCGCCACAACATTTTCCTTGCCCGGAGTGTAGTCGATCGTCAAGTCATAGTCTTTGATCAGTTCGAGCCAGCGCCTCTGTCGCAAGTTCAATTCCTTCTGAGTGATATCACCTTGTTTCGCTGCATGAGCACACATCCCAAGCCCTGGCCTGAAGCATCGCTGAATATCTGAAAACCCTCTGGCCCATCCGGAAGTGCGAGTATAGGTGCCAAAATTAGTCGCTGTTTTAGCTCTTGGAATGAAGCTTCACAGTCATCCGCCCACTCATACACGACTCCCTTTTGAGTGAGGCGAGTCAGTGGCGATGCAATCTTCGCGAAGTCTTTCACGAAGCGTCGATAGTATCCCGCCAAACCAAGAAAGCTTCGAATCTCACTAGCAGACGCAGGCCGCTTCCAATCAGCAACAACTTCCACTTTCTTCGGATCGACTGCAATGCCTTCGAACGAAATGATGTGACCGAGAAAGGATACGCTGCTTAGCCAAAATTTGCACTTACTCCGCTTTGCATATAACTCATTCTGTCGAAGTGTCTGGAGCACGGCCCGTAGATGTTCTGCATGCTGCACCCTGTCCTTTGAGTAGACGAGAATATCATCAATAAAGACTACCACAAATTTATCAAGGAAGGGTCGAAATACCCGATTCATCAGATCCATGAAGGCGGCAGGAGCGTTCGTCAGGCCGAATGATATCACCAGTAACTCGTAGTGGCCGTATCGAGTACGAAAGGCGGACTTTTGTACGTCGTCTGACTTGATCTTGAGTTGATGATAGCCTGAGCATAGATCAATCTTCGAAAATACCGAGGCGCCTTGCAGTTGATCGAATAAGTCGTCTATGCGGGGCAATGGGTACTTTTTCCGGATGGTGGCCTTGTTCAGCTCTCGGTAATCGACGCACAGACGCATGGACCCATCCTTCTTCTTCACGAACAATACGGGCGCTCCCCACGGTGACACGCTAGGCCGAATAAACCCTTTATCGAGTAACTCTTGTAGCTGGACCTTGAGTTCCTTCAGCTCGGCAGGAGCCATTCTGTACGGGGCCTTAGAAATCGATCGAGTATCGGGAAATGTATCGATGCTGAACTCGATTTCTCGATTGGGGGGCATGCCGAGTAGCTCGTCCGGGAACACATCGGGGAATTCTGCCACAATGTCGGTCTGACCCACGTTTGCACCATCCTGTCGCATGTCTCGGACGGATGCCAAATAGCCTTCGCATCCAGAATGCAGCATCCTCCGAGCAGAAATCGCCGAAATCAGCATGCAGGTCGATGACGCCTCACCACACGAAAAGCAGAATTCAGGCACTCCTGGAATACGGAAGGTGACCATCTTTCTAGCGCAGTCTATGGTTGTATTGCACGGCTCGAGCTAATCCATTCCAAGAATAATATCGAAGTCCTTCATGTCTAGGACTATCACGTCAAGATCGATTTTTTGACCGCCGATACAGATAATCCCGTCGGCGTAAGCTAAATTAGTGAGTATTGGTGTGCCCGAAGGTGTGCTTACGCTAAGGTCGAGATCTAATGATATTATCGGAAATTTGTGCTCGACGACAAAGTCTACCGATATAAAACTATGCGAAGCACCTGAATCAAATAGTACACGATCATGCACATTATTGAAACTAAGTATACCTGTCACGACCGTATTTGATGCAAGCACTTCATCGCGAGTCATGGCGTAGATGCGGCCCTGGGCATTGGGGCGACGGTCTTGGCCATTTTGCGGCGCAGGTTGATGGGCTCGAGGCGCTGGGACATGATTTCCTGGACGGTGCTGTTGGGGCGCCATTGGACGGTGCTGTTGGGGCACCGTTGGGTTCGACCTTCTAGTTGGACAATCAGCACGAAAGTGGCCCATCTTGCCATAATTCCAGCATCCATCCTCTGGTATCTGGCAGTTGTCGATCGTGTGACCGAGACGGTGACATCGGTTGCAGTAAGGCCGTGGATTACGCCCTTGATACCCGCCTTGTGGCCCATTGTTCGGACGCTTGGTCACGTTGTTTCCTCCTGCATGGCTAGGGCGTTTGTGATTGTATGTATGCACAGCGCCAGCAGCACCTGGAGGGTATTGGCTTTCAAGGCGGAGGGCGTAGTTGAGGGACTCCCCCATCGTTTGGTCTTTGGGAACAGACACATGGACGGAGATAGATGGTCGTAGGCCCACTTCGAACCGTCGTACACGACTCGCCAGGGAGGGCAGGAATTCTCCAGCAAACTTGGCTAATTTGTTGAACTCTGTTGCATACTGCCGTACCGTCATGTTCCCTTGCCTTAGCTGCATAAATTCATTCTCCTTCTCTTGTCGAATAGCTTCGGAAAGGTACTCGATCTCGAACGCCTCTCGAAAGGTGGCCCAAGATATTGCCGCTGTCTCGTTGTCGCGTCTGATTGCTCGCTTTTGTACGGCCCACCAGTCGTGCGTATTCAATCGGAGTAAAAGTTGAGCGCATGCGACTTTCTTGGACTCATCGACACCCAGAAGCTCGAACCGGTCTTCCAACTCCTCCAGCCAATCGATCGCCAACGAAGGGTCTTCAGTACCGCAGAAGGAAGTACGGAAGCTCTTTGTGAATTTTGACACGTCGAAGTTGGAACTTCTCGGTGCTGCAGGCATAAGCTCGGGTACCTCCGGTTCGACTTCATTTTGTCTGGCCGTAGGCTCGGTCACGGCAGGAGTTGTCGCGGAGTTGTTGTTGTTGGCCACTACTGTCTGTACAATTTGTTGAAGAGTATCAAGCTGCTTCTGCTGTAACTTGAATTGTGCATCGAATCGGGCCTCGAACTGGGTCTGGCGTGCCTCTACCTCCCGTCGATATGCCTCTGTCTCCCGTCGATGTTGCTCATTCAGGCGTTGATTCTCCTGAGCTTGTTGTTGTTGTGCTTCCAGCATGTGCAACATCCGTTCTATGGCATCGTTAGAGGGTCCGGGTCTTGAGCTACTCGAGCCGCTCGAAGCACTTTCTTCGTTCGCCGCCACATTCACCGCCGCACCTTCTGGGATTTTGAAGGTAAAAAAATACATTAGTCATAAAACTTATTACAGACTCCCTCGTATGGAACGACATATCTCATCGACACGAGACCAACGATTTGAGACTGGAAACTCGACATTAGAGGCCAAGGACGTAAAGCCGTGCTCTGATACCATTATGTCACGCCCCGATTTCGTAGAATCGATAGTCGTCTCCCGGGCGTGATGCCGTGCAAGCCTAAGTTGCGCTCGCACAAGGCATAGTCATAAGGTTATCCGAAACACAACAACAAAAGAATGCGCAAAGTAAATTGAACACACATTATAGAGAAGGAAATTTAAGCTTTATTGATAATGAACATCATTTTTACAGACTCGATAAAAGGGCACCGCGCGGGCTTTTTACAAACTGACTCCATTACAAATGAACGTCGACGAGATAGCCATTCCATACGTTCATCCCTTGATTATACAACCAAAATTACAAAACCACCTGGGATGGTGGGAAGTCGCTCCATCTGTCTTCGATCTTCAACAACGGAGTCTTCAAAGGTTTGATCCAAGCTTCGATGCACGGACGAAGCTTCAAAACACACGAGCGTTGGCTCCCTTCACGTAGCACGCTCCTCCTGATCTATCGCACCTGTAGAGAGAGCGAGGATCAGTACAATCAACATGTACTGGCGAGTGGCTAATTAATTTCCAGGCTCTCATTTGGTTCAAGAATTTAGATAAAATCATACAACTTGCTTTTAGTGGTCTTTCTAGCCATCCTAGATATTTTCATATGAAGCATTAAGTTACTGTAATACCCCAGTCCCAAAATACGTAGGACCAAGTACGTAGACATGCCAGCTGTATACATACGAAATACATGGACCTTGTATGTATACATAAGCTGTAAATATAGTAATCCAAGACAACTAAATCTCATCCACAATGAAAGGATTAATAATATAGAAATCAACTTGAATATTTATGATACAATCGTTGGGCGGAGACAAAGTCCACTACCAACTAATTTAAATAGAGAAAAAATATACAAAGAAAGTGATTGGTCGAGCGAAGCAATGACAAGTCCAAAAGCAGTCATCACGAAGGAAGGAATGGCCTTAGCTAGAGCACCTACAAGAAATCACGAAAACACACACCTGGGGAAAAAAAACCAGGTCCTCAGAGGGACGTAACAAGACACATAATATCATGCCATAAACTGAATAGTAAGAGCTCAATAGAAAATATACATGCGTAAAGGTTTCTAACCATTCTATGTGATATATACTTTGAGAAGACAACGTTCTACGCAGGAGCTTAGGTGTTCAGCATAGATGGAGAGAGAGTAGTAGTAGGTAGCGCTCATAAGAGGCACTATCAACTATGGGCAGAAAGTAGTTCTCATATGAGAACTATCGGCCCCGGGGCAGTAAGTAGCGCTCATCCGAGACACTATCGGCCCAAATCTATATGTGTACTGAACATGTAGCCCCTACGCTAATAACTGTCTTCCCCCCTCCCCATGATACTATACATGCGTCGCCTCCACGACACTGTTTAATCCTTAATAACTGCCAAGTCTTCTACAAAAATCTATTAACAGTTACATCCTAACGTACGGCCTTTACGCACCGATGTACGGTCGATACGCAAGTCCGAAGCTATATGCGACTCGCAGCTCACACACAACCTGTGGCACATCGTGACAGTTTATGAGATGCAACATACGGTGGTCCCTTAACTCTAAGTCAATTGCACAAAATATAGTAATTTGTATCTACATATAATTTAAAAAGAAAACAACTTGAAAATAAACACAACATGCATGTTATTGAGCAGGAAATTTAAACAGTAGTGGCAAGGTGTCTTGCCTGGTGTGGTGCGTTGATCAAGATGTCATGTTCTGTCCAATAGTCGAGGTCCATGCGAACATGGCCTAAAGTCGCGAAAAAATAGAAACGTGTGAGTAGTCGTGGTCAATGACGATAATGAAAGGGAGTTTGGAAGTAATTGAATAATTACACTATTTTTAGAAAGTAATATTTGTAATACTTGAAAACTATATTTTATTAGTCGAAATTTGCTTTTAAACAAATACTTGAAAATTAAAGGATCATTTTAGGAGGAAACTCTAAGATTGTCAAAGTAGAAATTAAGTAGAAACCGTATTTTATAAAAAAATATTTTTAGAGAAAAAAAATATAGGAAATCTAGAAAAAATTATTTAAGACTAATATTAAATCTTAAAATTATAGGGCCAAGCCCCAATATAAAAAAAATATTTATAACCTCAAATTCCTAATATAAGATTTTTGCAAAATATTACGTATCTCTTATAAGAGAAATAAATATTTAAGTAACAAATACACTAATAATTTAAAAAAAATAATTATTAACCTAACAAAAGTATTAAATAATACTAAGGGTATAATAATTACAAAAATACTAATAATTAACAGTAACAATAATATAGTAATAATACTAATAATAATAATAATAATGACAATAAAAATAATAATATTAATAATAACTTTAACAGAGCTTGAGCTTACTGCTCATTCCCCAATTTCTATATACTACAGAGAGAGAGAGGAAAGAGAGGGATGAGATCGGAGAGAAGAGAGAGGAGAAGTGAGGAGAGGGTTGAAGGGGGTTTACCGGAGGGTTAGCGGCGATCGCCGGCGAAGCTCCGACGGAGGCGCGGTGCGGTGCACGCGCGGCGCCGGGGTGTGCTCCGCGAGGCGGCGGAGGAGTGATGGTGGAACGGTGCGCGGCCTCGGTTGGCGAAGTTTAGGGGCGCGCGGCCGGACGGAGGCAGCGACGGCGCTGGTCTCGAGCGGCGGGCGGAGATCGGCGCCAAGACGGATCTCAAGCGGGCTGAGGATGGCGGAGCCGGCGCCGACGTTGCTGGAGACAGTGCGGCGGTTTAGATCTCCGGTGGAGGCTGGCCGCGCTGGGTGCGGCGAGGAGAACGTCGCTGGGGCGCTGCTCCGGCGTGGGTGACGCCGAACTCGGCACACGGTGGAGCACCCGGACACTACGCTCGCGGCTGCCCGCTGGAGATCGAACGGAAAGGGCAGCGGATCTGTGGTGGCAGATCGGAAGGTCGCGGAGGCGCGGGGAAGGCGGAGCGGCTCACCGCAGAAGGAGCGGTGGTCCGGTGTTGAGTCGAGCGCAGCGGTAGACGGGAACGCTGGATCTCGCGGTCCGAGGTAAGGGTTTCTCCCCCTTCTCCTATCTGTGGTGGTTTGGCCGAACTTTCGGGAAACGATGGTGGAGATAGGGATTGGACGGCGATGGCCGGAGTCGAGTGGCCGGACGTGGTGGTGCTGGAGGTGGTAGGGAAGGTGTTTGGTGGTGGTGGATGGGAGTACCGAATCTGCAATGGTGTTCGGATTGGTGTCGGCCGGTTGAGTGGTCGGGGCCGGATGCTGGTGGTGGCAGGCGTTGCTGAGGGTGGCGTATGGCGGAGGATGGCCAGGAGTGGTGGCAAGGTGGTGAACGCCTGATGGCGTTGGTCGATTCCGGCGAAGGGGTTGTGCCGTGAACCTACGAGGGAGGTGGCGGAACGGTGGTGCTGGGGGCGATGGCAATGAGACGGAGCTATGCTTGGAAGAACAGTCGAAAAGTTAAAATTATAGGTTTCATTGTGTCGGGGTGTGTCCGACACAAAGAATGATGTATTTGTATAATATGGAATAAGAACAGGAAACACCGACACGATGCACAAATAATGGAGGAGTACCTGCTTATTTATAGGATGTGAGAATTCCCAATTAGATATGGATTAGGATTTTTAAAAACCCAATTTGATATAAATCAATAATCAAATCCAAATTTCAAATTAAAGATCCAATTTAAATCAAATCAAATTTTTAGTATAAAATCAATGAGATAAATCAAACTTCAAATATTTAACTTTTTAAATAAATCCAAAAATCAAATCAAGTTTTAAATCACCACAATAATTTTGAAATATATTTTCTAAAATACTAATATTATTAATTTCAAAAATTTATTATTATTTTAAAATAAACTAATAAATAATTACTAATTATATATGTATGTCCAAATAATATTTAAATAAATATACTTTTCTAAGATACCAATTTATAGGAAATTTTTGGAACGATAACAAAATTATTGTATATTATTTTGAAACAATAAAAATATAGAAAACATATTTTTCAAAAATATGTACGCTCGCACATATTCGCACTCATCGAGCAAATTCGAAAAGATAAAAATTTTACGTGCGACGTACAATACGACTACGCGACGTACAGTACCAAATTTTAAATCAGTACCAAAATAATAATAAAAAAATCAGTAAAAATTTTGGGGTTTTATATCCTACCCAACTTAAAAGAATTTCGTCCTCGAAATTAAGGATTATTAGGGGGTGAGAAGGTACAAGGGGTATGACAAGTCTTCGGGCGAGGCAAATGAATAACGCCTTAACATAAACAGGCATTTAGTAGGTCACGATGGTAGGTTTAGGATCAAGGGAAAAGACGAATAGTTTTAGGATGAGGATATAGCCACGGGTGGGTAATGGCTAATTACAGTGGTCATAAGTGATTGTACAACTAAAGGGGATACTCGGTACGAGGGATTTCGTCCTTCTAAAATAGGTGGAAGACGAAAGCGATAAATGGTTCCAAAGGTGAATTTATCTAATACGAATACGTGGTTCAAAGGTGACCGAAAAATTTCAAGTAGAATTGTCAAGGCAGTCGCGGATGAGACTCTAGGGGCAAGTTTAACTATGTCTCCATCCACGTTTGAACAATATACAAAAGTGAACCAAGTGCACTATGGTTGATCAGACCATAATACGTCGGTTCTGATTAGACAATGTATTAGTGGGCGCCCACTATAACATATGTCACGAACAAGCTCGCTAAGGAGTAAGCTTGCAAAACTAGACTATAATAGCACATAAGATAGTCAAAATATAAGCAGTGGATGATGAAGGAAATTTAATAGTCCAAGATCCTTTAAAATCTAAGTCTTGCCCAAAGTTTGGGCCTATACAGTCGGCTTGGTGGACTAGTTAAGTTAGGGTCCACTGAATTCTATGGTCCCAGTGAACCTGTCAATGTGGTCCACAAAATGTTGGTTAAGTAGGAAGGTATTCTACCCAACTTACAAGAGTTAAACTAGTAGTGTAAAGGGGTCATTGGGTCAAGCAATCAAGGTAAAATGCAAGGTTAAGCATGTAAGGATTTAAGTAGAACAAAATCATATATCGGGTTGAAAGAATCGAGTCGAGGTCGAGGTCGAGGTCGAGTCTCATCTCAAGTTAAAAAGTATATTGGTTTCACGGTAGGGATTAGAGTCCAGTCATTTTGACCCGAAAGTCGTAATATGAAATTAGAGTACAAGGAGACGTGTTTTAGTGGCACGTGATATGCCTATATGAAGGTGGACTCGTGTAGGTCTTGTTTGTGAAATTTGTGGGAAGGAAAAGTCTAGTGTTGTGCTCCAAATACCCAAGTCACGGTAAAGGACACAAAAGAAATTAAAATAGAAAGTGAGAGTTCATGAGATAATGATTAACGAACCAAATAAATGACCGAGCTAAAGCATGAAATAAAGATAACTTAGATTCTAACAAATTAAGGTAAAATAAATTAGGAGTACAGTTTCTAGGGATATGATAGCCACTTAGATGGTGTATGATCAAGGAACAATCTAATCATTTCTCAAGTTTCAAATGATTAGATGGTCATGACAAAAGATCTAGAATTGAGGGAAGGTCGAGTAAGTCAAAAGATATGTTCATCAGTTTGGTCGATGACTAACTATACTTGTGTATATGCAATATCATAATCATAGGTGGCATGGCAATCTAATGTACAATACTTCTATCTCACTAGGGTGACCTTCCTTGCTTCTTGGTCCTCTACCAATATGATCTAATCTAAATTTCAAGTTCCTCGAAGTTTTTCAATAAAATTTTCGAGATACCCCACCAAAATTTCTAATTATCTTAAGCTACCAAGTCTAGTCAAAATTTAAATTCCTAATAAATCTCGAAATAGTCCCTGTATATTGCAAATGAACATGCCTTTTACCAAAAATTTAAATATCCATAATAAAAGGCCTTAAACTCGAAATTTAAATAACTCTATAAATCATAGATCATATGACAAAATTTGAAATTTGAATTTTTTTCTTCAAAGTCGATATCTTACAAAAATTTGAAACAAATTTTTTTCCATCATCTCTTTAAAATTTAATAAACTTTATAAATCGTACGCGCAATTTAAAACCTCAAGTTCTCTCCCTTCTTAAACTTTTATCTCTCTAGTCGTCTAGAAAATCATGATTTAAACTCTTTAAATAATCCCGAGATAAACTCTATCACATTACAATCCAAAACTTAAGTTAACCGTAAATCAAGTGTCACAATATAAAAACTTAAATCATAACTATTTCATAATTTCAAAATTCATAAAAATCTGCTTTCTCGATCTAGCTATCCTCTTGTGTATACCACCTTGTAAATTTAATGTAAAATTTTAACTATCCTTTGATGGCAGTAATATGCTACTACCCAACTTGGAATTAACTAATTCTTATGATCATATCTCTAGGAAAAATAAATGTCTTTATACTCAAATATAACCTCAATGGATATTAATTGTCAATGCAATCTATCTAGCCATATGTTTAACCTATGGGCATATACTAGTGTAGTCATCTTACTAAACACGAAACTAAGAAATTTACTGTAGAAGGAGTCAAGCAAGATGCAATTCAAGGAGGTCGAACGAGAGTTCGAAATTTGAAGTCAAGAAAGGATGTCAAGTAGGTGGATGAGATTCTAGACTCTAATCCTATATTGTAGGCCCGTTCGGTACAGTCTTGTAACCGAAACGGCAAATTTGACCTGCATGGGCCACCACAAAAATATGTAACGCCCAAGTCCCAAAATACGTAGGACCAAGTACGTAGACATGCCAGCTGTATACATACGAAATACATGGACCTCGTATGTATACATAGCTGTAAATATAGTAATCCAAGACAACTAAATCTCATCCACAATGAAAGGATTAATAATATAGAAATCAACTTGAATATTTATGATATAATCGTTAGGCGGAGACAAAGTCCACTACCAACTAATTTAAATAGAAAAAAAATATACAAAGAAAGTGATTGGTCGAGCGAAGCAATGACAAGTCCAAAAGCAGTCATCACGAAGGAAGGAATGGCCTTAGCTAGAGCACCTGCAAGAAATCACGAAAACACACACCTGGAGAAAAAAACCAGGTCCTCAGAGGGACGTAACAAGACACATAATATCATGCCATAAACTGAATAGTAAGAGCTCAATAGAAAATATACATGCGTAAAGGTTCCTAACCATTCTATGTGATATATACTTTGAGAAGACAACGTTCTACGCAGGAGCTTAGGTGTTCAGCATAGATGGAGAGAGAGTAGTAGTAGGTAGCGCTCATAAGAGGCACTATCAACTATGGGCAGAAAGTAGTTCTCATATGAGAACTATCGGCCCCGGGGAAGTAAGTAGCGCACATCCGAGACACTATAGGCCCAAATCTATATGTGTACTGAACATGTAGCCCCTACGCTAATAACTGTCTTCCCCTCCATGATACTATATATACGTCGCCTCCACGACACTGTTTAATCCTTAATAACTGCCAAGTCTTCTACAAAAATCTATTAAAAGTTACATCCTAACGTACGGCCTTTACGCACCGATGTACGGTCGATACGCAAGTCCGAAGCTATATGCGACTCGCAGCTCACACACAACCCGTGGCACATCGTGACAGTTTATGAGATGCACTTAAACATACGGTGGTCCCTTAACTCTAAGTCAATTGCACAAAATATAGTAATTTGTATCTACATATAATTTAAAAAGAAAACAACTTGAAAATAAACACAACATGTATGTTATTGAGCAGGAAATTTACACAGTAGTGGCAAGGTGTCTTGCCTGGTGTGGTGCGTTGATCAAGATGTCATGTTCTGTCTAATAGCCGAGGTCCATGCGAACATGGCCTAAAGTCGCGAGAAAATAGAAACGTGTGAGTAGTCGTGGTCAATGACGATAATGAAAGGGAGTTTGGGAGTAATTGAATAATTACACTATTTTTAGAAAGTAATATTTGTAATACTTGAAAACTATATTTTATTAGTCGAAATATGCTTTTAAACAAATACTTGAAAATTAAAGGATCATTTTAGGAGGAAACTCTAAGATTGTCAAAGTAGAAATTAAGTAGAAACCGTATTTTATAAAAAAAATATTTTTAGAGAAAAAAAATATGGGAAATCTAGAAAAAATTATTTAAGACTAATATTAAAATTTAAAATTATTGGGCCAAGCTCCAATATAAAAAAATATATTTATAACCTCAAATTCCAAATATAAGATTTTTGCAAAATCTTACGTATCTCTTATAAGAGAAATAAATATTTAAGTAACAAATACACTAATAATTTAAAAAAAATTATTAACCTAACAAAAGTATTAAATAATACTAAGGGTATAATAATTACAGAAATACTAATAATTAACAGTAACAATAATATAATAATAATACTAATAATAATAATAATAATAATAATAATAATAACAATAAAAATAATAATATTAATAATAACTTTAACAGAGCTTGAGCTTACTGCTCATTCCCCAATTTCTATATACTACAGAGAGAGAGAGGAAAGAGAGGGATGAGATCGGAGAGAAGAGAGAGGAGAAGTGAGGAGAGGGTTGAAGGGGGTTTACCGGAGGGTTAGCGGCGATCGCCGGCGAAGCTCCGGCGGAGGCACGGTGCGGTGCACGTGCGGCGCCGGGGTGTGCTCCGCGAGGCGGCGGAGGAGTGATGGTGGCGCGGCGCGCGGCCTCGGTTGGCGAAGTTTGGGGGCGGCGGCCGGACGGAGGCAGCGGCGGTGCTGGTCTCGAGCGGCGGGCGGAGATCGGCGCCAAGGCGGATCTCAAGCGGGCTGAGGATGGCGGAGCCGGCACCGACGTTGCAGGAGGCAGTGCGACGGTTTAGATCTCCGGCGGAGGCTGGCCGCGCTGGGTGCGACGAGAAGAACGTCGCTGGGGCGCTGCTCGGCGTGGGTGACGCCGAACTCGGCGCGCGATGGAGCACCCGGACACTATGCTCGCGGCCGCCCGCTGGAGATCGAGCGGAAAGGGCAGCGGATCTGTGGTGGCAGATCGGAAGGTCGCGGAGGCGCGGGGAAGGCGGAGCGGCTCACCGCAGAAGGAGCGACGGTCCGGAGTTGAGTCGAGCGCGGCGGTGGACGGGAACGCTGGATCTCGCGGACCGAGGTAAGGGTTTCTTCCCCTTCTCCTATCTGTGGTGGTTTGACCGGACTTTCGGGAAACGATGGTGGAGATAGGGACTGGACGGCGATGGCCGGAGTCGAGTGGCCGGACGTGGTGGTGCTGGAGGTGGTAGGGAAGGTGTTTAGTGGTGGTGGATGGGAGTGCCGAATCTGCAATGGTGTTCGGATTGGTGTCGGCCGGTTGATGGGTCGGGGCCGGATGCTGGTGGTGGCAGGCGTTGCTGAGGGTGGCGTATGGCGGAGGATGGCCAGGAGTGGTGGCAAGGTGGTGAACGCCTGATGGCGTTGGTCAGTTCCGGCGAAGGGGTTGTGCCGTGAACCTACGAGGGAGGTGGCGGAACGGTGGTGCTGGGGGCGATGGCAATGAGACGGGGCTATGCTAGGGAGAATAGTCGGGAAGTCGAAATTATAGGTTTCATTGTGTCGGGGTGTGTCCGACACGAAGAATGATGTATTTGTATAATATGGAATAAGAACAGGGAACACCGACATGATGCACAAATTATGGAGGAGTACCTGCCTATTTATAGGATATGGAAATTCCATATTAGATATGGATTAGGATTTTTAAAAACCCAATTTTATATAAATCAATAATCAAATCCAAATTTTAAATTAAATATCCAATTTAAATCAAATCAAATTTTTAGTATAAAATCAATGAGATAAATCAAACTTCAAATATTTAACTTTTTAAATAAATCCAAAAATCAAATCAAGTTTTAAATCACCACAATAATTTTGAAATATATTTTCTAAAATACTAATATTATTAATTTCGAAAATTCATTATTATTTTAAAATAAACTAATAAATAATTACTAATTATATATGTATGTCTAAATAATATTTAAATAAATATACTTTTCTAAGATACCAATTTATAGGAAATTTTTGGAACAATAACAAAATTATTGTATATTATTTTGAAACCATAAAAATATAGAAAACATATTTTTCAAAAATATGTACGCTCGCACATATTCGCACTCGTCGAGCAAATTCGAAAAGATGAAAATTTCACGTGCGACGTACAATACGACTACGCGGCATACAATACCAAATTTTAAATCAGTACCAAAATAATAATAAAAAAATCAATAAAAATTTAGGGGTTTTACAGTTACACCAAGATTTCCTCCGGCAGAGCGTGCCGTGCGACATAAAACTTACCATCACTTTCCCTGTTAGTTGATAACAATTTATATCAAGTGTTTGATATGGAGGTCACTTGGCATTAACTAGCCATCTTGGACATAGCCTGGTAATACGGGACCCTTGCAACGCAAGTAGCGAGCTCCGATGCAAATCCCCGTCTTACCGATTGCCTATTACCCAGCTCGGCTATAACCTATTTCTTCCTAGGCCGAGTCGGTCTCGTGGCCCCGGGTTGGCGCTCGAAGAAACCATCGCCCTTGTCGATAAGTTGTCCATGACCTTAATAGGTTAACAAGGTATATTTGGGGTACCGTTGGGGCTTGTTATGTAATCGATTCATTTAGTTGTTTTGCAGGCCTAAAATAATTCTATCTCTTTTCTACACAATTCATCTTTTCTCTACTCAAACATAGGACTTGTGTTTTCCAAGCGAATCATTCCATTTCATTACCATTACCCAATTTCTCATTTTCAAAATAGAGGGTCGAGATAAAGAAGGTCAGCCACTCACCTTGAGTTTTTGCTTGAGGCGAGGGACTTGTTGGCTGCGCTAGACGTCGCCTACGCGATCACCTGAAATCGTACAAGCAACAGATTAGAACACTGTATTATACAAGAGTTCGATAGGAGATGCGAGTTCGAAATGTAAACCATGAAAACCATCGAAAACATTCACGAAAACGCATTCAGAAAACTAAAGCCAAAACCAACGCAAGCGGCGTGAAAAGCAGAGCAACGGGAGGTCTCTCCCGACTCAACCGCAGAGTCAATCCTCGAGGCGCTACCCGCTGAATATGGGACTTGGTTTTGAAGAAGCCATTCCATAACGTGGAATGGATCTTAATTCAACCGTTCCCGTTCGATCGATTCGATCGATCCCGACCTATCGGTCCCGACCGAGTCGATAGCGACAATGTTCCTTTCTCGCGCACCCCGTGGACGAACAACGGGGCACGATGTAGGGACGGGGCACTACAATCCTCATCGGGACGTAACTCTTCTTCGAGTCTAGACTAATTTATTCTCGATGCGCGGATTGGACCTACTCAATCCTCAAGTTTATTTCATTCATCAATTGTAAGTTCTAACATCCTCAATTTTCTTTCGCATCAAACCGACAAGTCGAGACAATCAAAGTTGCCGCATCCTGATTTTTCGAGTTCGATCATTCCCGTAACATGAATCACCAGTCAGTGCTCACGTGGAACAATCGTCCCGAATTCGATACAACGCATGTATGAGGCTAGAGTTGCGCTCGCACAAGGCAAGAATGTCGATACTGTGGTTATCCGCGTAACCCTCAAGACACAATCATTTTCATCCAACATTCATCTCAATCAAAATCCTAAGTATAGCATCCAACCGAACAATAACATTTGCACGATCGTCATTTGTCGAGTCAGAGTACCCTCGAGTTATCGTATATCGATCTTTGATACGCCTCAATACCATCGACGATATGCATAACTTGACGATCTTTCTTTGCAACTAATTTTGAATCGTGTGAATGATGCTATCATCCGACTGGATAATCTCCTCGACATTCAAGTTCATGTTCGACCGTTAACCTTCGATTACAACGGCTGCGATGGGGTCGTCGCACAGAAGTCCCATGTAGAGACATTGGATAATAGCAGTGAGAATTTTAAAGCAAAACACAAGTTATTCAAATCACTCTTTTATTGATATTGAAACAAAGGTTACAAAGGGCACAAGGCCAAGATTACAAGTCGCTCAAGCTCACTCTTCTTACATTACAAGTCACTCAGCTCTCTCTCATCTCTCAATACAAATCTTGAACCAGCGGATGCTTCGAAAGGCGACGTCCATACATTATGTCCTGTATAAGTCTTGACTCCATGCGGTCGCACGCTTCGAATCGCCAAGGAACTCCGTGCCTCGATGCATCCAAGCGAGCTCCGCGCCACGAGCTTCTACCTGCGCCTGCACATGAAAACTATGTGGTTGTCAGTACTCAATTGTACTGGTGGAATGAGCTCCTCGCCCTCCCATACAAAACCAACACGTTTGATTTAATTTGTGCAACATAGCCCCTTTAAGATTGTCTTTTTACTCTTGCCTTAGAATCACTTTTAGGACCGACGCCTTGGCCTATTTCATGTCTTTAGACCATCCCGTGCTTGTAACATCGATGTTAACTCATACTTTGCATCTAGACCCTTCTCGTGCGAACAACGTTAACCTATCAAGTCGTGCTTGCCTTTCAGCCAAAATCAGAGATGCAACTACGCGGTAGTATCCAATTTCTTTATGACCGTGCTACAAATACATCATGCCATGCCTCGCAGCTCAATGTGACTTAACCATATCGTCGCCTCGTGACCCTTTGTTACTTTGATCACCAACTGACCTAATCAAGACATTGTGAACTAAGTGTCACTCGACCAACTTTGCCTTGCGGCATTTCTTGACTTAAACTCAAGACAACTCACATCCAAACTATGTAACTTATATGCCGACAACATAAGACTCGATGCCACATCTCGTGCTGAAGCACGTCGCCTACGTTGCAGCCAAATCTTAGGCCCAACATTTTGTGTTCCAACTGTACACACACATTCAACTCAACTTCCTTGATATACTACACTCAATACTCGACTCAATCTAATGGCACACATGCAGATTTGTCGCCATGCCGACTCATCTATATGAATTTGGTCACTGGCTCCCAGAGCTATTGTGGACTCCCTTTTAGCTGAGTATAGGATAGACTGGTCAAAGCGGGTTGCTAGCCCCAATAAGCGTCCACCGAATACTTTGCCCCAGGCTCAGCTATCCCGCTTACATTCACCCTCCAGTTTTTTCTAGGCCGGAATGGTCCTGCTGTGGCCCCAGGTTATCGTCCGAGGAAACAAATTTACCTTGTCGACAAGTTGTCCATGACCATGCAAGACTCGACTCAAACTGACATCTCATACAGTCAATCTACTTCTAGTGTTACCATCTCTTTCAGGACTAAGTTCAACACTTCTCACATCTGAGACCTTGTCTCGACGACCCAGTCGCGAGCATTCTTCTTTCTTGCCTCAACGACCCAGTCGTGAGCATTCTTCATTCTTGCCTCAATGATCCAGTCGTGAGCATTCTTCTTTCTTGCCCTATCATTTTACTGAACTCAAGAACAACTATTTGAAACACATTCCAAACTCAAAGAATTCAATCGTGGCTCGTGCCTTAAAACACTAAGTGTAGTGCCCCATCCTGCAAAGTTAATCGGAGGAATCAAAACGCTGACGGCGTTCGGACGTAGCCTTACAACGGTGACTCGAAGACATTGCTCGGTCAAGCGACCGCTTGCTCAGGTGGGGTAGTTTTGGTGAACTCGCCTCGTCTTTGCCTTCACCTAATAACTCGTATATTTTTAACTTGCACAAGTTAGGCTTGATAATAAAAGAGACGCACCCATATAGCTAAGAGAATAATCCCGACCCGTCGGAATGTCTTAGAACATGAAAATTGGTCCCACGGTCTGCTTAGAAGTCGGCTCAACGTGTTTCCAAATGACACTCGATCCTTCGTCCCGTGGCTTGGAAGAAGGAAGTTGGCCTAAAGATGTTAAGTTGCCTCAACATTAAAATAGCCCAAGTCATAGGCGTCGCCCGCGTAAATGCTCGATAAAGCATGCACGCCTCCGTAACGCAAGGCTTGGCATAGCCTTTGCTCGTCCCTCGGGTTAAGTTATAGTCTTGGGTAATGCTAGGCAAAGTTATGCCGGTCGACCTAAGAAAATCTAAGTACTGTCCCGCCCTATCTGCAGTTGTCAAGTTAAATAGTCCCACGATCCCAAGACCCGTCATATAAAATATGACTTGGGCGATAGCATCGCGTAGAACGTAAGTCTATTTGAGGCACAATGCACAGACTTAGTGTTAAGGCATGAACCATGGTTGATTTAATGAGTTTTGGAGAAAGGACTATCAAATAGGCATTCATGAGTTGAATGAAATGATATGGTAACATGGAAAGAATGCTCGCGATCGTGGGTCATCGAGGGGTCTCAAATGATGAAGTCTGGAATATGGAACTCAAAAGATAGTAAAACAATATAAGTAAAGACAATGAAACGGTCCTGAAATGAGGAAGTGGGTCGAGTCTGCATAGTCATTGGACAACTTGTATACCGGTGCACAAGGATTTGATTTGTTCCTCAGACGGTTGCCGCGGCCACGGGGCTGATCTGGCCTAGGAGGAACACGGGCCTACGGGACCCTTGAATGGTGTGCGACCTGACCCAAAGGGTGCATCGTAGGACGGGTATTAGAGGAAATTCGGCGAGATCGTTGTTTGCCATTGATTGTAAAAGAACAGAACAATTATCGGAGGACTGAACTTAGACTCACAATACAAACTCGCTCGTACAAAGAAAGCCTAGGGACGAAAACCTAGGTACAGCAGACTAAGTACGATTGTTTATTTTTGATTCTGGGGGGTGACGATAGAGGCTCGGGAAAGCGACGACCGCTCTGCCTTACTTCTTGGACGATCAGTATGTAGCCTTGGCTCGGGGAAGATCTGCTCGACGTTGATGAAGAAACGCTCTTCTTGCTCTCTTCGGATTGCTCTCCTGACTTCTCTCTCTCTGTAATTATCAAGAAAAAAGAGGGAGCTCTCTCTGTGTAGATCTCTCTCTTCTTATTTTTTTTATTCTTTTGTTGCCGACCTCTCCTCTCTCTTCTTTTTTTTTCAAGAGAATGATGCTGGCTATTTATAAGAGTGGAGGGTGATCATTAGGGTTTGCTAATGATTATCTGTTTGAAATATCGGCGCTCCTTCATTCTATCTGAACCCTTGATCCTGATTACAGTGAATCTCGGCCATTAACGTGGATAGCATCGTATCTCATGAGCAATTAATGCTAGCTGCTTTAAATCCTCGTGATTGATTATGCCAATGTCTGATTGCTCGCCACGTGTCCCATTAGCTTGATGATAAATGATATGCCCTGATCTCAGTAATTATGACGATGATGTCAAATATATTTGTTGAGATTCGGTTAAATCTCTTATTGATCCCATGCCACGTGTCTTAATTGTGAGTCCTGTCAGAGCCGTATAGGATTGACTATCCTTGAACCGCAGAGAGATACTCTTTGTAAGCCGCATAGGACGATGCTTCATCGAGCCGCATATGCGTAATCTTTGTGAGCCGCATGAGCTGGTGTTGTATTGGGCCGCAGGGAATGTGTTCCCAGGGAGCCGCATGAGCTAGCGTTGTATCGAACCGCATGGAACGGGTTCTCAGGGAGCCGCATATGACTGATTGCCTTGTGGCAATCTGGGACTTCTGACGGATTTGGTCTGTGATTTTCTTCTTTTCCCGAGGAGTCAGTCATTATGGCAAGGCCATTATGAAACTTTATGTCAGGGCCGCCACAGTGAATCGTGCTGGAACAATAAATGAGGCCACTCCTCAAACGACCAGCTGTAGGGAAAGATCACACATGGCGTCCATCGAGCCGCATATGCCTTGCTGAACCGCATACGCTCCCGAGCCGCATGCGATTGAGAGTCTTCTTTGAACCGCATAGGGCCGCTCCTGGGTGGGCCGCATAAGCTTCTTACTCAGAGCCGCATGGCTCATTATTCTAATATTTTCCATGCTTCTACAGGACCCCCTTCAAAGTTTTCAATTTTGTAAAAATTAGAATACTTTGAACAAGAAGCATGGCCCCGTTCATGCCGCATAGGATTTTTCTGTCTGCCTGAGCTTCCTAGCCGCATAAGTGCCTTAGTCGCATAAATTCATCTGGCCGCATAAACTTGTTGCCACGTGTCTTGAACACGTGTGCAAATCTTCATTAAGTGCCTTTGATTTGATTTAACGCCGCCTTTTGGGGGAGGATCCCAAGAGTCAGTTTTGCCTTGACCGAAGCATTTTGCCTTTATTCTTTGGGGGCGGCGCGTAATCCGAGGCATACTCCGAGACGTCTGTTCGTTTCGTGGGTCTCTTTTGCCTATAAATAGGAGTCTTCTAGTCTTTTGGGGCTTTTCTTTACCTTCTCTCTTTGCTCTGAATCTCTATTTGTTGTCTTTGCTCTTCGTCTTTTAGCAACCGACAATGGCTCCCAAGAAGGCTGCAGCATCGAAGGCCGCCTCATCTTCTGCGACAGCGAAGGACAAGAAAGCCGCGTCTTCATCGACTGCGGCGGCGAACATGGCGGCTCCTCCGTTGACTGACGTACCCGTTTTGCACCCCGACGTCCACCCGCCTATTGCTGGTAAGGGTCCCTTAATATGAACTGCCATGGCTACGCCGCATATTTTATGCGTGAGCCTATATTCCAAAGCACACTGTGTGTCCGACTCATGCCTGGGCCGCATGGGGTATGACCCAGGTTTGAGCCGCATGGAAGTGGTTGCGTAACTACTTCTTTAACAGGCCGCATAAGCTCATCCTCGCTGGACTGTATAAGCTCATCCTTGCAGGGCCGCATAAACGTTTTCGAGCCGAAAATACTCCTTTCGGACCGTATAAGTTCCTCCGTACTGAGTCGCATGAGTTCCTTTCGAATGGTACCGCATGAGTTTATTTGTACTGGACCGCATGGGCTCTTTCAAACTGAGCCGCATAGACTCATTTGAACTGACCTGTATAAATCGAGCCGCACCTATGCTGAGCCGCATAAGCATCATGTGTTTTTGTCGTTTCAGCTATCATTTTGACCTTGTTTCTTTTGCCTTTCTTCAGTGACTCTGCCCGTGAATCCTGCTGGGGAACTTATGGTAGGCTCGCGTCAGTTTGCCTCGGGCGTTCATCGGGATGACTTAGTTCGTCAAGTGTCCGAACAGCTACTTGTTGATGAACCTTTGGAGCGACTAAATGCTATCAGGGTTCAATCCTTTCAGTTTCTTGTTGATATGATAAGCTCTGGGCAGTCTGACGGGAAGTATCTGAAACTGGTCTTCCTCTTTGGGGATGCGTTGGTTGTAGAAAACTCCCGAGTGTTGGATGTTTCGGAGAGTTAGGATTTTGACCTGGACGGGATGCCGATCCACATCCCTATTATGAAGCGCTATTTCCCTTTTAAGTGGTTCAATATGATCGTTCTGGATAGGCAGATGCCGGACACCCTCACTCCAACCAGAGCGGGGATGTTTGTTGGTAATATCAGTTATAATAGAGCCACTGGGTCAGTGCGCGCAGTCAATGATCCGGCCAGTCGGTCCGTGATAGGGTTAGTTCCAGGTACCTTCATCAACACCCCTGGTCCTAACTTTTCATTTTTCCAGGCTGATACCTTCCTGAGTCAGCTTGCTCGCAAAGGGTCCTATCCTATTGGTAGGTTGGTCCTGCCGAGCTGGGTACACCCCATTCCTCCGTGGGCTAATCTGTCCTCATGGATCCTGCGAAAGTATGAAGAGTTTTTGCGGGGAGTCAACCTTTATGAAGCTATACGGGATACCAGCCACGGGTTGCCCGTTAATAAGCCACTGTTCATGGCCCTTTTGGAGATGTACAATCATCGAACAGAGACCTTTTTTACCCCTGTTGGAGAATTAAGGCTCGCTCTTCACGAGATGTATGCTGTCTCCAAGCTCCCCTGGGGGATGAACCCTTCGAAGTGTATACGCCGACGAATGAGGAGCTCCAAGATTTGGATCAGCGATTCCCCGGTTTCGTCACCGTGTATCAAGAATTATTATGCCATCATAGCACCTGTCACCGGACGACTATCCAGAAAAATGATAGCTCGGAGGGGGACTCTCCCCATACTAAATCTTGGGTTGCATACCTTTTCAAATTTAGCGCGGCTGGCCGGGTTACTTTCCGAGATCGTTTAACTCCTAAAGAAGTGGAGGTCTTAATATCGACTGCCAGGAGGTCGAAGTCTCAAAGTGACAGGTTCGGGAGCCAGATTGACTCCTTTAGCTACTTTCGTTATGGTACTCGGCGGTTGTCAGAGAAGGCACTCATGGCCGGATTTTTAATGGTGTGGCTGCACAATTGCGTGGTCTCAGGAGGGGCAGGCTCTATTGAGAGGATCAGTCGCCACTTCATTCTTCCTGCCGTGAAGTTGGCCTTTAGGGTCAGGCTGGCCCTCCTTCCTGCCATGGTGTACAGTATTCAACATGGTCTTCGCGCCTTCTCGTCCAAGGTCATTGCTCGTGACGTGGCAATGGATTATGAACGTGTAGAATTGCCTTACCATTACTTGCTGGGATGGCTATTGCTGCATTATCAATCCTTGATGAGACCCGGGACGGAAGATGGCGTTACAGGTGATGACGCGTTTCTTTTCAAGTATCACCACCAGCCTTGGGAATGTAGTACCATGCCGACGTGTCGGAGGATGCTGGCGAGGGTGGATGGGTACAATTTCTTCGTATCCGTTTCTCGTTTTACTGATCAAGAGGTGAGGAGTGTTCATGTTGATGGGGTCGGACCTCCTCATTTCTTGCCTGAAAAGATGCATTTCTGGCTACGTAACATTCGTCCGGTGCATCTAGTTTACCGGAATCGCACCACTGTGTATTTGGAGCCCTACTTGCCTAGTAGGTTTGCCCGTCAATTTGGGTATAGTCAGCTATTCCTCGGGCGCCCCAGTTCTCACCTGGGATTTGAAGGCAGCATTCTTGATGGTATCAGAGCATGGAGCTACTATGACACCTGTCATACTCGGACTAGCTTCTTGGTCCCTGCCGCAAATGTGATGGATGAAATCCTGCATATGGCAGCCCTGTATCATGTCACGGCGAATCCTCCTTTCCTCGATTTTGACTTGAGGACTAGCTTCATTGTGGGCACTCGCCTAGCGGAGAAGGCTATGACGTCGAGAGCAAAGAAGAAAAGGACGAATAGGGTTCCTTCGCCCGATTCTGAATCCTTCGACACAATTGAGGAAGATAATGAGCGGGACGGCGAAGACTCCTTTTCTTCGGGTGATAGGATAATGGCGGGTCAGCCTCCCGTTATGGCGGCTGAGATGGCGGCGGAACAACCGTCGGCCGTATTTGACGAAGCAGTGGGCCCGTTACCGTCTGCGTCGGGGGAGGTACGGGTAGATCTATCGCCCGCCATGCCTGGTCCTTCGCGTAAGCGAGGCAGGCATGAGCCTACCGGCGGAGAGGTAACTTTTTCTGTAAAGAGAGCGGCTGTCGGTCCCTGTAGGCTGCTTATTACGGAGAAGGGTGAGGGTATAGACGATGTTCCGGAGGTAAGTCCAAGTCGGAGTTATATCTTTGTTGTAGCTTTATTTCCTTTTGGGGATATGACTTGATCATTTTTATTTGCAGGCGTCTGACGAACCAGGCTCTCCTGAACCATCTGCTGCCTCAGTAGTTGATCCGACCCTTGCCGTTTTGATTAGCGACATGTGTGCCGCGGTCCTCTCTGCGGGGGCTCTCTCAGCGACGGCTAAGGACTCCCAAGCTACTGAGGCCCCAGCCCGGGGTGACGAAAGTTTCCTTGGGCCCATCTCCGAGATTTCTGGACTTCAGCGAGATGACGCCATCCTCGGTGCATCCCCTCCCGAGGATGCAAGGGCGGATGAGTCTTTTATTCCTGACTCGGAGGCTGTTGGTGAAGAGGTTGTGATGGATGTAGGCGAACCTCAGCCTCCACATTCCTCCACTGGTAAGCTGAGCCACATATTGACCACCGAGGGGGCTTATTTGCTCTATCAGCATATCCTTCGGGTCAAGTCGATTCATGGTTGCCTTGGCCGTGCAGGTCCTGACCCTTTATCTCCTGCCGCTGATGTTCTTGGGGAAGGCCCGGTCTACCGTGATCAGGGAGAAAGGAGCGTTTCCTCCCCTTCGTCATCGCATGTTGAGGGACATTCTGCCAGCTCTGGGCAGATGGGGATGGAGTTGGTGCTGGCCTCGGCCTCGTCTTCGGCTGCTTATACAGCTCCGGAGATTGACTTCTCGACCCTGCCGAGCATCCAAATTCTGCGGGCCGCTGAAGAAGAATTAACCGATGTTCAAGCGTCCTTCCGTGCGGAGTTGGTTTCTCTTGTGGCAGGAGCAGCAGATTCCGTCGCGTCTTCTTCCGTGCTACCAGCCACACTCCCGTTGACACCGGTTTCCTCGGAGGCTCTGAACGAGGTGACGCAGGATATGGTCGACAGCTTCTATCGCCACTTAGGGAGGGGTGTAAACGCTGCCGTGGAACGGGGGGTCCCTTTTTCTCTGTCTCTACGGGGAGCTCGGGGCCAAATTGACACTCTGAAGGGTCTTCCTGGCGGGCTGGGGTTAGCAGCGCTCCTGGAGCCTAAGTTGACAGAGGCTGATCAGCTTGTGACCCAACTGCTGGCAGTACGGCAGGCCGGCTTGCCCGCCGCGACTGAACGGGAGCGGAGCTTCCTGGTCGCTGCTAGGGACAGGATTAAGCTCGCTCGGGAAACTGTCGGACCGGCTGTGCAGGAGGACCTTGACAAGTTCTCTGTCTCTTATGACCGACTAGGTCGTCGGAGTCAGGCTTGTAGAGCCCGGGAAGAATCTGCCTCTCGTGGAGTAGCTGATACGAAGGAGCGGATTCTCGCACTCCAGAAGGAATTGGCCTTCTTAGAGTCAGAGCGGGAGGCTGCTCGTGCAGAACAAGAGTTGATTGCTCGAGAGGCCGAGAGGATTTCCCGATCCTCTGTCAACCTGGAGCGGGCCTTCAAGAAGTTTGAGGACAACTGGCGAGCCCATGCTCATCTGGAGGATGCGGCGGTGTTGAATCAGAAAGCGGAGCGCCGAGCCAGACAGAAGCTTGAGCGGTCGGTTGCCTTGATAAAGGACCGTCTTACGGTGTTATGTGTTCCAGAGCAGTAATCGGCTTTCTGTCTTCTTCTTCTTCTTCTCTCTTTCTCTCTTTTTTTTTTCTTTTTAATTTTTGCAAGGGGGTGTGATCCCTGCTGATGTAGCCCTTTGATTTTCGAATAAATGAGCATGTTTCAACTCATCTTTTCTTTCTTGCACTTGGGTGTTTATGGAATTTGGACTTGCTGGGGGATTTATTTGTGGACCTGTTATCCTAGGCGTACCTTGGTTTTAGGTACGGATAACAGTTTAGATAGGATGTCCGGGACAGCTACGGCAAAATGGTCATGGATGTTCTCGGTACTGGGGGAAGGAATGCCGTAGAGCAGCTGGGCTCCCGGGGCATGGTAAGATGGTGGATTTATGCTAAGAAGCTTAGCAAATGAATATTTGTGGACCTATTACCCTTGGCGTACCCTAGCTCAGGATGCGGATAATGGGGTGAAAGGGAACCGATCACATTTGCTCAGAGGTTATGATGACATGGCAAACATGAAGGTTTTATCGTAAAATCTTCCTGCTCAGCGGTAATGAGAACATGGCAGGAGAGACTTTACGGAAGCTATTTGTGGTCAACAGAGGACATTTGTGGTCAACAGAGGACATTTATGGTCAACAGAGGACATTTGTGGTCAACAGAGGACATTTGTGGTCAACAGGGGACATTTGTGGACCTATTATCCTTGTCGTACTCCGGTTGTGGGTACAGATAATAGGTTAAAAGAGGATCGACATACTTGCTCAGAGGTAATGTGGACATGGCAAATATGACGATTTCTTCGACGGAGCCTTCCCACTCAGAGGTAGTGAGGACATGGCAGGAGTGGGCTCAATGAAGATTGGGTACATAGAACGACTCAGAGGTAGGAGAACGTGGAAGTTCTATGCGAGGGGGCGGTTTGTTTTTGGTGGAAGTGAAGACGACTCAGAGGTAATGAGGATATGGTCGTTTCGGAAATTGGTGGATCGACTACCCTTTTTGTGTACTGGGAGTGCGGGTATTGAATCATGAGGGAGGATCTCTGTCAGGAAGAAAGTTCAGAGGTATAATCATACTTGACTTACTATCTGAAAGAGTGACCGGAATGTAAGTTCAGAGGCACCAGCTGGTACATAACTTGGTAATTTGGACTATTGAGGGAGTGAGAGTTCAGGGGCACCAGCGGGTGCATGGCTCGATAATCTGAAATAGGGTGGATGAGAGTTCAGTGGTACTAAAGGGGTACATGATTCGATAATCTGGAGAATGATAGATGAGAGTTCAGTGGTACTAAAGGGGTACATGACTCGATAATCTGGAGAATGATGGATGAGAGTTCAGTGGTACTAAAGGAGTACATGACTCGATAATCTGGAGAATGATGTTCAAACATAGTATTTCTTCAGGAACTTGCCGTTGACGGGCAACATGAGCAAATCTCCGTTCTGCTTAGCGAGGCGGTAGGCGCCGTTGCAGAACACGGTCTCGATGACAAATGGACCTTCCCATTTTGGCTGGCACTTACCGGTGGTCTTGTGAGTCATGACCATCGGCCTCCGGACTGCCAGAACAAGATCACCCACTTGGAATGTTCTGATTTTAACTTTCTTGTTGAAGGCTCCGGAGATGCGTGCTTGGTATAGATCGATCCTTTGCTGAGCTAGGAGGCGCTTTTCATCTAAAGCCTCCAACTCTTGTAGTCGTCGTCGGTAGTTATCATCCGTCGTCAATTGATAAGTGAGGGCGACGCGGAGTGAGGGGATCTGAGTCTCCAAAGGGAGGACTGCTTCGCTCCCATACACCAGAGAGAATGGTGTATTCCCGGTGGCTGTTCGAACCGTGGTGCGATAAGCCCATAAGCACTCGCCGAGCTTCTCGTTCCAGTCGCGTTTGTTGGAGGAGACGAACTTCTTGAGGAGCTTGATGATTGTTTTGTTGAATGCCTCTGCCAACCCGTTTGCTGCCGGGTTGTATGGTGTCGAAGCGACATTCTGAATGTGGTGCTTATCGCAGAATCGGTAGAATGCATGGCTTATAAACTGTAGACCATTATAATAGATGATTCTTCATGGTAGTCCGAAGCGGTAGATAACGTGATGCTTAAGGAAGCTGATCACGTTTGAAGTTTTAACTTCTGCAAGTGGGACAGCTTCCGCCCATTTGGAGAAATAATCAGTGATCGCAAGTATGAAGCGATGTCCTCGGGAGGAAGGTGGGGTGATTGGACCAATGATATCCATCCCCCATGCTTCGAATGGCCAGGATGCCACCGTTGGATGCAGAAACTCGGATGGTTGGTGAATGAAATCCGCGTGGACTTGGCAGGTCTTGCATTTTCTGGCATAATCTATCGCATCTGCCACCATCGTGGGCCAGTAGTAGCCCATCCGGCGAAGGCGGTCCTGTAGCTTAGGGCCGGGTTGATGGGCCCCACAGACACCGTCGTGAGCTTCTCGTACAACTTCTGTAGCTTCCGCGTTCGACAAGTACTGGAGCAATAATCCGTCGTAGGAGCCGCGATACAACATTTTTGTCTCTGTATCGTAGAAGAATCTGAGAGAACGCCGTCTGATAGAGGTAGCTTCCTTTGGATTCTCTGGGAGGATGTCGTATACGACGAAGTCGATGAACGGCTGTCTCCAGTCCGGTGTGTCGTCGACCGTCTGGGCGGAATAACTTGCCATGGCTTGAACGTTGTTCTTGGGACAGACCAGTTCGTGACCTATTACGTCAACCGAATGATGAGCTTGGTTCGGTACTGCTAAGGAAGCGGCAAGGCCTGCTAGGGCATCGGCTTCGATATTTTGGAGTCTGGGGACGTGCTCGATGAAGAATCCCTCGAATGATGAGATAATATTGATCGCAATTTGATGGTAGGAGATCATGTCTTCATGGCGAACCTCGTATGAGCCCCTGATCTGATTGACGATTAGTTGGGAGTCGCCGTATGCTTCAAGGTATTCTACCCCAGCTCTTTTGCAAGTTGGAGGCCAATGACCAGAGCGTTATATTCAGCCACATTGTTGGAGCAGGGTTCCGTGAGGGAGTAGGCGCGATTGATCACCAGCCCAGTAGGAGAAATTAATACCACTCCGACCCCGACGACGATGTTTCCCTTGGGTCCGGTCCTTGAGGCGCCATCGAAGAACATTCGCCATATGTTATCGTGGGTGGCTGTATTCGATTCGGCGACCTCGTCTGGGATCTCTTCATAGATTCTGGATGACTCCGATCCTGGATGGGCTGCCAAAAAGTCTGCTAGGGCTTGACCCTTAACAGCCTTTTGCGGGACGAAGATCATATGATAGGGGGACAGTAATATTGCCCATGTGGCGAAGCGAGAGCTGAGGGCCCCTGGTTTAGTCATGAGGACTCTGAGGGGGTTGACTTGCGAGATCACATGTATGGTTTGTCCTGTGACATCGTGCCGCATCTTTTGAATAGCGAATACCAGGGCGAGACACTCCTTCTCTACGGCGGTGTATCGATGTTCTGGTCCAATCATCATCCGGCTGAGATAATATATGGCCTGCTCGTAGCCTGCATCGTTATTTTGTGCTAGCAGGGCACCAAGGGAGTGTTCCATTGCTCGTACGTAGAGCTGGAATGGTTTTTCGGGGACCGGGGCCACCAGGACTGGGGGATTCGACAAATATTCTTTGATGTCGTCGAAAGCACGCTGGCATTCCTCGTCCCATACGAATGAGACTCCCTTCTTCATAAGGTGTGTGAACGGTCGGCATCGCCCGGAGAGGTTGGAAATGAACCTTCTGATGTAAGCTAGCCTCCCTTGGAGGCCTCTGAGTTCGCGGAGATTTTTCGGGGGACCCATCTCCATGATTGCCTTCGTCTTCTCAGGGTCTACATGGATGTCCCGTGCCGTGATGATGAAGCCTAAGAATTTTCCGCTGGATACGCCCAAGAATGATTTAGTAGGGTTCATCTTCAGGTTGTGGGCTCTCATCAGGTCGAATACCATTCTCAGGTCTTGCAGATGATCTTTCTTATGGCAACTCTTGACGACGATGTTGTCGACATAGCATTCTACTGTTTTGCGTAAATGTTCTCGGAAAATGATACTCATGGCCCGCTAATATGTAGCGCCAGCATTTGTAGAAGCATGGAATTTCACAACCAGAAAGCCCATGCGCCAGACACTACATGCGCCAGAACTCAGACGAAGAACTTCACAGCAAAGTCAATAAGTATAGACATTTGAAGAAGGACTTTTTATTTATATATAAAAGTCTATTACATGTCTAGAAAAGGTTGTACAAAGGAGAATTTCTACAAAGGAAAGAGCCTATGTCTACAGCCAGCGGCCACCATGCGCCTTCAGATAAGCGCAGCGGCCACCATGCGTCTCCAGATAGACGCAGCATCACTATGCGCCACCAGTGAGGCGCAGCAGATATCATGCGCCTCCATCCAGGCGCATCCCATCATCTCTTCAGCAGCTCAGTTATGTGCATCCCTTCAGCCAAATTCTTCCAGCCAGGCTCACCTGGCCGAGCAGAGCCCAGTTATGTGCCGCTCTTCCAACCAGGCTCGCCCGATAAATGCTTCGACACAAAGCATTTAACCCTCTGGCTGGAACCAAGGAAGAGAAGAGCACCGCAAATGCTGTGGCCAGGGGAGGCTTCGAAAGAGCCTCCAAAGCCGAAGGAAGACCGTGATCGAAACCACGGCTAAAGGAGCAGCTTTCGACACGATCAAAGTGGGGAAACCCCACTTTGCAGGAAGAGAGAGCCTTGCACCGCCATTCCGATCTACGGCTCTTCCGGAATAACGGAGACGAGGCTCGAGCATCCCTATCTTTGGATGCAACAGGCACCTTCCGCCTGCCTCAGAAGCCCTCGACTCCGTCTTTTGGATGTAACAGTCACCTTCAAGTGCATCAAAGACAACACAGCATCTCATCTTCACCCTCGGGAGCACTTCGTCAGCAGAATGCACCCGTATGTTCAAGTTCATATTGGAAGTACGTAAGGGAATGAGAAGCAAATCTTCTCTCCATGCCACTATTTATAGGCCGGGCAGATCAAACCCACGTGCCAAGTGGATGGCCCTCCGAATTCCGTGCAATGAATTTACATTAAATGGATGAACCGGACGCCTCGAATTCAGCCAAACGGCTATTTATAGCACTCGAAGAGCGAGACAGCCGCATCATTAAAAGACATGTCCGATGCGCCAGCCAGACAGCGCATCACACGGACGCGCCCTTCGGCATCAGGCGCATCACACAGACGCGCCCTACAGTACTCGGCGCATTGTAGAGGGTGCGCCCCCACACATCTCCATACCGAGTGGAACGCCAACCGACGCGCCCACTCAGCTGTCCATCGAACGTCACCAACATTAAATGCTGAACTGACAGAGTTGGCAGCACCCCTCCCAAAGTCTGAACAGTTGACAGCTTTATTCAGAAAATGAAACGTCGGCAACGTCAGCATCATCATGACTCTATTCCGACGGCTACTGCCACGTGGCCACCCGCATGCGCCTCTACGGCCATGCGTCCACACCCGCATGCGCCTCTTCGGCCATGCGTCCAAACCAGCATGCGCCTCAAAAGCCATGCGCCTCAGACCCTTCACTGATCCCTAAAGACAGAAGAAGAGTCTCCGGTTGAAGTTTTGCATGCGCCTCAAAAGCCATGCGCCCCAGACTGATCTCTGATCCCAAAAGACAGAAGGAAAGTCGCCTGCATGCGCCTCAAAAGCCATGCGCCCCAAATGGTTTGTAACTCCTAAAGGTTATGAGCCGCAGCCTCCTCCTGCGCCCAATCCAAGGCGCAGCTCACCAGATTACTCCTCTCCACCAAATCCGAGATCTTCGAACCATGGGTCGATGACACGTGTCCTTTGACTCAACTCATCCAAGATTTCAGCAACGGAAAGATCTTCTCTCTGCTACGTGCCGGCTCACAACAGCAGTATGAAGAGTTCTCCCCCTCGATCAGGGCGCAGCATCCGTGCGCCTCCATCAGCAACCTCCACGTTGCATCCCCACACCGGCGCATCCTGCATGCGCGCATGAGCAGCCAGTCTGCAAAACTATAAATAGAAGGGTCATCTCCTTCACACACACACAGAGACTCAGAACACAAGACTTACAGAGAATCCACAACAGAGAATCACCGGAGAGGCAGTTCTAGACACTCAACGTCTTCCTCCTCTCAGCAAGCTCCAGCACCCAGAGCAATCAACACCTTCAGAGAACCGATAACCGTCGTCAGCCGGTCAACGGAGTCAACGCATTACAACTCGCTCCATTGGCACTAAGGACCCAGCTTAAACAAAAGTGTACTCCTAGGACTACATCTAAGTCCTATATTGTATCACTGTTCTGTTTATATTAAGATTTCAATCAAAACAATTTTAATGGCAAACAAGCTGGCGACTCTGCTGGGGACCTCTTTTTCCTCTACCGAGAAAGTCGTGTCACAGGCCGACGACGTGAAGGTGGGCTCCTCCCACAAGATGCTGGTAGTGCGCCTCAATCAACAGGCGTACGAGGAGTTCATTTCTGAAGGAAGTGCGAGTCCTTCGAAGCAGCTGTCGAAGCCGAAGAAGACCCACGCAGTCTGGGTGCACAAAGTCGACGCCTCGGGCACCACCGTTGAAGGGGATGCGCCCGTCCAGCCTTCCCTTCCTGCTGACGTCTTCAGCAGTCAAGGTGCGCCCGCTGATGCAGCGCATCTCTCGGGGAAGCGTACGGCTGACCACGTTCCCCAGCCATCTTCCTCTCAGGCGAGGAAGATACGTCGACGGAGCAGGGGCGTAGCCAATGCCCCGCGCATTATTTCTGATGCGCCACAAAGAGCCTCTGTCTTTGACAGACTCACTCGCTGTAACGGCGAGGAGAATTTGGATGCTGAGTACTATGCGCCCCAGCGGGCTGGTACGAAGAAATCCAAGGCGGCACGGGCCATGCGCCACAAACGTGCTATACCAGCAGCCGGCCAGAGGTACGCACTTACAATCACGTGCGCTGCCGATGGCAAGCTGTACAAGGTTGACTCAGGTGCTCCTGCACTGACAACGAGTCGACCTTCAAAGTCCTCATCTCGCTTGGGCGCATTCACTGCGTGCACAACCAAGCCGAGAGAGGCAAACTCTATGGTCTTGAACTCCCGCGCCTCCTCTGGTTGTGCATTCGAGGTCCGTTCAAGTCACTTCAAATGCTGTGCTTTCCCCACTACTGATCGTGATGCCTGCTTGGTATTAGATCAGGGGGCGCAGCACTCGCCCGACCACCCCGGCGCTTGGCCCTGCCATACGCCTGAGAGGGGTGTGAGGGTAGCACTCTCCTCCAACGACTTGCGCAACGTGATCACTCACAAGCGCCGGTCAGGAGAGTTGACCAACAAGCATGATGCGCCTCTCACGGGGCACACTTGTGCAGTGGTCACCATCAACTGCTGTTGCAAGACGGCAGTACCGCCAAAGCAGTCGGTCTTCCAACGGCTACAATCATCGACACCCCTCCGACATCGCCTTGGGACGAAGGTGTCAGCAGAAGAGGAACTAAAGATTGCGTCATGCAACGTGATCTCCAATTCCTCATCTGTCCGGAAGACGACTGCCAATTCCTCGTCTTCATCCAAAAGCCAGCCGAGGAAAACCAAGGCAGCTGTCACGACCTCTGGAGTGTTCGAAGGCACTCGGTCGAGGAAGAAGTCCTTAGAGGAAGCTGGGGGTAGCCAGACCCTTGTCGAGCCTCCTTCCGAAGACGAAGATGTCCAAAGCACAGCTGCGGCAGATCTTCATCAAGGCGAAGATGGCCTCCCTGAAGCCCCTCAAAAGGACGATGTCCTCCAGGACACCGCCGGGGGTAGTGCTGAAAACGAAGAGGCCCTTCAAGACAGAGCTGAGGGCAGTCAGGCCCTTGCAGATGCGCCTGTCGAAGACGAACTCCAGAATGTGGCTGGGGGTGGCCAAACACCAGGAGAAGTCACTCCCCCACATGAGAGCGAGGCTGAGAGTGAAGCCTCAACTAATCCATCCACTTCCGGCCGTGTCATGACAGTATACATGACCGGGGGTGATCTTGAGACTGATGCGCCGCCACAAGACATTGTCCAGCGCATAGACTCGCTAGAGGGAGGACTCAAAACCCTCTCTGCCTCAATGCAAGCACTGACTCAAGCAGTGTTTGAGATGCGGTCGGCCTTGATCAGGACACCTTCAAATGGTCCCGACCCAGGAGCCAATGGAGAGTCGAGTGTGTCCCTCCAGCGGACACCCTCAGACACAGAAGCACCCCGGACATCGGAGCCCTCAAACGCTCCACTCCAGGTAGTACCTCCTTCCCCGACTCCTAGCTCCACGGAGGACGTGGTCGAAATGATCAAAGATCTGCGGGAGCGCTTCGAGTCCAAGAACAGGCAGGAGGAGCACCAGAAGATGGGCATTCCCCAGCCTTATCTCCTTGAGTGGAACAAGGTGGTTTATCCCCCAAAGTATAAACCACAAACACTCATGCCGTATGACGGGAAGGACTCTCCACGACGGTACCTGACGTACTTCCAGTCGCAGACAGGGCATCTTCCAAAGGAGGACGCGCTCCTCACTAGCATCTTTATTGGGGCCCTGAAAGGGGTGGCGTATGACTGGTACTGCAGCCTCCCCGATCATTCCATATCGTCCTTCGACGACCTGACACGCCTCTTCCTCGACTGCTTCTACGACGGTGGGAAGGACATGACGATGGCGTCTCTCATTGAGATACGCTAGAAGGACAAGGAAACGGTTCGGGCATTCATCGAACGCTTCCGTCAGGCCTGCTTCAGGCTACCTCTAGGTATGCCAGAACATGCGCTTCTCTCCGCTTGCAGTATGAACATGCTGCCTGCAGTAAAGCTCTGGCTTAACTCTACTCCTCCTTCCGACTGGAGCTCCCTAATCATTGAAGCTGAAGCTGCAGAGAAGAAGGCGGCCAATGCACGTCTTCTGGGTGTTAGCTTCTCCGCCTTTGACGATAAGGGGAAAAAGTCCGCAACCAACAACTCCGGACGAGAAACAAAGGGGAAACAGGCATTGACTGTTAATGCCTCGAAGGGCGCATCTGTGCCTACTCAAAAGCCTCCACTGGCACCGAGACCCAAGGAGGTGTATTCATTCAATGATGACGACACCCTGCAACTCTTTGAGATACTGAAGCACGGTGACAAGATCAAGCTTCCGGACCCGAAGCGGCCCGATGAAGTCGGGAAAGTGGATAACCCGAGGTACTGTCACTACCATCGGTTTGTCGGACACCCGACTAAGGACTGCTACGTCCTCAAAAATTACATCCAGCGCATGATCAATACGGATGTAATCTCCGTCGACTACGAAGAGAAGACGGTGTCAGCTAATATGGTGTCACTTCAGTTTGGCACCTTGCCGCCGACTACCACACAAGATGGCGTCGTCCCCATCCCTAAGGCGATAATGGACGTGGTGAATTTGCCACCCACCCGTGACAATGTGAGTGGACTTATCCCACTCACCACATCTCGAGGAGAGGTCCTCTGGGTTCACCCCGACCTCGTCTCCGAGGTAACTCAACCGGAGGTACGCCCTACCTCCAAAGCAAAAGGCAGGAAGATCAAGTCTTGCCGCACGGTCTCTTCTTCAACGGAAGAGGCGCTTCCTGTGCAGACACGTGCACAACAGAACTCCCAGCCCGGTGAAGCTGCCGCCGAAGTGGTGCCTCCTGGCACCATCCCTGAGGAGGGTCCATCCAAGCCCTCAGCAGCCAATAAACAAAAGCAAGTGGAGGCCCGTTTCGACAGACCTCTGCGGAAAGAAAATGCTTCGGGGCTAGCCAAGCCCCACAATTTTGACATTCTGGCACAACTGGCCAGTACTCCTACACGCCTGTCTTTGTTCGAGCTCCTACGTCTCTCCAAGGACTCCCGAGAAGCTCTCTGCGAAGCTCTGAAGGATGCTGAATCCTTTCTCAGTCAGGTCAAGCAGCCTGAAGACCTCCCAACTACTTGTGCACACTGTCATTGTGCGGATGAAGTTATCCCAAACATAACCTTTACCCAACAAGACATGCTGCTCAAGCATCACCGACATAACCGACCGTTGTATTACACAGGGTACATCGGTTCGGTAAAGGTGAGCAGGATTCAGATCGATCCGGGGTCTTCCCTAAGCATCATTCCAAAGGCGCTGCTATCAAAGCTGGGGATCCCAATGTACCGGCTGGCGCCCTCCAATACGACCATCAGCGGCTTCAACGCCAGCAAGAGCGAGCCACTGGGCAAGATCCGGCTGAAGTGTCACATCGGCAGCCTCAAAACTGAGGTAACTTGTTATGTGGTGGATGCCGAGGTCAACTACAACATCTTACTCGGACGACCATGGTTACATGAGTACATGGTGGTGCCCTCCATGCTCCACCAATGCATGAAATATGTATCCACCAACGGCGTCATCCGGACGGAGTTTGCAGATATCGATCCCTTCAAAGGGATTGAGGCCTACTTCACCGATTCCGACTTGTACAAGCCACTTGACGAGGAGGAAGCCAACGATGCCGATGATGAAGCAGAGACGGCAACAGAGCCAGACTTGGAGCCCGAAGTGACTCCTGATGCCCCCTTGAGCCACTTAGGGTTAGGCTCTGGCTGACTTTTTAGCTGCACACCCCATCCCAGAATCTTCAAAACTCTATGAAGACATCCCGGATGAAGTCCAAGAATCAAACGTCACTGAAGGAAGCCCCGTCTAGCGGATGTTCTTCGATGGCGCTTCAAGAACGGGCCCCAACGGCCAAATCATCGCGGGAGTGGGGGTAGTCTTGGTCTCCCCCGATCAGCTGGTCATCCAGCGCGCATACTCCCTTTCGAAGCCGTGCTCCAACAATGTTGCTGAGTACAATGCACTCGTCATGGGACTCCAGCTTGCACAACAGCTGGGGGTGGATCATCTGGAAGCCTACGGCGACTCAAAACTCGTCGTAAACCAGATTCGGGGGCAATACGAGGTTCGCCATCAAGATTTGATCCCTTACCATGAAGTTGCATTGAACATCATTTCAACCTTCACTGGGTTCTTCATCGAACATGTACCCCGCCTACAAAACTTGGAGGCTGACGCTCTGGATGGCCTCGCAGCCTCATTGGCCGCGCCCCTTGGGACTCAACATTATGTTACGGTGACTGGCCGAGACCTGATTTGTCCCAGAAATAACCTATGTTTGCAAATGGCTCACGCCATGCCGACGAACACCGATGTGAATGTCCGAGACTGGAGATTCCCGTTCATCGACTTCGCCGTCTACGGAATCCTTCCGGAAGACCCGAAGGAACCCGTCTCAGTCAGGAGACGCTCTCTTCGATTCTACTACGATACAGCCACTAAAACGCTGTACCGACGCTCCTTCGACGGGCTTCTCCTTCGATGCCTGTCTAACGAAGAAGCAGCCGAAGCTCTTCGAGAAGCTCATGACGGAACTTGCGGAGCTCACCAACCAGGGCCTAAGTTGCAAGATCGACTGCGACGTATGGGCTACTACTGGCCAACCATGGTTGCCGACGCAGTGGAATATGCTAAGAAGTGCCATGCATGCCAACTTCATGCAGACTTCATACATACACCATCTGAACCTCTACATCCTACAGTCGCCTCCTGGCCATTCGAAGCCTGGGGCATGGACATTGTAGGGCCAATCACCCCTCCTTCATCGAGAGGACACCGCTTCATCCTGGCCATCACCGATTACTTCTCCAAATGGGCGGAAGCAGTCCCACTAGCGGAAGTAAAAAGCTCCAGGGTGGTCAGCTTTATCAAACACCATGTCATTTACCGTTTCGGGGTACCCCGGCGGATCATCCATGACAATGGTCTTCAGTTTATCAGCCACATTTTCAGCAGGTTCTGTGACAAGAATCGCATTCAAAACGTGGCCTCAACCGCCTACAATCCGACAGCAAACGGATTGGCCGAGGCGTTCAACAAAACTATCGTCAGGCTACTCAAAAAAGTCGTGTCATCCAACAAACGCGACTGGGACGAAAAGCTTGGCGAATGCCTTTGGGCCTACCGCACAACGGTACGGACCCCAACAGGCAACACTCCATTCTCCCTGGTCTACGGGAGCGAAGCAGTACTGCCTCTCGAGATACAGATACCTTCGCTCCGCGTGGCAATCACAAACGATCTCACAGAAGAAGACAATCAACGTCGTCGTCTGCGGGAACTGGAGGCACTTGACGAAAAGCGTCTCCTAGCTCAATAACGCACGAACTTTACCAAGCCCGTATATCACAGGCTTTCAACAAGAAGGTCAAGCAAAGAACTTTCCAAGTTGGCGACCTGGTTTTAGCAGTCAGAAGGCCAATGGTGTTAACTCACAAGACACCAGGGAAGTTCGAGCCCAAATGGGAAGGACCCTTCATCATCGAGACGGTATACTCAAACGGTGCTTACCGTCTCGCCAAACCCAATGGGGACTTGTTCATGATGCCCATCAACGACAAGTTCCTAAAGAAGTACTATTCTTGATACCCTCCAAGACATGTATTTCCCCAAACAACCTCTTCTCACAAAATCAATCGCTTCCGGAACCCAGCTGTTCCGTGGCATCCTCCCGTAGAAAGATAACCACGTCCACATTACCTCTGAGTTGTCTCTCTACATCCTACAAAGCGGAACCTTACACTTCGTGAGCTTACGCTATCCTTCATGTTTACCACGTCCACATTACCTCTGAGTAAACATCCCGTACAAACAACTCCTATGTTGTCGTACATTGATCGCAGAACTTCCACGTCCACATTACCTCTGAGTTGTTCAGCGTATCCCCCAGGATCATTCCTACCACGTCCATAAACACCTCTGAGTAGGAAGATTCTATCATTTGAACCTAATGATTGCCATGTCCACATTACCTCTGAGCAAACATGTTGGTTCCTTTATACTTTTTATCTGTACCTAAAAACCAAGGTGCGCAAAAGAAAATAGGTCCACATAAATCATCAAGTTTATGAGATTAAAAATGAACACATCACAAAGAGATAGTGTATTTTTTTATTTTTCAAAAAAAAAAGAGAGTACAGAAATATGCTATTTTCCCAGCAAGAATTGAAAAAAACACATAAAAAGAAGAGAAGCTACAATCCCCGATCCTCCCAGGATGGGATGAGAGTTCTCTGACTCGACATCTCAGGTCGGCAGTGCGAGTTTCCACAGTCGCCTGGACTCGCAGCTCGGCTTCTTGACGCATTAACCCGACAGCCTCAGCAGAAGTTTTACTCTCATACTTCTCATCAAGCTGTCGTCGCTGCTGAGCCAAAGCAAGGGTCCGCTGAGTAAGAGTCGCTTCCTCCTGCTTGAATGCCACGTGTTCAGCCAGGACACGATCAGCTTCTAGTTGAAGTTGGGCCCGCTGGTCTTCAAGACGGCGCATCTGAGCATCAACCTCTGCGATGTTAGCGTCCACCGCAGCACATTTCTCCGTCGTCTTCTCCATAGATTGAGACAACTGCTCCGCCGTAGCCTCAGTCCCAGCCACTTCACGCTCCCAACTGCTCACATCGGCCCGATGGGAAGCCTCGATTTCAGCAATCAACTTCCCTATCTCTGCATCTATCAAGACAGAGAGGTCATTTCGTTGGATGCGCTGCAGTTCTGCGAGCCGCTCGTCCAGCTCAATCACCGAAACCTCCAGAATTTCGGCCATATGGTCATGGCCTTGGTGAATGCGGATCAGCTCGATACAAGGCATTGCCAAAGCTTTTGCTGTCGCAAAGCTCCCCTTGCCATCCATCTCTGCAGATACTCCTTTCTCCAGCATTTTGTACACTCCCTCGACGAGGAACTTCACATACTCGTCGGCATCCGCCAGCACCTGCGGCGTCATAGCAGGAGTTGGGGGAGCTACTACAGTTTGCGGACCGGAGGAGGATCCGCCAACCTCGATCTGAGAGGTTTGAACCTCGGCTGTAATAGGCTCTTCATCAACAGGGGCCAGACTGCTAGCCCGAGGTGCCGAAGGAACAGAAGGAGCCGGCACATGCGTCGTGATAGTACCCCAAGTAGAAAGAGCAACAGAGGGTTCCACACCCTTACCCTTCTCAAGCCCGGAGACATCACCGACGTCAACGGCCACCTCTTCTACCCCCGACGTTCTATCAGCATCAGCTACCTCCCCCGGCAAAACGGGGAGATCAACATTTATCTCCTGGCCAGCCCCAGGAGACAAGACCGGCAGAAGGGTCTCACTCTTCTCAAATCCCTCTACAGGGACAAAATCTGTCGCTACCGCCTGATCGGTAGCCATCTCTATGTCCATGGTGGAAGCCAAGGAAGGATTCGGCAATGATTCGGCCGACCTCCTTTCATCATGACCAGGAGGGGAATCAACCCTCTCCTCTATCCTCACCGCTTCTGCTGCCCCCACAACGGACCCTTGCAACGCTGGAGGGACGTCACCAGAAGGCGACGAACTCCAATCCACTTCATCATCAGGATGCCTCGAGTCTGTAGGACCCTCAGCGTCCAAGGCCTCCACGGCAGATGGTACTATCCCAGAAGTTGTTGCGACTTTAAAGTCAGGAGATACTAAAACCTCCGCGGGAACATCTTCGGGACCTTCCTCCACAGGAGACATCATCGTTGGTGGAATGCACTCCTCAGACGAGCCTGCCACCTCCTTCGGCTTACTGGTGCCCGATTTCGAAGCACGAGACTTCTTCTTCAATCCCTACAAGAAGAAGAGCATAAGTCGCCACAATGACATAAAAAAAAACTGGAATTATGAAGCACTCCTTACCTCAGCGGGAGCTAAGCCCGTTGGCGTTACAAGTGGCATTTCCGTAATCTTCGGGGTCGACGTCCTTCTCGACCTTTTTGGTACAGAAGAACCAGCTTCTGTGTCAGCCCGTCTTTTCCCGACAGACGGGTCTCTCACTGGTGCCACAGCAGCAGCCCGATACCCCGCTAATTCTGGCGGACGATATGACCGAGCTGCCACCAACATATTCGTTGTTGCCTCCAACTGGGTTCCAATGATGAAACTAGTCTCCCTGTTATAACCAGGAGACATAGTATTCATAGTACAATACAGCTTGGCGGCCGGATATAAGATCGGCGGCCGAGGATTGCGAACTGGTGTGGTAAACTTAACGCTAGTGCATCCAGCGTTATAATACTGCCAGCCCCGGGCTCCATCCAGCAAACTCCCGATGAAGCCTAGACTGCTACTGGGATTCCGCAGCATTAGCTGAGTGTAGCCAAATTGACGAGCAAATTGGCTTGGCAAGTACGGTTCCAGATAACACCTGTTCTGATTACGGTAGACCAGATGCGAAGGCCGGATACTCTGCAACCAAAGAAAACTCCATTTCGGCAAAGTAACCGCATCCTCGCCAGAATCAACCAAATCCTGGTCGGCCTCGAAATTCTTGAAGATCGGGCCAACCTTCACGATTTCCCACCCCTGAAGGAAGGACAAAACCCTCCTACAAACGGGGACGCCAGTGTAAGACCACTTCCTCTTGTAGAAGCGGCGAATGAAGGCATCTCCTTCAACATGGTCCTCCTCAGGACCAGGACTCATCACATTCGGATGATGTAAGATCAGCCAACCCATAAGATAATGGAAAGGCAGCTCGGCCCGGGGAAAGTTGTCATTATTACCTTTCTCGTGGATCACATCATCAGCAAAAGACCTCAAACCGTGCAGCAGGTTGCACACCATCGCGGGGAGGAGAGCCAGAGGTCGTCCAAAGGCCAACTTCACTGCAGGCAAAATGAGATTCCGATGTACCCTCTCAACAGCACCGGATCCCCCTGCAAATATGCAATCCCGGAGCCATATCATCAAGTAGGCCGTCAACACTGCCTTAGATGACATCCGGTGCCCGCAGTGCCAGAAACAGCTGTACGTGTTCTTGCCGCTCTCATTTGAATGTGGGGTCCTCTCGTCCAGTCGGGTTATTTCAGAACTCACTTCCGCGGGTGTTAAGCCCTGCGGAGTCGTAAACCGGATCCTCGAAGGATCCCCCAAATCCTGTCTGAAAACATAGTCCCTCCAAGCAGTCACGTGAGGTTGGGTCTTACCCTTGTCCCTCCGGTGCATCAGATAATGATGGCTCGTCACCTCCTTGAAAACGGCCATCATCTCCGGGTCCTTATCTTCTAAGACCTGGATCTCTTCATTCGATGGGAAATATTCGTCGTACGGTTCCGAGCCCCAAGGAAGCTTGGACACTTCGTACATCTCATGAAGGGCCAATCCCAACTCCCCCACTGGAGTAAAGAAGCTGCCAGTCTGGGCGTTAAAAAGCTCCAACAGCGCAAGGAACATCGGCTTATTGAGGTCCACGCCTGCCTGCGTGGCCCGAATGGCGGCAGTCAGCCCTATCTCTTTAAGCTCAACTTTGAACCTGGAAAGCACCCAGGAGGTCAACTCGTCCCACTTTGGGATGTAGTGACACCAACCTTCGACTCTAAAACCAGCTGTCGGATACGTGACCTTCGACGTCAGCATCCGATTTGCAAAAGTCGGGGCACTGAAGGGAAACGTGTCATTTGGGACTTCACTATAGATGCTCCCGGGACGCAAAGCTCGGTAACTGAACGAAGAACCAGTTCGTGAAGCGGTCAAGGTGTCTCGCTGGTTCGAGGTAGTGTCAATCGAAAGGGAGCCCCCCAAGGCACCTCCTTGAGAAGGAGTAAGTTCCCAATCCATCCTTCTCTTTGAAGCTAGACGGTAAAAGGCTGTTAGTGGCAACTGGCGGTCAACCTGCCGCATGTATAACATCATGCCCTTAGCAGCAAAGAACCAGTCTTCTCTGATCTTCAATATCTTCGCTTCGGAAGAGACTAATCGGTCGCCAAACAGAAAGGCAGGCTTTAAGAAAGTCACACCTTCAGAATCAGCAGACTTCAGTTTACCGCTCTCCATCATACTCTGGAGGAAAAGCGGCAACTGGACCTGGATTTGTAGCATCCTCTCACGAGGTTGGTCCTGAAGGATAGTATCCTTTGCAGGGTTGATCACCGCCTCATCAAAATCAACTCCCATCTGACAAAGAGAAGCGTCGAGGAGGACCTCATTCAACAAAGGGATCGTCATCGACACTGGCACGACAAAAGTGGAAGTCAGGCAAAAAGACAAAATATGTCAAGCAGACTGGCACATTGCCAGGGTATGAACCCATGCGCATCTGCTTCGGCGCATCATCAGGGCATAGGCCCATGCGCGTCAGCATGTCTCGGCGCATCATCAGGGCGTAAGCCCATGCGCGTTGGCATTGGAGCTTCGGCGCATTATCAGAGCGTGAGCCCATGCGCATCAGCAAAGGCTTCGACGCATCTTCAGGGAATAAAACCCATACGCGTCAGCCATTAAAACCTCGGTGCATGATAAAGGTATAAACCTATGCACGTCGGCAGGATAGAACCTCGGCGTATCATTAAAGACCGAAGTCTATACGCGTCGGCAGTTAGGGCACAGAGCCCAAAGCAGAGACGAAACCCACCTGTCACCTCAGGACGAACGTCGGCAAGAGGCGCAAGAGTGATAGGTACATCCTCATCCGCGGACTCCTTCGCTTTCTCCTTCCCCTTGCCGGCAGCGCCGCGAGGAGTCTTGGGAGCCATTCTCTCGAAGAAGGAGAAGTTAGGGTTTTTGAAGAAGAAACTCTAAAGAAGCAGAGGCACAGAGAAGAAGAACCCTTTCTCTCTCCAACTCTTACCTATTTATAGGGCTTGGTCGCACGCGTGAACAGATGACGTATGATCTCAGCCGTCGCCTCAGGTTCTATGCAAGGATAGCAACAAATAAAACCAAAAGATCATCATTAATCTTTTCGGTTACCGAGGCACTATCATCATCAACTGAGAAGAGCATGCGCCCGAACAGGCATGCGCCCAGAAATCATGCGCCCTGACCTCCATGCTTCTTATTCAAAGTATTCCAAAACTTATTCAAAAGTTTTGAAAACTTTGAAGGGGGTCTTGTAGAAGCATGGAATTTCACAACCAGAAAGCCTATGCGCCAGACACTACATGCGCCAGAACTCAGACGAAGAACTTCACAGCAAAGTCAATAAGTATAGACATTTGAAGAAGGATTTTTTATTTATATATAAAAGTCTATTACATGTCTAGAAAAGGTTGTACAAAGGAGAATTTCTACAAAGGAAAGAGCCTAAGTCTACAGCCAGCGGCCACCATGCGCCTTCAGATAAGCGCAGCGGCCACCATGCGTCTCCAGATAGGCGCAGCATCACTATGCGCCACCAGTGAGGCGCAGCAGATATCATGCGCCTCCATCCAGGCGCATCCCATTATCTCTTCAGCAGCTCAGTTATGTGCATCCCTTCAGCCAAATTCTTCCAGCCAGGCTCACCTGGCCGAGCAGAGCCCAGTTATGTGCCGCTCTTCCAACCAGGCTCGCCCGATAAATGCTTCGACACAAAGCATTTAACCCTCTGGCTGGAACCAAGGAAGAGAAGAGCACCGCAAATGCTGTGGCCAGGGGAGGCTTCGAAAGAGCCTCCAAAGCCGAAGGAAGACCGTGATCGAAACCACGGCTAAAGGAGCAGCTTTCGACACGATCAAAGTGGGGAAACCCTACTTTGCAGGAAGAGAGAGCCTTGCACCGCCATTCCGATCTACGGCTCTTCCGGAATAACGGAGACGAGGCTCGAGCATCCCTATCTTTGGATGCAACAGGCACCTTCCGCCTGCCTCAGAAGCCCACGACTCCGTCTTTTGGATGTAACAGTCACCTTCAAGTGCATCAAAGACAACACAGCGTCTCATCTTCACCCTCGGGAGCACTTCGTCAGCAGAATGCACCCGTATGTTCAAGTTCATATTAGAAGTACGTAAGAGAATGAGAAGCAAATCTTCTCTCCATGCCACTATTTATAAGCCGGGCAGATCAAACCCACGCGCCAAGTGGATGGCCCTCCGAATTCCGTGTAATAAATTTACATTAAATGGATGAACCGGACACCTCGAATTCAGCCAAACGGCTATTTATAGCACTCGAAGAGCGAGACAGCCGCATCATTAAAAGACATGTCCGATGCGCCAGCCAGACAGCGCATCACACGGACGCGCCCTTCGGCATCAGGCGCATCACACAGACGCGCCCTACAGTACTCGGCGCATTGTAGAGGGTGCGCCCCCACACATCTCTATACCGAGTGGAACGCCAACCGACGTGCCCACTCAGCAGTCCATCGAACGTCACCAACATTAAATGCTGAACTGACAGAGTTGGCAGCACGCCTCCCAAAGTCTGAATAGTTGACAGCTTTATTCAGAAAACGAAGCGTCGGCAACGTCAGCATCATCATGACTCTATTCCGACGGCTACTGCCACGTGGCCACCCGCATGCGCCTCTACGGCCATGCGTCCACACCCGTATGCGCCTCTACGGCCATGCGTCCAAACCAGCATGCGCCTCAAAAGCCATGCGCCTCAGACCCTTCACTGATCCCTAAAGACAGAAGAAGAGTCTCCGGTTGAAGTTTTGCATGCGCCTCAAAAGCCATGCGCCCCAGACTGATCTCTGATCCCAAAAGACAGAAGGAAAGTCGCATGCATGCGCCTCAAAAGCCATGCGCCCCAAATGGTTTGTAACTTCTAAAGGTTATGAGCCGCAGCCTCCTCCTGCGCCCAATCCAAGGTGCAGCTCACCAGATTACTCCTCTCCACCAAATCCGAGATCTTCGAACCATGGGTCGATGACACGTGTCCTTTGACTCAACTCGTCCAAGATTTCAGCAACGGAAAGATCTTCTCTCTGCTACGTGCCGGCTCACAACAGCAGTATGAAGAGTTCTCCCCCTCGATCAGGGCGCAGCATCCATGCGCCTCCATCAGCAACCTCCACGTGGCATCCCCACACCGGCGCATCCTGCATGCGCGCATGAGCAGCCAGCCTACAAAACTATAAATAGAAGGGTCATCTCCTTCACACACACACAGAGACTCAGAACACAAGACTTACAGAGAATCTACAACAGAGAATCACCGGAGAGGCAGTTCTAGACACTCAACGTCTTCCTCCTCTCAGCAAGCTCCAGCACCCAGAGCAATCAACACCTTCAGAGAACCGATAACCGCCGTCAGCCGGTCAACGGAGTCAACGTATTACCACTCGCTCCATTGGCACTAAGGACCCAGCTTAAACAAAAGTGTACTCCTAGGACTACATCTAAGTCCTATATTGTATCACTGTTCTGTTTGTATTAAGATTTCAATCAAAACAATTTTAATGGCAAACAGCATTCTTCAGACCGAATGGCATGACTGTGTAGCAGTATGTACCAATTGGCGTTCGGAATGATGTGTGCTTTTCGTCGTCGGGAGACATCTTGATTTGATTATACCCCGAGAATCCATCCATGAATGACATACGTTCGAAGCCGCATGTGTTGTCGATCATGATGTCTGTGATGGGAAGGGGAAATTCATCTTTGGGGCATGCCTCGTTCAGGTTGCGGAAGTCGATACAGATTCGAATCTTCCCATTCTTCTTGAGGACGGCTACTATATTGGCGACCCAATCAGGATGTTGCTCTTCACGAATGAAACCGCTGGCTATTAACTTGTTGACTTCAGTTTCGATCGCGTCCATTACACCTGGGCGGAAGCGTCGTTGTTGCTGTTTGACTGGCTTTGCATCTGGCCGTATATTGAGTTTGTGGAGAGCGATGTCAGGGTTTAACCCCGGTATGTCTTCATAGCTCCAGGCGAACACATCAATGTATTCTCTGACGAGTACTAACAGCGATTCTCGTTCTTCGTCAGTTAAGCTTTTACTGATAAAGATCGGTTTTGGAGAAGATTCGCTGCCGAGATCCACTTGTATGACCTCATATTCGGTAGGAGGTTCTCTCAGTTCGAACCGCTTTTCCCATTGTGCGTCTAATTGCTGGGCCCATTGTTCTAGCTCAAGGATTTCGGGGATGTCTTCGTCTTCCTCGTAAGCGTCGGTGAATGCCATGTTGACTGACATGACTTGTCTGAATACATCTCCGATGCTGGTATCTGAGTCGGAAGTCGGTGATCCGGTTGAATGTGACTGCCAGTCGCATTCTTCATCTGAGCTTTCAGGGGTCGTAGTAGGCGTTATATACCCTAAACCGCATCGGGTTTTGTTATAGTAGTTCCGTGGTTTGCCCGCCGGGGCTGGCATCTTCAAAGGTAATCGTCGTCCAGTGCCGTAGTTCAGTCCTGGCGTTGTCTCTAGATCATACCCCTGTTTTTGCATGAGATATTTGGATTGAGGGCTATAGAGATACAGAGGCAGTCTTCCGGCATCTGACCCGAAGTCGACTTCTTCCATAGCGGGGGATGTGGGTTGTTTGTCCGGCCGAAGATGATCGGGTGGTCCCCTCCCTTGACTATTCGGTAAGTGTCTTCTACTGGAGTAAGTCGGATGGCGGTGTACATGTTTGTCACCTGTGTATGTAGGTGAGTGCCTATACCGTGTTCCATAGCATACATTGTACATAGCTTATTGAGCTCGGTGTAGTTCAAAGATAACCCTTTATTGATGAAGTAAGGTATCTTTTCTAGAGGGATTACATCATCTGCGGAAGGGGTATCGGAGTGGGCAGCCACATACTTGGCCAATTCTGGTTCTTCTTCGGCCACCCCTGTATAAATGAAGACTGAGAGGACGACCTAGTCAGCTTGATCTTCAGAGGCTCAACTGGCGGAGCAGATTGTGGAGTTGTTGGTAAACTAGCAACCCCCAGTTTGGTACTTGATGTGAGACGAGGGGTGGCTGGTTCGCTAGGAGTGTCAGACCTCACATTGGGGTGAAGAATCTTCTTGGGAAGGCGTATTATGAGCGGTCTGTCGGAGGGATTGGGCTTCTCCGTTTGGAGCTGACCGACTCTCGGTAGTCTGATAGTAAGTAGCCCTGTTATGGGTCTCGGCGCTTGGCCGGACCTTGGCAGCCGGAATCTCATTTGTTCTTCTTGTGTGGAGAGAATGATTGCGTCCTTACGCAGAGTGGCCGTAAGGGGTGCAGAATTGCCCGGTTTGCGAGCCTGAATGTGGATCGTTAGAGGTTCTTCTGATCCTGTAGCCGTCTTGTTGTGAGCTTGCACATCTTCTTCGACCAGATGCTTCTTTGATTTTTCGTACAGACAGGAGTCTGAGTAATAAGATTCGACCCCCTTGAAGGGATCGATATCGACAAACTCTGTCCTCACGAAGCCGTACTTATCAACATATTTGAAGCACTGGTGTAGCGTGGAAGGCACGATCATGTAATCGTGTATCCAAGGCCGCCCCAGAAGGATATTGTAAGAAGTGTCGGCATCTATAACATAACAGGTGACTTCTGATTGGAGATCGCCGATCTGACACTTCAAACGGATCTTCCCTATTGGGTAGATCCTGCCCGAATTGAAACCGCTAATAGCGGTGCTTGTAGGTGTCAGGCGATGCATCGGAATGCAAAGATGATGTAGCAGACCCTTCGGAATGATACTTATAGAGGACCCAGGATCAATGTGCATTCGGTCCACCTTTACATCGCCGATGTATCCAGTGTAGTATAGCGGGCGATCATGCAGGTTAGTTTTGATGAGCATATCTTGCGGAGAGAAGACGATATTGGGCATTGCTCCCGTACACGCACTATCTTGGAGCTCTGCAGGTTGGTTATCTCCCGTGAGGTCGACCTGAGCCAAGTATGCGTCGGCATTTTGGAGCGCCTCACTTAAAGCCGTACAGACATCCTTTGAGAGCCTGAGGAGTTCATATAAGGACAATTTGGCCGGGGTATTAGCTAATTGCGCTAAGATGTCGAAGTTGTAGGGCCCTCCAGCCCCTGAGGTGTCTCCTTCCGGAGGGACTTGTCGAAGCGAGTCTCCTTCGACCTAGGCTTGTCGGTCGTCGAAGGCTGAGCCGGTCCCGGAGCATCTTTGGTAGTGGGCGGATGATCATCAGTCGCGCTTTCGGTTACCGGTTGGGCTTGTGTTCCAGATCGAGTAGTGACGGCCGAGACTTCCTCTTCTTCCGTCGAGGCAGTGCGGCAGGATCTAATTTTTTCACTTTTCCTTTTAGAAGGTGGAGAGGGCTGAGTTACCTCGTGGACTAGGTCCGGATAGACCCACATAATTTCCCCTTGTGATGTGGTGAGGGGTACTAGACCAGCAGCTTGATCGCGAGCAGGCGGCAGATTAGTAATCTCCATTGTTGCCAGAGGGATGGGTATAACCCCGTCATGAGTCTCTGTTGGAGGGAAGCTGCCGAATTGTACGGACACTATGTTGGCTGCCACGGTTACCTCTTCGAAATCGATGGCCAGGGCGTTCGAATCGATGAGGTTTTGGATATACCGTTTCAGATGGTAGTAGTCGTGTGTAGCATGGTGGACGTAGCGATGGTAATGGCAGAACTTTGGGTTCTCCAGATCAGCCGGCCGAGGCTCCCGTCTTGGTGGAGGAAGCTGAATCCTATCTCCTTGTATAAGCATGTCCAAGATAGGCTTGACGTGGCCGTCTTCAAAGGAATAAGTGATTTGAGGCCATTGTTTGTCTGCTGGCTGTGGCTCGGGCTTCTGGGCTGTATCGGTCACCGTAGCCTGCTTGCCTTTGTTGTCCCGGTTGTTGGAGGGGCTACCCCCATTGTCGTTGCTGGTGTTGGGACGCTTGCTCTTGTTCTCTCCCTCTGAGATATGTAACCCCAGTTGGCGAGCCTTCTTCAATCGTTCTTCAGCACTTGTAGCACTGATGATAAAAGCCTTCCAGTCCTTGAACTGACTTTCGCCCATCCAGAGACTAATTGTTGGAAGTAGTCTCTTTTGGCAAATTTCAATCAAAGAAGAGTTCGGGTTGCCAGATGGTAACTTCATTGCGGTTTGACGAAACCGCTCAATGTAATTTCTCATCAGTTCTTTCTCTCCTTGAACGACGTCCATGAGGGTAGACATCGTCACGTCCTGTCCTACCTCATAGAACCTCTTCAAGAACAAGCGTTTGAAGCCAGCGAAGGAGTGGATGCAATTGTCTGGCAGGTTGCGGTACCAATCGAAGGCGACTCCTTCCAATGCCCCAATGAATAACCGCGTGAGGATAGCGTCATCATGGGGCAGATGGTCGGTAGTGACCTCAAAGTAAGTGATGTATCGACTTGCTGAAGTCTTGCCATCATATGGGTTGATATTGAACGGCTTATATCTTGGCGGAAAGGGAACATCCCTCCATTCAGCAGGATATGGTTGCCGTATTCTGAGGTCTTGAGAGTTTTCTCGGGCGTGGAACATTGCTCGGAGCTCCTGAACCTCTCTTCTTACTTCTCGGGCCTCATCTGTCGCGGTAGGGGCCGTTATCTCGGGAGGATTATTGCCCTGGTTTGGCGCCGCTGAATTTGAATCTACGTTGATTGCGGGACCCGTGCTTGTCTGGCCAGGTGTCACTCCCTGCAGAGTAGGAAGTGCCGCTTTGATTTCGTCTACAGACTTGACCAAGGCATATAATATGGCCTCCAACGTGTCGATACGCTGGCGATCGCTGGAATCGCCTTGATTGCTGTCTGTCATGTATACCGTCTTCACATGAGGAGTGACGGAGGGAGTGGTGGAGGATGTACCCTCCGAGTCGTACCCATGCGTCGAGAAATCATCTGGATATGTAGGGATGTTCTCTTCAGGTTCGGACTCGGAAGGAATACTACCCCCCGCTTCGGAGCTTGCTTCGTCTAGAGAATCATGGACGTCCTCGGGGACATCAGCATCTATTGTACCCGATGGGAGGGTTGTTTCTCGGGGTTCGTCTCCTTGAAACATTAGATTATTGTGGACGTTCGGAGGAGTACTACCCCCAGCTCCTACGACCCTCAGGGTCGGGGATGATGAGCCTCCTGTTGCAGCAGATTTTGTCTTCGAACGGGTGTGTTGGTATACTCCGGTGGAGGGTAACCGTTTAGCCGACAACTTCTTAGCTGTAGTGGCTGATATCTTTGGACTGGAGATGCTTGTCTTCTTCCCTCTCCCCTCGGCGGGGACCTTCTGAGCAGAATTGCAGAAGACAACAGGAGGTGCCTCATCTTCTGAGTTCAGGTGCTGTAGTCTGTGGAAGACGGACGAACGATCTTCCGTCACTGCTGCGTTGTTGCAGCAGCAGTTGACGATGATCTGGGTGCAGTGACGTCCATGTGAGGATTCTTTGTACGCCGAGGCCCCTTCTCTTTCCTTGCGCTTGTGGAGGATCGCCTCCCGCAGGTCAGAGGGACCACTCTGTTCGTTCGCCGCCGGGGATTAGACTTGAGCGGTTCTGTACAACTTCCCATCAGAGGCCCGTGTGATAATCAGCGGGACGCCCTGATAGTCAGAGGTTGGGGCAACTGTCTGGGCTTGATGAGCCCGTGCTGCCCTAGACTTCTTCTTCTTAGCACTTGTGGGTGCATAATAGGAAGAGTCCAAGTTGGACATCACAGAGTCTGGCTTATCATCCAGAGAGTCATCAGGGTTTGGACCGTACGAGAGATGGTCGAAAACTGATCGAGAGGAGCATGGGGCAGATGCTATACGGCTGGGAGCGGGAACCGTGCAGGCTGTCTGCATGCGGTTGTCTTCTGTCGTCGGACGAGTCCTTATGCGGCTAGGGGTCACGACCGTGCAGGCTGGCCGCATGCGGTTGGCATCTGTGGCTGCATGGGTTTTCTGCAAACGATTGACTTTACTGGTCGCATGAGTCTCATCCATGCTGTCGGGAACTGTAGTCGCATAAGTTATGCGGCTGACAGAAGTAGCCGCATGAGTTTTCTTCATGCGGTTGGCGGTTGTAGCCGCATGGGCTTTCTCCTTGCGGCTAATGCTCTTCTGCGGTTCGGTCCGCGTAGAGTCCCTCTTTGTCCCTGTAAGTCCAGCATCATAATGTTTTCTTCTGCCGGACTTGGGGACAGCCGAGTTGTCTATAATCTGAAGTGGGACCGCAGGAGAATCCTTCTCGTCGTCTTGAGCAGCAGAGGACATCCCATCGAGGGCTTGAGGAGGAGCAAATGACTTCGGTCTCCATTCTTTACGGGCCTTCATGGTGCGGGTGCGCTTCTGGGCCGGGCCAACGCTGCCTTCGGAGAGCATCTCTTCGAACGCCTGTTGGTCGAAGCGGACGACCATCTTCTTTTGTGGGGAGCCAAGTTTGGCTGCATCTGATTGCGTCACCAACTCCTCAGCCGTGGAGAAGTTAGTCCCCAACAGAGTCGCCATCGTGTTTGCCATTGATTGTAAAAGAACAGAACAATTATTGGAGGACTGAACTTAGACTCACAATACAAACTCGCTCGTACAAAGAAAGCCTAGGGATGAAAACCTAGGTACAGCAGACTAAGTACGATTATTTATTTTTGATTTTGGGGGGTGACGATAGAGGCTCGGGAAAGCGACGGCCGCTCTGCCTTACTCCTTGGACGATCAGTATGTAGCCTTGGCTCGGGGAAGATCTGCTCGACGTTGATGAAGAAACGCTCTTCTTGCTCTCCTCGGACTGCTCTCCTGACTTCTCTCTCTCTGTGATTATCAAGAAGAAAGGGGGAGCTCTCTCTGTGTAGATCTCTCTCTTCTTATTTTTTTATTCTTTTGTTGCCGACCTCTCCTCTCTCTTCTTTTTTTTTCAAGAGAATGATGCTGGCTATTTATAAGAGTGGGGGGGGTGATCATTAGGGTTTGCTAATGATTATCTGTTTGAAATGTCGGCTCTCCTTCATTCTATCTGAACCCTTGATCCTGATTACTGTGAATCTCGGCCATTAACGTGGATAGCATCGTATCTCATGAGCAATTAATGCTAGCTGCTTTAAATCCTCGTGATTGATTATGCCAATGTTTGATTGCTCACCACGTGTCCCATTAGCTTGATGATAAATGATATGCCCTGATCTCAGTAATTATGACATGTCAAATATATTTGTTGAGATTCGATTAAATCTCTTATTGATCCCATGCTACGTGTCTTAATTGTGAGTCCTGTCAGAGCCGCATAGGATTGACTATCCTCGAACCGCAGAGAGATACTCTTTGTAAGCCGCATAGGACGATGCTTCATCGAGCCGCATATGCGTAATCTTTGTGAGCCGCATGAGCTGGTGTTGTATTGGGCCGCAGGAAATGTGTTCCCAGGGAGCCGTATGAGCTAGCGTTGTATCGAACCGCATGGAACGGGTTCTTAGGGAGCCGCATATGACTGATTGCCACGTGGCAATCTAGGACTTCTGACGGATTTGGTCAGAGATTTTCTTCTTTTCCCGAGGAGTCAGTTATTATGGCAAGGCCATTATGAAACTTTATGTCAGGGCCGCCACAGTGAATCATGCTGGAACAATAAATGAGGCCACTCCTCAAACGACCAGCTGTAGGGAAAGATCACACATGGCGTCCATCGAGCCGCATATGCCTTGCTGAACCGCATATGCTCCCGAGCCGCATGCGATTGAGAGTCTTCTTTGAACCGCATAGGGCCGCTCCTGGGTAGGCCGCATAAGCTTCTTACTCAGAGCCGCATGGCTCATTATTCTAATATTTTCCATGCTTCTACAATCGTGCCTCATTATATACGAACGTACCCTAATATCCAATGGAGGTCCAAGATAGCTTGTCGTGCTAGTGACCAAGTTCATATAGATTTCGGCATGACGGCGGCAATCCGCGAGTGTGCCTTTGGATTTAGTCGAGTATTGAGTGCGCTATATCAAGGAGTCGAGTTGAAGGTGTGTGTACAAGTTAAAAACACAATATTGGGCCTAAGATTTGGTTTCAACGTAGGCGTCGTGCTTCGGCACGAGTCGTGGCATCGAGTCTTAAGATGTTGGCATAGAGTTGCACAAGTTTGATTGAGTCATCGTGGGTTTAAGTCAGGAATCGCCGCAAGGCAAGTTGGTTGAGTGACACTAAGTTCATAAGTCTCGATTGGGTCAGTTGGTGATCAAAGTAGCAAGGGATGCTAGGCGGCAAGGGCCGCGAGGCGGCGATATGGTTAAGTCTCACTGAATTTTGAGGCACGGCCTCAGCAAGGATTTGTAGCACGGTCACACAGAAATGAAGCCTCATCGCGTAGTTGCGTCTCTAATTTTGGCCGAAAGGCAAGCACGACTTGATAGGTTAACGTTATTGGCACGAAAAGGGGGTCTAGAGATAAAGTATGAGTTAACGTTGTGGTACAAGCACGGGATGGTCCTCAGACACAGATATGCCAAGGCGTCCGTAGTCTTAAAACTGATCCTAAGGCAAGACTAGAAAGACAATCGAAAGGGATTTAAGCTGCACAAAGTAAATGAACGTGTAGGTTTTGTATGGGTGGGCGAGGAGCTCACTCCACCAGTACAGTTGAGTACTGACACCCACACAGTGTTTCATGTGCAGGCACAGGTAGAAGCTCGTGGCGCGGAGCTCGCTTGGATGCGTTGAGGTACGGAGTTCCTTGGCGATTCGAAGCGTGCGGCCGCGTGGATTGAAGACTTATACAGGACATAATGTATGGACATCGCCTTTCGAAGCTTCCACTGGCTCAAGCATTGTAATCAAGAGATGAGAGAGAGCAGAGTGACTTGTAAATGAGAGAAAAGTGAGCATGAGAGACTTGTAATTTGGCCTTGCGCCCAAAAATGTAATCTTCTGTTCAATATCAATAAAGAGCTTCTTTTGAATGACTTGTGTTCATGTGTGCTTGTTCTAAATTCTGCTGCATGTTTCAATATTTCTGCTTGGGACTTCTGTGCGACGACCCCGTCGCCGCCGATGTAATCGGCCATTATGGGACTGCCTTGCATGAGCACAATCTAGGCTCGTGCGGCATTACGCCTTAGCGAGGACGATCGCTCCTACGGGTGCGGGGCGTGACATAATGGTATCAAAGCACGGCTTTACGTCCTTAGACTTCACGTCGAATTTCTCAGTTTTTAAAGCTCGTCGTTGAAAAATAAGTGTGTGCTCTCTCTCGAATGTCCCTCGGCATGTTCATATAATAAGTCTAAATATTTTTAAGCTCGTACAAGTATTTAATCGAACGCATCGATAGGCGACGACCTTTCTGCCGAACGGTGTCAAACTTGACTTGATAGAAGACACATGCTAAAGTTAGCAAGTCGTATGCATGCCTGAATAGTCCTACATCAACCTAGCAATTGAGCGTGTAAACTCGGAATATAGTCCGTACGGGATAGCTATGCACACGGCCTTTTGGCTAAGTTGTGCCGTTCGTCGCCCACCTCGACTATTTGGTGCAAACGAATCGCCAGAAATATCAAGTATCGCTCGGTCGGGAATAGAGATACACTTAGAGTGTCTATCGATAGGAACACTATCAGACTAACGCTTAGGCGTACACGGAAGATCGGTTTGGATTTTGAGAAATAGTACGAACGACTTAGTGCATCAATACGATGTGAGCGATTATGCTAGAGATTCGTCAAATGAATCAGAAGGATGTCTTAGCGAATGATGTAAACGTGATTGAGGACTAGAGCGGATGGCTCTAATTCGAGTGGTGTATGGTTTGTTTTGAAATTCATTCGAGCAAAAATTTAGGATTACAAGTAACGGCGAGTATGTCGGCGAGGTGATGTGATCGCGCAGGGCCTTAGAACGCGTCACGCTTAGTTGGTCGTGACTTCGAATGTCCCAAACGAGATGTCGTTCAGACAACTTGTCAATGGGCAACGCGAGTTAGAAAACGATTCAAAAATGATGAATAAAAGTGAATGTCTTGATCGAGGAAACTTAGAGGATCGTGCTTGTGATTTTGGATTGAATCAAATAGAATTGTGGTATATCCAGTTCGGACAATAGCATCAGTCGCACGATTCAAAATTGGTTACAAAGGAAGATCGTCAGGTTATGCATATCGTCGATGGTATTGAGGCGTGTCAAAGATCGATATACGATAACTCGGGGGTACTCTGACTCAGTAAATGACGATCGTACAAATGTCATTGTTCTGATGGATGCTATACTCGGGATGTTGAAATGTGTTGAGGAAAAGATAAACTTGGCTCGAGGACTTTCTGGTTGAATGAATGACGGTCGGACTGTCTAATAGAGATCTTGGCTTGGATGAAATAAAATATTTGGATTGCTTCGACGATAACCCCAACATCGACATTCTTGTCTTATGCGAGCGCAACTCCAGCCTCGTACATGCGTCGTGCCGATTAGGGCGATCACTCCACGTGAGCACTGGTATGGTGATTCATACAGCGGGGGTGGTCGAACTTGTACGGCGCGGCAATTTGATGCCTCGACTTGTGGTTTGACGCGAAGGTGGACTTGAGAATGACTTGGTGTACTGACGATTAAACTTGAGGATGGAGTAGGTCCAATCCGTGTATCGAAAATAAATTAGTCTAGACTCAAATAAGAGTTATGCCCCGATGAGAATAATTATTCCGCGGGAGCGTTGTATAGTGATTCATGAACCACCATGGATAATCGGACTCACGTGAGATTAGGGTACAACATATTATCGAGCTAGACGAACTCGTGATCGAATACACGAATTGGTGAAATGAATGGATTCTGCACAACGAATGTCTCGATACGAATTAGGTGATCGTGCTCGATATTTAGAAATCTGAGTGACGCGAGCTTGGGTAGAAAACCCCATACTATCGACTTTGGTTTGACCCTAGAATTGGAGTCAGTATTGGCATTATTGTTGGGGAACTATGATTCCAATCCTGACGTTGACTTAGCCTTGAGAAATTGGCCTAGCGGTTAGGCGAGACGCCCTGTTTCAAGTGTTAGCAATCGAAAGATAGATCTCGAAGATTGGCATGGATTGAAAGAGTGAATCAAGAATAGGAAACCCTGCTCACGAGACTCGGCTGACATGCATATATTTCAGGGACGCCTGAGTATGTGCACGATGCGACTCGAGTGAGAATGACAAATTCTCTATCATGCAGTTTGGTTGAGTGCATGTATTTTGGGGACGCTTGGAACGCATGCACGATCTAGCCAAGTGATACATTGAGTTCAAGCACGACGTGAGGAATAGAAGAGTGTCGAGATCTTGAAATCATGTTAACGGAAAGATTGAATATCATGCGAACGTGGCTCGGAATTTAAGAAACGTGTAGGTGAAGTGTGTACGATAGTCCTGTATCTAGGCACGATTAAGTCTTGGCCATAGAAATGGTAGGATGGCTTGCCTTCAGAAAAGTCTCGAGGACGAGACTTGTTCTGAGTGGTGTATGTTGTAATGCCCCGTCCCGCAAAGTCAATAGAAAAAATTAAAACGTCGACGACGTTCGGACTTAGCCTTACAACGGCGACTCAAAGACATTGCTCGGTCAAGCGACCGCTAGCTCAGGTGGGGTAGTTTCGGTGAACTCGTCTCGTCTTTGCTTTCACCTAATAACTCGCATGTTTTCAACTTGCACAAGTTAGGCTTGATAATAAAAGAGATGTACCCATATAGCTAAGGGAATAATCCCGATCCGTCGAAATGTCTTAGAATATGGAAATTGGTCCTACGGTCTGCTTAGAAGTCGGCTCAGCGTGTTTCCAAATGATATTCGATCCTTCGTCCCGTGGCTTGGGAGAAGGACGTTGGCTGTCACGCCCCGATTCCGTCGAATCGATAGTCGTCCCCCGGGCGTGATGGCGTACGAACCTAATTTGCGATCGCACATGGCCTATCATAAGGTAACCCGAGACACGAGATCTAAGAGAGTACGCAGACAAATTGATACACACAATAAGTAAAGTAAACTTGATCTTTATTGATAATGAGTATCTTCTACAGACTCCGATACAAGACTCATTGCCGCACGGGCTACAACATGACTCGATTACAAAAGAGTGCCGATGAGATAGCCGTTCCATACATTGCACACATCCCTCAATATATAGAAGTACTCCATTGACCTGGATGGGAGGGACGCTGAGTCATTTTCCTTGGACTGTCGAGAGCCTTCAAAAGTATAGTCGCAGAGTAAGTCTTCGACGCACGGCCGAAGCTTTGAAAGTTATGAACACCGCCGAGCTTGCTGGCGCGTCCCTCCTGGTTCGCGGGACCTGCAAAGAGCGAGGATCAGCACGAAACACATGTACTGGCGAATGGCTAATTAAATCCAAGCTCTGCATTTGATTCAAGAAGTTTCGTAAACATGTTAGCTAGCTATTTCAATGATCTTTCTAACCATCATGTTCGATTTGCATGTTATCATATTTTGAGGCAAGCATATAAAATTGTATATCATTAAGTAACTATCATGTTCATCCCGTGCCCCGTGCACCTGTTAAGCAGTGAAAGGGGTATAAAGGCCACTGGCAATGTCAAGCCATCGCGGACTATAGCATTTGGTTAGACGATGCCCCTTTCGCGTCGGGTAGCGAGCCCTGTGCAAAAGTGCCCGCATAACTCGCGCCGATGAAGGGTTGGCGCTGCTACACTCGTTCCTCCCAGGCCGAATCGGTCCCTTGGCCTAGGCAACCGTTCGAAGAAACTTCACCTTGTCGACAAGTTGTCCAATGACTGATTTCTTTTAGACTTAGTCGATTTTGCTTCCTTAGCCGTATCGTTGCGATAAACATTAACCGATTCATTCATTGTTTTGTATAGGCTAAGTGAATTTGTATAAGAAAAACACGTTTTCTATTTTCAAAACCGGCAGTTTGATAGCAAGTGTTTCGTGAAGAATCGTGCCACGATTTCTTTGATTCTACACTATTATGACAAGCATTCATTTACTTCACAAATTGAGTTTTAAAGTAGAGGGACGAGACGAAGGAGGTCAGCCACTCGCCTTAGCCTTGTCTCAAGCGAGCGACCGGTTGGCTGCGCTGACGTCGCCTTCGCGATCACCTGCAATCGCATAAGCAACTGATTAGAACACTGTATAATTCAAGGATATTCGATATGAATGCGAAGCTCGAAAACGCGTCACGAAAACCCATCGAAAATATTCATGAAAAATACATTCACGAAAACCAAAGCCAAAGCCAAATCAAGTGCGGCATGAAAACCAGAGCAACGAAAGGTCTTTTCCGACTCAGCCGCAGAGCCAATCCTCGAGGTGCAACCCGCTGAATATGGGACTTGGTTCCGAAGAAGCCATTCCATAACGTGGAATGGATCTTAATTCAACCGTTCCTGTTTGATCGACTCGGCCGATTCCGACCTATCGGTCCCGACCGAATCGATAGCGACAGTGTTCCTTTCTTGCGCACCCCGTGGACGAAAACAGGGCACGATGTAGGGACGGGGCACTACACCATAACCAACTAATAAAAAGTTTCGTCTTCAAAACTTAAAGATAGAACCTACCTCTACGAGAATAACGAAGGAAATTTCTCCTTCATTTTCGATTCAAGCTCCCACGTCGACTCCTCGACCGAATGGTTCCTCCAGAGGACGCGGACGAGAGGGATCGCTTGATTGCACAGCAGCTTATCCTTGCGTTCTATGATTTGAACTGGCTCTTCGACGTAGGATTATTCGAACTTTAGCTCCAGCTGGCCAAAATCTACTACATGGCTCGGGTCGTGCACATACTTCCGCAGTTGAGAGACATGGAAGACATTGTGTACACCTTCAAGCACCGGCGGTAAGGCAATTTTATAGGCCACTGGGGCGACCCGTTCAAGTATTTCGAACGGCCCAACGAATCTCGGACTCAATTTTCCCTTCGTGCCGAATCGAGTAACTCCTCGCATGGGCGACACTTTGAGAAATACGTGATCGCCAACTTGAAACTCGAGGGGGCGACGATGAACGTCTGCATAGCTTTTTTGACGACTCTGTGCGGTCTTTAATCTTTCTCGAATGAGCCGAATTTTCTGCATGGTTTGTTCTACCAGTTCCGGACCGAGAATCTGCCGCTCTCCGACTTCGTCCCAGCAAATGGGTGATCGGCACTTGCGCCCGTACAAGGCTTCATACGGCACCATTTGAATGCTGGATTGATAGCTATTATTGTATGCAAATTCGGCTAGAGGTAGATGATTGTCCCAGCTTGATTTGAAGTCAATTGCGCAGAGTCGTAGCATGTCTTCGAGAATATGATTGACGTGCTCCGTTTGGCCATCGGTCTGAGGATGGTAAGCTGAGCTGAACTGCAACTTGGTACCCAGCACCGATTGAAGGTTACTCCAGAATTGCGACATGAACCGTGAATCCCGATCAGAGACAATGGATACTGGAACTCCGTGCAGCCGCACTATCTCATCAAGATATATCTGCGCCAGGCGATCAACGCTCCAAGTAACTTTGATGGCAATAAAATGCGCTGACTTGGTTAATCGATCGACGATGACCCAGATCGCATCATTTCCCTGCGGCATCTTCGGCAGACCAACAATGAAATCCATGCACACGTGATGCCACTTCCATTCTGGAATCGCCAGATTCAGCATCTCCCCGCCCGGTCTTTGGTGCTCAGCTTTCACCTGCTGACAGGCCATGCATTGTGACACGAAGAGTGCCACATCTCTTTTCATCCCGTGCCACCAGAAGTTTGTGCGGAGGTCCTTGTACATCTTCGTGCTACCGTGATGCAAGGTGTATTTTGTATAGTACGCCTCCGACAGGATCTTCTTTCTGAGTTCTGAATCGTCCGGAACGCATAGCCTACCCTTCAATCGAAGCACGCCAGTTTCGTCTTCCATAAAGTCGGTCGTCCTGCCCGTCGAGATTAGCTCTCGTACTTTCTTCAGGTATGGATCGTCCGTCTGAGCGGTCTTGATCTTATCAAGCAAGCTCGGCTCTAACTGCAACTTTGCCAACTGCACATTCCGAAATCTAACTCGGAGCTCGATGCCCATCTCTTCGAGGTCACGTAGCAGTCTGGGGTCGATGGATAACGAGGCAATGTACTTTCGACTCAAGGCGTCCGCCACAACATTTTCCTTTCCCGGCGTATAGTCGATAGTCAAGTCGTAATCCTTGATCAGTTCAAGCCAGCACTTCTGCCGCAAGTTCAGTTCCCTCTGCATGAATAGATACTTGAGGCTCTTGTGATCGGTGTAGATCGTGCACGCCATGCCATAGAGATAGTGACGCCACAATTTCAACGCAAACACAATCGCCGCTAACTCCAAGTCGTACGTAGGATTATTTTTCTCGTGCGGCTTTAGCTGTCGGGAAGCAAAAGATATCACCTTGTTCTGCTGCATCAGCACACACCCCAAGCCCTGACCGGAAGAATCGCTGAATATCTGGAAACCCTCAGTCCCTTCTGGAAGTGCGAGTATCGGGGCCGAGATGAGCCGTTGCTTTAATTCTTGGAATGTAGCTTCGCAGTCGTCTGACCAGTCAAATGCGACTCCTTTCTGGGTGAGGCGAGTCAGGGGCGATGCGATCTTCGCGAAGTCTTTCACGAAGCGTCGATAGTACCCCGCTAAGCCAAGGAAACTTCGAATCTCACTGACGGACGTTGGCCGCTTCCAATCGACAACGGTTTCAACTTTCTTGGGGTCGATCGCAATGCCTTCAGCAGAAATGATGTGTCCGAGGAATGCGACGCTACTCAGCCAAAATTCACATTTGCTTTGCTTCGCGTATAGTTGATTTTCTCGAAGGGTCTGAAGCACGGTCCGCAGATGCTCAGTATGTTGCTGCCTATTTTTCGAGTAGACGAGTATATCATCGATAAAGACTACTACGAACTTATCGAGGAATGGTCGAAACACCCGATTTATTAAATCTATGAAAGCAGTAGGGGCGTTCGTTAGGCCGAACGGCATTACCAGGAACTCGTAATGGCCGTATCGAGTACGGAAGGCAGACTTCGGCACATCGTCCGGCTTGATCTTGAGTTGATGGTAACCCGAATGCAGATCAATTTTAGAGAACACCATAGCTCCTTGAAGCTGATCAAACAGATCATCTATGCGGGGCAGGAGGTATTTGTTCCGGACGGTGGCTTTGTTTAGCTCGCGGTAGTCGATGCAAAGACGCATAGAGCCATCCTTCTTCTTGACAAACAGCACGGACACTCCCCAGGGTGAGGCACTGGGTCGGATGAATCCCTTGTCGAGCAATTCTTGTAACTGCACTTTGAGTTCTTTAAGCTCTGCAGGGGCCATTCTTTACGGGGCTTTCGAGATCGGTCGAGTGTCGGGAAAGGTATCGATAGTGAACTCAATCTCTCGATCGGGCGGCATGTCGGGCAGCTCATCTGGGAACACATCGGGGAATTCTGTCATAACGTCGGTCTGACCCGCGTTTGCACCATCTTGTCGCATGTCTCAAACGGAAGCTAGATATCCATCGCATCCGGAATGCAGCATCCGTCGAGCAAATACTGCGAAGATCACTATGCAGGTCGGCGACGCCTCACCACACGAGTAGCAAAATTCAGGCACTCCGGGTATGCGGAATGTGACCTTCTTTTCAGCGCAGTCTATGGTTGCATTGCACGGACCGAGCCAATCCATCTCCAGAATGATATCGTAGTCCTTAATATTTAGGACTATCACATCGAGACTGACCTTTTGACCACCTATACAGATGATTCCGTCTCCGTAGACTAAATTTACAAGTAGTGGCATGCCCGACGGTACGTTAACAGTGAGGTCGAGGCCCAGTCGTGTCAAGAAAAAATTGTGCTCGGCGGCAAAGTCTGCCGATATAAAACTATGTACGGCACCTGAATCAAACAATACACGAGCAGGTTTATTATTGAATTGCAGTATACCTATCACGACTGTATCAGATGCAAGCGCTTCGTCCCGAGTCATGGCGTAGACGCGACCCTGAGCATTGGGGCGTCGGTCTTGGCCATTTTGTTGTGCGGTCGGTGGAGCCCGAGGTGCTTGGCCTCGGTTTTGTTGATGTTGCAGGAGGCGTTGGTTCGACGTAGCTTTCGGGTAGTCCCTTACGAGATGATCACTTTTGTCGCATGCGAAACATACTCTGTGCTTGAGTCGGCACTCAGTGTCCAGGTGCCCGTCTTTGTGGCAGAAATTGTAGACCATCCGCTCCTTCATCTGGTTGCCGCGATATTGACGCTTATGTGCGTTGTTGCCTCCCGTATTACTATGGCATTTGTTATTAAAGTTAACAGCGTCGGTAGTAGCAGGAGGATACTCAGACTCCAGACGGATGGCGTGGTTGAGTGCCTCGCCCACAGTTTTGTATTTCGGTACCGAGACATGAGCACGGATAGCGAAATACAGGCCCACTACAAATCGTTTTGCTCGACTTGCGGTGGTAGGTAAATAGTCTCCAGCAAACTTGGCCAGTTTGTTGAATTTTGTCGCATATTGTCGTACAGTCATATTCCCTTACGTCAACTGCATAAACTCATTTTCTTTCTCCTGTCGCACGGCTGTAGAAAGATATTCGTTCTCGAACGCATTTCTAAATATCGCCCATGTGATCGCCGCCGTCTCATCTTCACGTCGAATAGCCCACTTCTGCACAGCCCACCAATCGTGTGCGTTCATTCGAAGTAGAAGTTGAGCACATGCGAATTTCTTCGAGTCCTCGACACCCAGAAGCTCGAACTTGTCTTCCAGCTCCTCCAACCAGTCGATCGCCATGGAGGGATCTTCTGTGCCGTTGAAGGAAGTGCGACAGCTTTTTGTGAATTTTGACACGTCAAAGCTGGAACTTCTCGGTGTCGCAGGTGAGAGCACGGGCACCTCTGGTTCAGCTTCGTTGGATCGAACCGCAGGCTGGGTCATGGCAGGCGTCATCGTTGAATTATTGTTGTTGCCCACGACCGACTGCATGATTTACTGGAGGGTATTCAGCTGCTGCTGCTGCAGCTTGAATTGAGCCTCGAACCGATTCTCAAATTGAGTCTGACGAGCCTCCGCTTGCTGATAATGGAGCTCGTTTTGACGTTGTTGTATTTCAAGCATCTGCAGCATACATTGCATCGGGTCGCCGGAAGGTCCGGCTACGATCGGCGTCATTCCCGTTGGGTTGACGGAATGCTCGGGCCTAGAAGCACTCGAGCCGCTAGAAGCGCTCGTCTCGTCTTCCGCCTGAGCTCCCGCAACTGCAGGGAAAAAGGAAAGGAAACTCTCGTTAGTTTCAAAAAATGTCATGGGTTCAGCGTATGGAACAACTCTTCTCATCGACACGAGGTCAACGGTTGGAGACCAAAACTCGACACTAGAGGCCAAGGACGTAAAGCCATGCTCTGATACCATTATGTCATGCCCCGATTCTGTCGAATCGATAGTCGGCCCCCGGGCGTGATGCCCTGCGAACCTAATTTGCGATCGCACAAGGCCTGTCATAAGGTAATCCGAGACACGAGATCTAAGAGAGTACGCAGACAAATTGATACACACAATAAGTAAAGGAAACTTGATCTTTGTTGATAATAAACATCTTTTACAGACTCTGATACAAGACTCATTGTCGCACGGGCTACAACATGACTCGATTACAAAAGAGTGTCGATGAGATAGCCATTCCATACATTGCACACATCCCTCAATATACACAAGTACTCCATTGACCTGGATGGGAAGGACACTGAGTCATTTTCCTTGGACCGTCGAGAGCCTTCAAAAGTATAGTCGTAGAGTAAGTCTTCGACGTACGGCCGAAGCTTCAAAAGTCACGAACGTCGCCGAGCTAGCTGGCGCGTCCTTCCTGGTTCGCGGGACCTGCAAAGAGCGAGGATCAGCACAAAACACATGTACTGGCGAATAGCTAATTAAATCCAAGCTCTGCATTTGATTCAAGAAGTTTTGTAAACATGTTAGCTAGCTATTTCAATGATCTTTCTAACCATCCTGTTCGATTTGTATGTTATCATATTTTGAGGCAAGCATATGAAATTGTATATCATTAAGCAACTATCATGTTCATCCCGTGCCCCGTGTTCCAGTTAAGCAGTGAAAGGGGTATAAAGGCCACTGGCAATGTCAAGCCATCGCAGACTATAGCATTTGGTTAGACGATGCCCCTTTTACGTCGGGTAGCGAGCCCTATGCGAAAGTGCCCGTATAACTCGCATCGATGATGGGTTGGCGCTGCTACACTCGTTCCTCCCGGGCCGAATCGGTCCCTTGGCCTAGGCAACCGTTCGAGGAAACTTCACCTTGTCGACAAGTTGTCCAATGACTGATTTCTTTTAGACTTAGTCGATTTTGCTTCCTTAGCCGTATCGTTGTGATAAACGTTAATCGATTCATTCATTGTTTTGCATAGGCTAAGTGGATTTGTATAAGAAAACACGTTTTCCATTTTCAAAACCGGCAGTTTGATAGCAAGTGTTTCGTGAAGAATCGTGCCACAATTTCTTTGATTCTACACTTTTTTGACAAGCATTCATTTACTTCACATATTGAGTTTTGAAGTAGAGGGACGAGACGAAGGAGGTCAGCCACTCGCCTTAGCCTTGCCTCAAGCGAGCGACCGGTTGGCTGCGCTGACGTCGCCTACGCGATCACCTGCAATCGCATAAGCAACTGATTAGAACACTGTATAATTCAAGGATATTCGATATGAATGCGAAGCTCGAAAACGCGTCATGAAAACCCATCGAAAACATTCACGAAAAACGCATTCACGAAAACTAAAGCCTTAGGCAAATCAAGTACGGCATGAAAACCAGAGCAACGGGAGGTCTCTCCTGACTCAGCCGCAGAGCCAATCCTCGAGGCACAACCCACAGAATATGGGACTTGGTTCCGAAGAAGCCATTCCATAACGTAGAATGGATCTTAATTCAACCGTTCCCGTTCGATCGACTCAGCCGATTCCGACCTATCGGTCCCGACCGAATCGATAGCGACAGTGTTCCTTTCTCGCACACCCCGTGGACGGAAACGGGGTACGATGTAGGGACGGGGCACTACATTGGCCTAAAGATGCTAAGTTGCCTCAATACTTGAAATAGCCCAAGTCATAGGCGTTGCCCGCGTAAATGCTCGATAAAGCATGTACACCTCCGTAATGCAAGGCTTGGCATAGCCTTTGCTCGTCCCTCGGATTAAGTTGTAACGACGACACGGGCAGTCCCAGAATCACCCATTTATGGGCATCCATGTATCACCCTTCGGGGGCCATTGCATGGAATCATAACATAACCTGGCTGGATCCTTGTGTATTGATTGGGGGTACGAAGGAGTAGAAGTAGACATGTGAATAATACCCAAGTAGTATCTCATCAGAATCACTCCATAGTGTCTCATCAGAATCTTCTATGCCATTTATATGTCTATATTGTACTCTGACTCACTAGCTACTGTTAGTTTTCTATGAATAGTAGATATTTCTATTACAGTTCTCTCTCTGTTTACATACTGTATTTCTTTAGTTCATGTATTTTACTTTACTGCATGATTATATTTTCTAACCTGCTATGATCTGTTGAGATGTATTGTGCTCGCTCCTATCCTGACTGGACCTGTTGATAAATTTTACAGATAGCCTGGAGGTTGCCTGATAGCCTATTGGAGACACCGTAGAGGTTGTATAGATAGCTAAGGTTTTGCTTATATCTTATTTTCAGTTGTCTTGAGTTGTATTTATGGATTACTGTATTTGAGCTTTGAGATGTATTTCTGGGTTGTGTATCTTAGACACTTAGACTTCTATCTGCTGTATCTCTTTTGGATTTCATGTTTTATCTATCTTCCATTATGCTCTACTTTAGATGTGATTGAGTTTACATTCTGCTATGTCACCCCCATTTGGGGAGTATAAACTGCTTAGCCTTATACTGTTAGATGCATGAGACCTAGGACAGCGTTCTACCGCCGACACTGCGGCGTAGGCTGGACGTACCCACGTCTCGTGCCCTAACTCTAGGGTGCGGGTCATGACAATGCTCGCGACCGTGGGTCATCGAAGGGTCTCAAATGATGAAGTCTGGATTGTGGAACTAAAAAGATAGTAAAACAATATAAGTAAAGACAATGAAACGGTTCTGAAATGAGGAAGTGGGTCGAGTCTGCATGGTCGTTGGACAACTTGTGTACCGGTGCACAAGGATTTGATTTGTTCATCAGACGGTTTTCGCGGCCACGGGGCCGATCTGGCCTAGGAGGAACACGTGCCTACGGACCCTTGGATGGTGTGCGACCTGACCCAAGGGGTGCGCCGTAGGACGGGTATTAGGGGAAATTCGGCGAGATCGCGCCTCGTTATATACGAACATACCCTAATATCCAATGGAGGTCCAAGATAGCTTGTCGTGCTAGTGACCAAGTTCATATAGATGTCGACATGACGGCGACAATCCACGAGTGTGCCTTTGGATTTAGTCGAGTATTGAGTGCGCTATATCAAGGAGTCGAGTTGAAGGTGTGTGTACAAGTTAAAAACACAATATTGGGACTAAGATTTGGTTTCAACGTAGGCGTCGTGCTTCGGCACGAGTCGTGGCGTCGAGTCTTAAGATGTTGGCATAGAGTTGCACAAGTTTGATTGAGTCATCACGGGTTTAAATCAGGAATCGCTACAAGGCAAGTTGGTTGAGTGACACTAAGTTCACAAGTCTCGATTGGGTCAGTTGGTGATCAAAGTAGCAAGGGCCGCTAGACGACAAGGGCCGCGAGGCGGCGATATGGTTAAGTCTCACTGAATTTTGAGGCATGGTCTCAGCAAGGGTTTGTAGCACGGTCACACGAAAATGAAGCCTCATCGCGTAGTTGCGTCTCTGATTTTGGCCGAAAGGCAAGCACGACTTGATAGGTTAACGTTGTTGGCACGAAAAGGGGGTCTAGAGGTAAAGTATGAGTTAACGTTGTGGTACAAGCATGGGATGGTCCTCAGACACAGATATGCCAAGGCGTCCGTAGTCTTAAAACTGATCCTAAGGCAAGACTAGAAAGACAATCGAATGGGATTTAAGCTGCACAAAGTAAATGAACGTGTAGGTTTTGTATGGGTGGGCGAGGAGCTCACTCCACCAGTACAGTTGAGTACTGACACCCACACAGTATTTTATGTGCAGGCACAGGTAGAAGCTCGTGGCACGGAGCTCGCTTGGATGCATCGAGGCATGGAGTTCCTTGGCGATTCGAAGCGTGCGGCCGCGTGGATTGAAGACTTATACAGGACATAATGTATGAACATCGCCTTTCGAAGCTTCTGCTGGCTCAAGCATTGTAATCAAGGGATAAAAGAGAGCAGAGTGACTTATAAATAAGAGAAAAGTGAGCATGAGAGACTTGTAATTTGGCCTTTCGCCCACAAATGTAATCTTCTATTCAATATCAATAAAGAGCTTCTTTTGAATGACTTGTGTTCATGTGTGCTTGTTCTAAATTCCGCTGCATGTTTCAACAATTCTGCTTAGGACTTCTGTGCGACGACTCCATCGCCGCCGATGTAATCGGCCGTTATGGAACTGCCTTGCACGAGCACAATCTAGGCTCGTGCGGTATCACGTCTTAGCGAGGACGATCGCTCCTACGGGGGCAGGGCATGACACTAAGTCCGTGCCATCGTGTCTTAGACCAACTTAAAACTCTATGTGACACCACTGCCCAAGTCATACTATATATGACGGGCCTTACGATCATGAGACTATGTGGTTATACCCAGCCGTTGAACTCATAGGACCGTGCTTGCCACTACTCCTGATAGCTTAACTTAACTTGCCTAACTTACTTTGCAACAACTTGACTAGCAAAGGCTGCATCAAGCCTTACGTCATAGGAACGTGCCATGCACGCATTCGACTTGAACAACCAAGTTATTTGGGAAGCCTAAACTTATGCCACAAGCCGTACAATACAACTTAATCCATCGGGGAGCAGAGGCTATGCCACGCCTTGGGCGAAGAGACTGTACATGCATTGTGAAGCATTTATGCGGGCGACGCCTATGAATTTGGTTAACTCTTAGCTTGTAGCGAAGACCAACTTTCCTTCTCCCAAGCCACAGAACGAAGGATCGAGTGTCATTTTCAAAGCACGCCGTGCACCAACTCTAAGCCGACCATTGGACATTTCCATATTCTAACTCAATTCGACCCGTCAGGATTATTCCCTTATCTATGTGGATTCGTCTCTTTTAGTATCAATATATCTGCTTGGTTTTTCTGTGCTGTCATTATTCTTCTGAAAATACCAAGAACTGTAATGGTATTGCCTTGTACAAGTATAATTTAGACTTGTACGACATCACGCCAAGTGGCTAGTTTCGATCCTCCGGGATCGGGGCGTGACAAATCTACTAAGGCATAAGCTAATTGAGAGTTTGCAGTCTCTTACAACACCGTACTTGATAACAAGTGCACGACCGACTTCACAATACTGTACTTGGTGACGAGCGCACGACCGGCTCCACAACAGAGATAGTTTCTGAATTTTGAACAACCTCTTTACAACTCTTGAGAACCAAAAGTCTCTGGATCAAATAGATATTACTGGCTTTTGGCTAAGAGATGTGTAGGTGAAATATGAAAGCTTTTGATCAAATGAAAACACTTATTAAAGAGTGAAGAGAAGATGAATTGATTTTTGTGATTTGGAATGAGAAATTCTCTTCTATTTATAGGTGTTTTCGAGGACCGAACTCGGACAGAATTCGGGCAGAGTTCTGATGCAAAGATTTCGCAAATGAACGTTGCATGCAGATTTGGAGGCAACAAATATTTAAATTCAAACTGACCGAACTCGGACTGAACTCGGCTTGAGTTCTGTCTCAGAATAAATGTAAAATATTTGTTTAAATTTGATGCAGAAGGTGAATGATATTTTTGGTAGGTATGCTTTGGATGGGTAGGCTGTATAGGAGAGTGGACTATGATTAACCTAAGCCAGTAGTATCTAGTCGATCTTACAATTTATATCCTAGACTAAATAAAGCTAAAATACATAATAAATTGTAAAATGACTCGAACTTGATTCCGATGAAAATGAGCTTCAGAATGATGATTCACACGCTTGCTGATGTAGTAGTACGCTTTTTGATATTGATTTCACTAGACCAGAAATGATTAGCAACAGTTCGTATATTTTGTCTATTGACTTAAGTTAGTATCGATTATTAAAATCGGGTGTGACCATGGAATGGGCCAACATAATAGACACGTGGCAATTCATGTGTGAGTTCAAATCTTTTGCGTCTTATCTTTTTTGAAATATGCGCCTAGGGAAGCGGCATGCCGTTTCAGCTTCAATTGCATGTAAATAGCTGTAAGAAGAAAAAAAAGAGTCCATTGTACTCTCATCTTCTAAACTCCTCTGCCATTCTTTCTTCTCCGACGATGGCTCTCCGCAGGGTCTTGGCTGTCGAGAAGGATTAGATGCTTATGAGCTTCTCTATGCCACCACAGCGTGCTGCCGTCCCATCATATGCCACTTTGCCGATTATTGGACCGCTGTTGTGCATTATCGACGACCATCAATATATGTGATCTTCACAGTAAGTTTTTAGGAGACGAATACAGTAGCCTTTAATCATGAGCATCGACATTAAAAAAGGAGGTGCTTGTTTGAGTGCCTGAAGGCGCCTAAATATGAGCGTCTATCTGCTTGTTGAAGACGAGCGCCCAACTTCGAGATGGAGGTGCCTGTGGAAGGAGGGCGCCTGACTTCGAGAAGGAGGCGCCCGTTGAAGGCAAGTGCCTGACTTTGAGAAAGATGGCACCTGTTGAAGACATGCGTCTTACTTCGAGAAGGGGTTGCCTGCTGAAGGCAAGTGCCTGACTTCGAGAAGGGATGCCTGTTGAAGATAAGCGCCTTATTTTGAGAAGGGGCGCCTGTTGAAAGCAAGCGCCTGACTTCGAGAAGGGGCGCCTGTTGAAGATGGACGCCTAACTTTTGAGAAGAATGTGCCTGTTTAATATATTCATCTGATTAATTTGCTAACTTCCTCCCTTTATTACTTGTAGGAAACCAGTTGGCAAGTTTCCCCAGAACCGGTATCGGTGATTTTGGATGTCATGAAGATGAATTGATCTGACACACTCATCAGACAGCTGAGAACTCTCCATGTTTCAGAAGGGACTCCCTCAGTTGGTAGGAATGGCCTTTATACATGGAGAGTTGGATGGTGGAGTGAACTCTAACCCGAGTATTTGGATAGAAGTGTTTCTTTGATGGCAGAATTAGGAATCGTATCACAAGAGTGAACGTATTCCTACCTTCGGTGGAAGGTCATCATTCTGCCTCCATTTTCTCTCTCACCTTTCTGAGAGAGAAGACCAGAAGTGATTCCGTTGCCCTGCCTACCACTGAGGGTCGGGACAACAAGGAATTGCAACCAACAATACGACCAGATGGCAAAAATCCAAAGATGTAATAGATTTCCATTAGATTTTTGTTGTTACATTAGAATAAAAATCCAAGATGTAATAGATTTTCATTAAAATATAAACATCCTTTTGTAGAGAAAGAGCAAAATAAAGGATAATTTTTGAAAGGAATATTTGTGGTTTTGTGGAGATTTGTCACTAGACTTTGTTAGACTTTGTATTTTTGTACCCACATGGATATTCAAAACTTGAACAGTGCGTAGAACTTTTTGTGTATATCTGAATTTATCATCGAAATAGCATTTATTTGATATATGAACCAAATGAGGAACAAGTATCGTTTGTTTAAGTGTGCTTATCAGAGGTGTTTATGGACGTGATAAGAACTTGTATAAATGATTCATTCTCGCAAGAACACATAATCAAGAAAAATGTTTCCAAAGATAAATTGGCGGAGATAAAGTTTTAGAGGTATGATGGACATGAACTTTAACGATCGGTCATAAGATCCTTTTTAAAGAAACTGGGCTTTTTAAAAGGGGACGATGTTTGATGAAGAATTTTTATGTAGAGACTTTCCTTGAGAGAGTTTGAATTGTATTCCACTGGAGAATTTATTGAGAGAAACCTGTTAACCGGTGGGTTGATTCACAAGGTGAATAAATTCGATGAATGACTGAACGATCACATCTTTAGAAGGAAAAATTGTTTCGTTTCTCAAGACAGACTATTTGATCTTTCTGCCTATAAATAATATGTAACTTTTGCAGATGCTACCAACACCTGCTCCTTTAGTACAAATGGCTTCTAAAGATGTACCCAAGGAGACTGACGTCATCTTGGAGACTGAGATTGCCAAGGATGCTTGTTCTGACGAACCTCCGTTGCCCATTCAGAAAGAGGCGAAGAAAGGCTCGACTGCTCCTGGACCGAAACAGGACGTCCTTGCTAGACTTGTAGAGACTGAAGTACTACTAAAAAAAAGCTCTGAGAAAGGCTGCCTGCAAACTATTGGTGTTGTCTGACATTAATATTTTTGTGCTTCTTGCAAACTACGTCTTTAATCAGGAAGGCTCCGATCCTCGTTCCTCTCCTTGATTTTATGTATCTCCTTCTATTTTGGCTATGCAATAAAAGGAGTTTTATTTACATTCTGTATTGAAAATACTTTGTTCATGATGTCTCTCTATATTCATACATAGTATTTCTTGAGAAATTTGCTATTGATGGTCATCATCGCCACTCGACCGTCCATCCTGGTCAATTGATAAGCTCCGTTTGAGAAAACTTTGCTTACAACATAGGGACCTTCCCACTTCGCTTCAAATTTGCCCTTGCTCATATGTGTCATAGTCATAGGATGTCTGATAGTAAGGACTAATTTGCCTTTTTAGAATGCTCGTACTTTGACTTTTCGGTTGAAACTTTGGAGATACGGGCTTAATATAGCTCAATATGCTGTTGAGCTAGTAACCGTTTCTCGTCCAGCGCTTGAAGCTCCTGAAGCCGAAGACGATCACTATTCTCGGTTGTGAGTTCATTGGTAATTGTAATTCTCAAGGATAGAATTTGAATTTCCAATGGTAATACAGCTTCACACCCATACACCAAGGAAAAAGGTGTACAACCGGTAGGATTGTGCACTGTAGTGCGATAAGCCCATAGACATTCTCCGAGCTTCTCATTCTAGTTACATTTGTTAATAGAAACGAACTTTTTGAGAAGTTTAATGATGGTCTTATTGAGTGCCTCAGCAAAGCTATTAGCTGTAGGATTATAGGCCGTGGAAGCGACATTATCGATTCTGTTGTCGTCGCAGAACCGAGTAAACTTTTTGCTGATAAACTGTGGTCCATTATCATGAATGATTCATCGAGGGTCACCGAATCTGTATATTACATGATGTTTGATGAAGTTGATGACGCTGTTGGTCTTAACTTCGGCCAAAGGTATAGCTTCAGCCCACTTTAAAAAGTAATCGATTATAGCCAGTATAAACCGATGTCCTCTAGATGATGGTGGGTTAATAGGACTAATGACATCCATGTCCCAAGCTTTAAAGGGCTATGATGTGGCAGTCGGATGGAGAAATTCTGATGGTTGATGAATGAAGTCTGTATGGATTTGACAAGCTCGGCATTTTCTTACATATTCAATGGCATCTGATACCATAGTGGGCTAGTAGTAACTCATACATCGGATACAATCCTGTAGCTTAGGACCAGGCTAATGTGCTCCTTAAATACCATTGTGAGCCTCACGTAGTATTTGTTTTGCTTCGTCTCCTGCCAGACAACGTAGGAGTAGACCATCAAACGTTCGTCGATAGAGAGTCTTGGTGGTATGATTGTAATAGAATCGGAGCGATCGCCTACGGATAGTTGTAGCTTCTTTAGGATCTTCAGGTAAGATGTCATGTACCACGAAGTTAACGAAAGGAGCTCTCCAGTCTTCACTGATGGCATTGGTTTCTGTTAGATTACTGAATTCAATATCAGAATTATTCTCGATACAAATTAATTATCTATTAGTGACAACAACCATCTACTGTCTTCCGACTGGAATTGCTAATACTGCAGCAAGATTAGCTAGTGCATCAGCTTCTGTATTGTATGCTCGCCGTATATGCTCAATAAAGAAGCCTTTGAATGATGTAGCCATTCTAACTGCTGCCTCATGATATGGGACAAGATCCTGATGTCGAACTTCATACATTCCTCTGACTTGATTGACGATCAGTTTAGAGTCTCCATAAACCTCAAGATATTCAATATCCAGCAGTTTAGCTAGTTGGAGACCAATAAGCAAAGCATTGTACTCTATCACGTTGTTGGAGCATGATTCGTCCAGAGAATAAGCTCTTTAAATAGCCAATCCATCGGGTGATACAAGGAAATTCCGACTCCAGCGACGATGGTGCCTTTGGGTCCGATTCTGGATGCTCCATCAAAGAATAGACGCAAAGTAGGAAATTCTTCAGAAATTATGTTAGATTCTAGGGTTTTGTCAGGAATTCCATCATAGAGTTTAGACGTCTCAGGAATTGGATGAGCTGCTAGGAAGTGTAATGACCCGCTCTGTCCTAGCAGAATGCCGATTCAAACGGCAAGTGTAAAGACTCAAACGAGCCGTTGACTCGAAGAGTTGCGTCGACCCGATGAAGTATCGATGCAAGACTTACAATGGCTCGTCAAAGATGAATCCAGACTTAGACTATCAAAGGCGCGCTCGGAGTATCGCTCGGCCGATACGAACATCGCTAAGGTGGGTGGCTCCGATGAACCCGTCTGTGCTTAGCCTAGACATATAACAATACGGACACTATCACGAGAATCGCTAGGCGATAATCTCTTGTACGCTAAAAAATGACTCAACGCACCTTGCTAAGGGAATAATCCCAACTTGTATGCTTGTATAGAATATGGAAAGGAACATGGAAAAGTACGAGAACTCTCACCCGCGCTCAATGCTCGTGCTACGGCACAAGCCTACGTTTATGCTCCTTATGCGTCCAACAATAAAATAATGAATGGTTTACAACAATGAACGGAAAGGCTATCAATATAGTCATTCCGCGTAGAGTATAGCGACACTGAAAGGCTATGGGACGGATGGGTCACCAAGGCGACTCCCGTACGAGGAGTTGCGTAATGCTTGAATGAATAAATCAACGAATGAATGAATGAATACGTGAATGAATCGATAAATGAATGAACAAGTGAATGAAAGAAAAGAAAGAATGAAGAAAAGATAAGAAAAGAAAGAATGGTTAGCAACAGGTGTAACGGGCACGTGCATCGGGGCTCGCTACCCGCGCTGCACGGACGCCAACCTGGTCGATAACGCATTATGGCTAAGGGTTAGCCTACGGCGGAGATAGCCGTTAAGTAAAAAGACAAGATAATATGAAATGGTCGTGGACAAATGGCACGAGCGAGGGGTGGCGAATGCTGTGTCCGTGCAATAATTCTGTGGCACGGGTGTTGTGTGGTGGTGTATACCGTGGCCGGCCTAGGCGGAATCAAAAGTCGGGGCTTACGGGCTGCCTGGGTGCTGGCTTGGGCACCGGGAGACGTAAGTGCAGGGTATTTCAAGAGACTTAACGGGGTGTACCAGCCATCACCCTATGCTAAGTTGAGAAATACCAAGGAGAAATGTCCAAATGGCTTGTCATGCCAGCGACCGGTGCATATAGAATAAGGGAGCTTTGCTGGTGGCAATCCACGTGCAAGTCTTTGTATTGAAATCAAAGTAGTCTAAGTTAAATGAACCAAGTACCTCCTGAACAGGCTTGAATGTAACACACCACATGATCAAGAATACTTGTACAATGAGTTAAAGAATACGCCTACGATGCGCTACGACCCGAGGCAGGGACACGCACTCGATATTGAATGTTTTCCAAATACCACATTATGTTATTACATGAATTGTTGTCTAACTTGGTTTACTTGGACAGGGAAGGCCGGACGGTAAGTATGGGTAAGTCGTGCATATATTTTCTATGCGACACTTGAATTCTGTAACACGAGATAGGTTATGCAATATGCCATGAAATTGATCCTAAGGCAAGATTAGAAAGACAATGAATGATAGAGATGCACAAAAGTAAATGGAACGTGTTCGGTAATGATGGCATTGTGGGCGAGCTAGCCTCCCCACCAGTGCATAACAATGTACTGATAACCCCACAGTCTGCATGCAGGATGTAGGAGACGCCGGTGGGTGCGGAGCTTCCATCGAACGTGCTAAGGCGCGGAGCTATCTCTGGGCCTTGGAGCGTAGCAAGGAGCTGGAGCACCATATAGGGACATAATGTATCGGAACATCGCCATGAATCATACCATCTTGTAAGCCACTTGGCACGCCTTTTATGTTTCAGAGAGAGAGAGCTTGAGCGACTTGTAATATCGGCCGAGCGCCGCTTGTAACTTCTTGAATATCAATAAAGAGTTTGATTTCGTATTCAACTTGTGTGTTCGTTTACTTTTTGCTGCAAATGGGGACACTCTGTGCGACTCTATGGCCTAGCATCAAATCGGCCGTTTCTGGACTTGGCCTTGCACGGGCGCAACCTAGGCCCGTGCGGCATCACGCCTTAGCGAGGACGATCGCTCCTACGGGAGCGGGACGTGACAGATTGGTATCAGAGCACGGCTTTACGTCCTTGGACTTCATTCGATTTTTTCAGTTTTGAAACCTCGGTTGGTTACAAAAGAAGTGTGCGCTCTCTCTCTCGTTGTGCCTTGGGATGTTCCATACAATAAGTCTAATATTTTCTAAAAGCTGTATAAGTACTCGGGTGATCGGGACCGATAGGCGAAGGCCTTTGTGCCACTACGACGGACTTGATAGGCGAAGGCCTTTGTGCCAAAACCACGACGAACTTGAGTTGGACGGAATCGATGCTAAGAGTTAGCAAACACGAGGCGTGCTTGAATAAGCTTACGCTGACGACAGCAAACGAGTACACGAGACCCGAGTATAGTTCGAACGGGATGGTCATGCACGGAGCCTTTTGGCTAATTTGTGCGGAGTATCGCGCACCTAGACTCTTTTGTGCAAACGAGTTGCGAACGAGAATAAGTGAGCGTGCAAACTTGAATGATGTCCGTGCGGGATGGTTAAGCAGTACAACTTAGTCCGCGCGTCGCGCACCTCAACTCTTGGGTGCAATCGGGTTGCGAGCGATGTCAATGTATCGCTCGATCGAGAACGGAGATACACTTTGAGTGTATATCGATAGGAATGCTATCGAGTTAACGCTTAGGCACATACGAAAAAAAATTGATTTGGATTTTGAGGAATGAGCAAACGCGCAATTGGACATGTCGATCGGGAGTCGAATAACATTTGAGGATTTGTAGAATGACTTGACTCCGAGTGGTGTATATGATAGCTTCAAGGAAGAATAAGAGTGAGCGTCGATGACCAATCGAGTGGCTCGAACCCTGAGTGGTGTATGGACGTTATAGAAAATTGTTCGAGCAAAACTAAAGGACTTACGGATAGAACGAGTATGTCGACGAGGCGATGCGATCGCGCAAAGCCTTAGAACGCATCACGCTTAGTTGGTCATGACTTTGAATGTCCCGAACGAGATATCGCTGTACAACTTGTCAATGGGCAACGCGAGTTAGAAAATAGTTCGGAACGATGAATGAAAATGAATGGTCTTGATCGAGGAAACTTAGAGGATCGCGCGTACGATTTCGGATTGATTCAAATGAAATGTGACTTGAGTTTTGAACAATGATTTTGAAACAAACTTGAGGAATAGCTATCGAACTTGATCTCGATTATCGAGGAAATTGTGGATTATCCAACTCGGACAATAGCATCAGTCGCACAACTCGAAATTGGTTGCAAAGGAAGATCGTCAGGTTACGCATATCGTCGATGGTATTGAGGCGTATCAAAGATTGATATGCGATAACTCGGGGGCACTCTGACTCGGCGAATGACGGTCGTGCAAATGTCATTGTTCCGTTGGACGCTATACTTGAAATGTTAAAAATGTGTCGAGGAAAAGATAGATTTGGCTCGAAGATTTTCTAGTTGAACAAAATATAAATTGACTATCGATCTTGGCTTGGATAGAAAATGAAATGCTTGGATTTGCTTCATTGACAACCACAACGTTGACATTCTTGTCTTATGCGAGCGCAACTCTAGCCTCTCACATGCGTCGCGCCGGATTAGGACGATCACTCCGCGTGAGCGTCGATATGGTGATTCATACGGCAGGAGTGATTAAACTTGGATGGCGTGGCAATCTGATTGCTTCGACTTGTGGTTTGACGCGATGGTGGACTCGAGATTGAATTGTGTGCTTTAAGAGTTTAACTTGAGGATCGAGTAGGTCCAATCCGCGTATCGAGAATGGGTTAGTCTAAAACTCAAACAAGAGTTACGCCCCGATGAGAATGATTATTCCGCGGGAGCGTCACATGGTGATTCATGAACCGTCGTGGATAATCGGACTCGCGTGAGATTGGGGCGCAATGTATTGTCGAGCTGGATAACGTCGTAATCGAAAACATGAATTAGTTAGAACTGGTGATTGAACGGGATTGAATATGTGCAACGTAAGTCTTGATGCGAATTAGGTGATCATGCTCGATGTTTAGAAATCTGAGTGACACGAGCTTGGGTAGAAACTCCCGTACAAACGAACAAATGGTTTGACTATAGGATTTAGGCGAGCTTCGTGCAGCGGCTTGACACGATAAGCCACAGACATGAGTTATATCTATGACCCTGTGAGATGACCTAGAGGATAGGCGGACGACCCTATGCCGAGTGATTGAACTTGTGCGATTGACCTTACAGTATCGTCTGGATGGACGATAAACTTGGGCAGCAATACTTAGAGTAGGACGGGGAACTGGGAGTGTGCGTGAACGACGGCGAGAATGGCCCTAAACGAAGGGAATGATAGGAATGGATGATGCGCAAGTAAAGTTGGAATAACGAATTAAATCATTGGTCGGAAGATGTACTCGATGATAGTGCAATATTTGGTCTCGAATCGGATGGGAATTACTTAGACTTGGTCGGCTCCGCTAAGAAGAAAAATCGTATTGATTTCGTAGACAAGAACGCTTGAGAAGCAAATCGAATAATCTCGAGGACCAAGATAAACGATATGTGATACACACGTGAGTTCGGTTTTAAATCAAAATTAGCAAAACGATCGACAAATCGAAACTATCACGAGTAGCTTGTCCGACTTCGCTAGTCGTTAAGCTTGGTTGAAATGTGCGTATTCGGGGGACGCCTTGAATGCGTGCACGATCCAAACTCAGCGATATGATGAACTCGAATGCAGCTGCAAGTGGGTGTTGAGATGCGCATGATGGAATGAGTGAGTTTGCCTCAGCCTACGACTCTCGAGTTTGGAAAAATACAACGCACCTCGTGCGACCGTTTCAGTCCCATGATACGTCAAAATAGCAACCAAGTCGAAGAAATGCTTGAATTGAATAAGTACCATCAACTCAAAAACGAATGAAAAGTTATTCAATGAAATCGACCAAACGTAGGCAACACGGGACTTGGAAAGGTACCGAGCATGGTTCGATGCCATCGAACGATAGAGCCGTTCGATAGAATTGTCTATAAAACACGACGACACGAGTTAAGGAATGGTAGGATGACCTGCACTCAGGAAGTCTCGAGGACGAGACTTGTTTTGAGTGGTATATTATGTAATGACCCGCTCCGCCCTAGCGGAACGCCGATTCAAACGGCAAGTGTAAAGACTCAAACGAGCCGTCGACTCGAAGAGTTGCGTCGACCCGATGAAGTATTGATGCGAATCGATGCAAGACTTACAATGGCTCGTCAAAGATGAATCCAGACTTAGACTATCAAAGGCGCACTCGGAGTATCGCTCGGCCGATACGAACATCGCTAAGGTGGGTGGCTCCGATGAACCCGTCTGTGCTTAGCCTAGACACATAACAATACGGACACTATCACGAGAATCGTTAGGCGATAACCTCTTACACGCTAATAAATGACTCAACGCACCTAGCTAAGGGAATAATCCCAACTTGTATGCTTGTATAGAATATGGAAAGGAATATGGAAAAGTACGAGAACTCTCGCCCGCGCTCCATGCTCGTACTACGGCACAAGCCTACGTTTATGCTCCTTATGCGTCCAACAATGAAACAATGAATGGTTTACAACAATGAACGGGAAGGCTATCAATATAGTCGTTCCGAGTAGAGTATAGCGACACTGAAAGGCTATGGGATCGATGGGTCGCCAAGGCGACTCCCGTACGAGGAGTTGCATAATGCTTGAATGAATAAATCAACGAATCAATGAATGAATGAATGAATACGTGAATGAATCGATAAACGAATGAACAAGTAAAAGAAAGAAAAGAAAGAATGAAGAAAAGATAAGAAAAGAAAGAATAGTTAGCGACAGGTGTGACGGGCACGTGCATCGGGGCTCGCTACCCGCGCTGCACGGACGCCAACCTGGTCGATAACGCATTATGGCTAAGGGTTAGCCTATGGCGGAGATAGCCGTTAAGTAAAAAGACAAGATAATACGAAATAGTCGTGGACAAACGGCACGAGCGAGGGGTGGCGAATGCTGTGTCCGTGCAATGATTCTGTGGCACGGGTGTTGTGTGGTGGTGTATACCGTGGCCGGCCTAGGCGGAATCAAAAGTTAGGGCTTACGGGCTGCCTGGGTGCGGGCTTGGGCACCGGGAGACGTAAGTACAGGGTATTTCAAGAGACTTAACGGGGTGTACCAGCCATCACCCTATGCTAAGTTGAGAAATACCAAGGAAAAATATCCAAATGGCTTGTCATGCCAGCGACCGGTGCATATAGAATAAGGGGGCTTTGCTGGTGGCAATCCACGTGCAAGTCTTTGCATTGAAATCAAAGTAGTCTAAGTTAAATGAACCAAGTACCTCCTGAACAGGCTTGAATGTAACATACCACATGATCAAGAATACTTGTACAATAAGTTAAAGAATACGCCTACGATGCGCTAGGACCCGAGGCAGGGACACGCACTCGATATTGAATGTTTTCCAAGTACCACATTATGTTATTACATGAATTGTTGTCTAACTTGGTTTACTTGGACAGGGAAGGCCGGACGGTAAGTATGGGTAAGTCGTGCATATATTTTCTATGCGACACTTGAATTCTGCAACACGAGATAGGTTATGCAATATGCCATGAAATTGATCCTAAGACAAGATTAGAAAGACAATGAATGATAGAGATGCACAAAAGTAAATGGAACGTGTTCGGTAATGATAGCATTGTGGGTGAGCTAGCCTCCCCACCAGTGTATAACAATGTACTGATAACCCCACAGTCTGCATGCAGGATGTAGGAGACGCCGGTGGGTGCGGAGCTTCCATCGAACATGCTAAGGCGCAGAGCTATCTCTGGGCCTTGGAGCGTAGCAAGGAGCTGGAGCACCATATACGGGACATATTGTATCGGAACATCGCAATGAATCATACCATCTTGTAAGCCACTTGGCACGCCTTTTATGTTTCAGAAAGAGAGAGCTTGAGCGACTTGTAATATCGGCCTAGTGCCGTTTGTAACTTCTTAAATATCAATAAAGAGTTTGATTTCGTATTCAACTTGTGTGTTCGTTTACTTTTCGCTGCAAATGGGGACACTCTGTGCGACTCCGTGGCCTAGCATCAAATCGACCGTTTCTGGACTTGGCCTTGCACGGGCGCAACCTAGGCCCGTGCGGCATCACGCATTAGCGAGGACGATCGCTCCTACGGGAGCGGGGCGTGAAAGGAAGTCAGCGAGGGCTTGACCCTTAACAGACTTTTGGAGAACATACACCATATCGTACTGTGCTAATAATATAGCCCATGTAGCGAGCCTAGAATTAAGCGTACTAGACTTCCTTATCAAAACTCGGAGAGGGTTGACTCGGGAGATGACATGAATGGTTTGTCCTGTGATATAATGTCGTGTCTTTTGAACAGCGAACATCAAGGCTAAACATTCTTTTTCTACCAGACTATAACGATTTTCATCTTTGATCATCGTGCAGCTAAGATAATAGATAGCCTGCTCATGACCCTCTTTATTCTTCTGTTCTAGTAATGCACCTAATGAATGATCCATTGCTCGAATATACATCAGGAAGGGTATTCCTAAGACTGGAGGCACTAGAACTGGAGGGTTCATCAAGTACTGCTTTATTTCTTCAAATGCTTGATGGCATTCTTCAATCCAAATGAAAGACACACCTTTCTTCATGAGTTGAGTAAACGGTCTACATCGTCCAGACAAATTCGAAATAAATCTCTTGATATAGGCAAGCCGACCCTGGAATCCTCGTAGCTCTTTTAGGTTGCATGGAGGACGCATCTATTTAATGACTTTGATCTTCTCGGGATCAACGTGTATACCTTTAGTGGTAATGACGAATCCGAGAAATTTTCCACTAGAGACTCCCAGGAATAACTTTGTGGGATTCATCTTGACTTGATGTTGGTGCATTAGATCGAAGATAGTTCTCAAGTCTTGGATGTGTCTTCCTTTAGACGACTTTGACAGCAATATCATCAACATAGCATTCAACTGTCTTCAGTAAATAACCACGGAAGATAGTACTCATAGCCCGCTGATAAGTTGCACCAGCATTTTTAAGACCGAATGGCATGACAGTATAGCAATAGGCTCCCAAAGGAGTATGGAAAGATGTTTGTTTCTTATCTTCTGGATGCATCTTGATTTTATTGTACCCTGAGAATCCATCCAAAAAAGACATTCGTTCGAATCCACAAGTATTGTCGATTATGACATCAGTGATCGGAAGAGAAAACTCATCATTAGGACAAGCGTCGTTGAGGTCTCTAAAGTCAATGCAGACTCTGATTTTCTATGTTTTCTTCATAACTGAGACAATATTGGCGACCCAGTCGGGATGTTGTTCTTCTCTAACAAAGACACAAGAGATAAGCTTTTTGACTTCAGTTTCTATGGCATCCATCATGTCTGGTCGAAATCGACGTTGTTGTTTGACCGGCTTTGTATTGGGCAAGATATTGAGCCTGTGGGTAGAAATCTGAGGATCCAGTCCCGGTATATCCTCATAACTCCAGGTGAAGATGTCAATATATTCCCGAATAAGCTAAATTAATTCTTATTTGTCCGCTTCTAGGAGACTTTTGCTGATGAAGATAGGTCTTGGCGAGCCTTCTTCTCCAACATCGACCTGAATTAAGTGATCTTCAGTAGGTGGTTCTCGTTGTTCGAAATGAAGTTCCTACTGAGTGTCCATCCTTTGTGCCCATGGATCTACTTCAGGAGTTTCCTCAAAGTCATGCTCATCATCTTCCGAGAACTTGGCAGATACTATATTAGAAGATAGTGTCACTCGATGGATATGTCCGACACTAGTGTCAGAGTCCTACGATATGGAGTCAGAAGAATTAGACCGTTCTTCACTGTCAGACTCAAAGGCCTCTGGAGTTACAACTGGTGAAGTATAACCCAACCCACACTTTATCCTGCTATAATATGGTAATGATTTCTCTTTCGAAACAGGGATACGAATGGGAGTTCGTCTTCCTCTACCGCCATTAAGACCAGTTTTAAAATCATAGCCCATCTTTCGAATGATTTCTTTAGATTGTCGACCATAACGACGTAGTTGTAGTCGTCTATTATTGTCTTTTTCATTCTTACTGTCGAGCATGGTTTTTTGTTCTGTTACTTTACTAAAAAGTATAGGAGTTTCGCCCCTCTTCCTAGAAGGAACTAGGAAGAAGAAATCTTGTACTTGTTCAAGCGATACTTCACTTTGAAGAGGTTGAACTGCTCCTATTGTAAGTGGTTTAAAATTATCTAGCATATCCAAATAACATCAAGTATAGTAACATACATCAGTATAATGCAAAGGAGATGCTACTTTATTGATCTGTACATCATTATTTACAATATGACTTTTATCCTTAAAGGGCTTAGTCAGATTGATAACATGAGGAGGAGAAGCAGAACGAGGAGGAGGAGGTTTGTTACGATGAAGTTCAATAACAAGTGGCTCAGAAGAGGTGAGCTCCCTTTGTTCCGTCTTTCCAGCATGAGGCTACTTTTTATGAGAGGGAAGATGAATGGTTGACGTCTGGAAAGAATACGGACGAGAAGTACGTCCTTTAACTGGAATCACCAGGACGCCTTTTGAGGCGTCCTTCTGATCTTCATCAGTGTCTATGACCAGCACCACTTTCATAAATTCTTTCTTATACGTCCGAGAATCATTACATTATGATTCGACGCATCTGAAAGGGTTTAGATCTGCCACTTCCTTCTGGACTTCACCATTGACATCCACGTACTTAAAGCATTGGTGGAGAGTGGATGGTACAATGTTATGTTCATGCAGGAATGGTCTTCCGAGAGAGCAATGTAGGAGCCATGATTATCAATCACGTCGAAGGTCACCTTTGTGTGAAGATTACCTATTTGAAGTTTCAGGCGAATCTTTCCCAAGGGTTCGCTTCTGCCGGAATTAAATCCCAGGATTGTCGTGATAGTTGTGGATAGGTTGTGCACAGGGATCTTCAGAGCATCCAATTGAGTCTTTGGCATGATACTGAGTGCAGACCCTGGGTCGGTCAAGATGCGATCAACCTTCATAGTATCGACATATCCTATGAAATAGAGAGGACGATCATGACGTTTGCCTTTTAACAGCATACCATCCTGCATAAAGGTGATGTTGGGCATCATCTCTAATACGCTATGATAATGCAAATATGTTGAAGGTTCTTCTTCCGGCTTTTTAAGGAGTGCCAGACAAGTATCAGCTTGTATTAAAGCTTCACTCAATGTTTCACGAGTTTCCTTTGAGAGACGTAAGAGTTCAAAGATTGACAGCCTTGCTGGAGTATTAGCTAGTTTAGCCAATATATCAAAGTTATATGGCTTCTCCAGCCCAAGGGATGGAGTCTTCTTTAATACCTTATCGAAGCGGACTGGCTGTTTTCCTTTGTCTGCTACTGTTTGGTTTGGAAAGAGTCTGTTCCACTGAAGGTGATAAAGCAGACGGAACATTCATGACAGGGAAAGAAGATGATGCTGGAATAGCCTCAGAAATTGGAGCAGAGTTCTCTTGACCTTTTAAATAATCCCGTAAGTTGATTCTCCCAGACCTGGTACTGGTTAAAGCTTCTTCTTCGGAGACAGATTTAAAGGACACCATGTTACAATTCTTCGTACGAATTTTGGTTTTAGAACGTTTCTTCTGGGAGGATGAAGAGTTCGTCCAAAAACCTAAGCCAACACGAGATTGGTTATGTGGAAGACATAGAGAAAGGGGATCTGGAGATTCCTTTCCATCATTCAAGCCGGGGGCCTTTTGTAAGTCATATCCCATCTTTGTCATTAGTTCACGAGACTGTGGACTATACAAATGGAAAGTTGGTTGATATTTAGCTTCTGGCTTTGTTAGTACTATTTCAGAAGGGGAATAAGGAGAAGAAGAATCTGCCGCCGAGATGAAGGTAGTAGTTAAGGATGGAAGATAGTGTTCAACCAATGAAGTCATGTGATATGACTTGTACTTGGTTGCTTTCTTAGACTTCATGGAAAAGATGGTGCTTTAAAGTCCGACACCAAGTCTGGATGGATTCGCATGATTTTCCCTTTCTCAGTAGAAAGAGGAACCAGACCATCAGTTTGTGCAGGTAGGATATTTACAATCTCCACAGTAGTTCTCGGAATAGGGACAACACCATCATGTACAAATTGAGCCGGGAAATTGCCAAATTATAGCGAGACGACGTTAGTCGTCACAATCTTTTTGTCCTGCTGGAGAGTAATTGTGCCAGACATGACCATCTCTTGGATCTTTTCTTTAAGCACGTAGCATGCTCGAGCCGGATGTCCAATAAACCTGTGATAGACACAATATTTAGGATGGTCAGTCTTACAAATTCTTCTGACCATTTTGCACCCGGCAACTGAAGTTTATTACTTTGGATTAGGCAATCGAAGATGCTCATGATATCATCCTCGTCGAAGAAATATTCTTCTTTCGGACGTGGTACCCTCGGTGGTGGTATTGTTGGGGTAGGCGTTGGCTGATTTATGTTAACGGCCAAAGCTTCTTTACCTTTGAGATTGATAGCCAAAGTCCAATTGCCTTTGTAGTTGTTCTGGCAACCTCTGCTGCTGGTTGTTTGTTGTTCATCTTTGTCGAGATTAGGCATCTGGATGACTAACTGTTTGAATTTGTCAGCACTTTCCTCAGCTGCTCTGGCGCTTATTATGAAGGAAGGCCAATCTTAAAATTGAGTGGAACCCGTCCACATGCTAACTATAGGTAACAAGTTTGATTTGCATGTATCTATAGTTAATGCATCCAGAGTTCCCAAAGGTATTTTGAGTGCTTCGTGATGGTAACGCCCAATGAAACGATCAATGGTTTCGTTGGGCCTTTGTTTGATCTTGATCAAAGACGATATAGTCATGTCGTTTGTTCCTTCATAGAAGTGCTCCAAGAATATCTGTTTCAGAACTGCTGTCACGCCCCGAGTCAACAAACCGTTCGTCCCCGGTGTTATTTTGCCGATTCGATCGTCCTCGCTAAGGCGTGATGCCGTATGAGTCTGGAATTTGTACTCATACAAGACAAGAATGTTACGTTGCTTTTCATATTAATACGCCAAGTTAAAACTTCACAAATCACATCAGAATATAAGATACAGTATAGGAAGATAGAAATTTGCTTTTCATTCATAGCTTGCAACGAAGTGCAAGTCGTAATTGCATTGGATGCCATTGCGGCTACATTGATTAAAAACAGAAAGAAATACACTCGACAAGCTGCCTAAACTAATGCTTGCCATTCCATATATTGGCCCTTTTATAAGTAAGCCGTCGATTGAATTGGCTTCAAAATACTTCAGCATAGGAAGAGCTTCAAAACCCCTCTCTGTACTTCAGGTTCAGTTTAGAGCGCCCTGCGCACCTGGGAAAATTGGGGGAGGGGATTAGCACACTTGCTAAGTGGACGAGACGAACCCACTCGTCTAAACCGACTCTGATTGTTAAGGTAGGCATTATTTAGAGTTGTCTTTCTATTTAGAACTAAATGAATTCAGTTCGTATCGATAGCCATCTTTGAATAATAAAGCATACAGTAAAATATAGCAATTTATCCCATTTCTTAACACGGCCGTGCAAGGTCCCTGCATAAAAATAGAGATAATATTTACTACCTGCATAAGACAATAGGTGAGCATGCTACTATCTTATATGCGTGGTCATTGATGTTACACACCACGTGGGACTATCTCAACGGTATTTCGGCCCGTTAAGTCTAGGTTGCAAGCCTGACTGACGGTCCCGAAATGCATCAGTACCGAAGCATGATTATTCATTCCCCTAGGTTGATTTGATTCCGATGCCTCGGATACCGATTCAAGTAGAATCAACTTGTGCACAAGCTGTCCATGACCATGCCAATGCATGAACAGTTTAATATATATGCAACCGTTTTGTATAGCCCGAACAGTATTGAACGACATTATCATTTTCCCCCAACTCATGCAACGATTCATTTTCCCTAAAGCCGTACTCTCGATTTAGCGTCCCGTAGGCACCAAATTGTTTTAGGCATCATAACCCAAGATCGACGTTTCATATTATTTTACAGCAGGTGAAATAGTCTATCTTTTTACTAGAACCTTAAACTTTCTGGTTTATGTGAGAAACTTGCATTTTTCAGAGTAGATTACTCTAAATCGATACATTTTTCCCGAGTTCTTGACCTCAGTGGATTGGCATGCAATTAACTTGGCATCGTCGATCTGAATGAATTTGAGGCAAGAAATTTGTTTGCGGGACAGAGTAGACAAGAAGGGGCCGAATCACCCACCAAGTTCTTCGAGCGTGCCGACCGTCGAAGCGCTTCGCAACGTTCAAGCTTTAGTTAAGCGAGCTCCTGCAATGGCACCAATACTTAGTTAGGATTCCTTCTTTATTCCCTCGCTTCGAAATTCGTAATTGCATCCAGGAAAACGACGCGAAAGCACTTCAACAAAACCCAGCGACAAAAGCTCTAAGAAAACCATACAGCGGTCCGGTCCCGTCGAAGGGACTCTTATATAGAGCTCACTCGTTGAGATACAGCCCGCTGCATCTAGGACTTATTCTAACAGAAGTCATTCCATTAGTTTGATCGATTCTCGTAACATCCGTCCAAATCGATTTGATCGATGCCGTAAGGTGTTATCATTTACCAAGCTTAGCGATCGATTCAGATGGCCATCTAAGTTCCCGGTCGATCTGACTCGGCGTAAGCATATTATGAAGTCCATCGCCTATCGAAGGTGGGACGCTACATAATATACCACTAAGAAAAAGTTTCGTCCCGAAACTTAAGAACAAGGGTCTGACCTTAATTTAGACAAACAACGCAGGGTATTTCTCCTTCATCTCCGTCTCCATTTCCCACGTCGACTCTTCAACTGAATGGTTCCGCCAAAGCATGCGGACCAAGGACATCGACCGATTTCGTAGCACCTTCTCCTTGCGGTCCAAAATTTGAATAGGCTCCTCCGAGTAAGACAAGTCAGTACGTAGCTCCAACTGATCGAAGCTAACCACATGACTTGGATCGTATACATATTTTCGAAGTTGTGAAACATAGAAAACATCGTGCACATCAGCCAGGGCAGGAGGTAGTGCAATCCGATAAGCAACCGTTGCAACTCGCTCGATGATCTCGAAGGGCCTACAAATCTCGGGCTCAATTTGCCTTTAACGCCGAACCGCATCACACCGCGCATGGGCGTTACTTTCAGAAACACATGGTCACTGACCAAAAATTCTAGCTATTGTCGACGAAGATCTGCGTAGCTCTTTTGTCGACTTTGCGTGATACGAAGTCTATCTGGAATCAAGCGGACCTTTTCGACGGCCTACTCCACCAGTTCCGGTCCAAGCACTTGTCGCTCTCCGACTTCGTCCCCGCATATTTGCGAACGATACTTCCTCCCGTAGAGCGCTTCATATGGAGCCATTTGAATGCTCGACTGATAACTGTTGTTATACGCAAACTCCACAAGCGACAAATGCGTATCCCAACTAGTCTTTAGGTCGATCGCACACAGACGCAACATATCTTCTAAGATTTAATTTACCCTCTCCGTCTGACCGTCTATTTGGGGATGGTACACAGAACTAAAGTTTAGTTTGGTCCCTATCGCCGCTTGTAGGCTCGTCCAAAAATGCGATAGGAATCGCCCGTCTCTGTCAGAAATTATTGAGGTCGGTACTCCGTATAGTCGAACAATCTCGTCGATGTAGATTTGCGCTAACCGATCGGCGCTCCATCCTACTTTAATTGTGATGAAGTGAGCCGACTTTGTCAATCTATCAACAATGACCCAAATTATTGATGGAACTGGGGATTCCCAGGACCCTTCCTTTGGTGTGCGTATTGATCGATAGAAAGTTAAACAGATCTAATACGTGTTCTAACCCTTCATAGGCGAAAACTAGGGTTCACGAATTATACCTGCGGCGGAAAGGAGACAAATAATTCCTGACAATCTCGAGCAGACGACCCCAAGATCTTCTGCACGTATTCCTTCCTCGAGTTGGACGTCGTGTGGACGACGATCTCCCAACCTTTTCTTCTCCTTGGCAGCACTCTCTTTCTCTCCTTACGTGAATCACAAATTTAGAGAAAATTTCAGATTTCTGATCAGTAATCTGGTGGCCATAGAATAGAGGATATATATAGGCTACGACAGGGACCATGAGGAGAAATTAGGGTTAGGCCTCCTAACGGATCTGGATATCCCGTGTTCAGCCCGAACACACAATCCAGGCCCATTAACAATAGCTCGGTCCACTAATGAGCTATTGTTGCACTACCTCCCTAATTCCAAATTATGTTTATGGGCTCCTTTTATTATATGCTTGTTTGGCTCCCCATGTTAAGATATCGTATGTCCGTCGATCAAATTAAGTTACTGACAACTATATTGATTCGACATCTTTTATCCTTAAGTAGTACCGCTCAACTTTATTTGTCATGTCGGATATAATCCACCTGCAGGGTTTACATGACAATCCTTATGAGCTCCTTAAGAGGACATCATCAACCCGATGTATCAGGACATGGATTCCATTTATAATCAACAGCCCATCATACATACAAAGTTATTACCCAATTCATAGAGGTTGTTGATCCATAATGAATCTCACTCTTTTATGAGTCAAAGTAATGCACACTGCATATACATGTCCGTTATTATATCCGGATTAAGAGTACAAGCATCCATAATAACAGAGGTGTTTGTTCTCTTATGTAGTCAGTACAAAGAGAACAACCTCAAGTGGTCCTGTTCAATACACACAAAGTGTACTAGTATAAACCTATAGTCAAGATAGACTAATACCAGATTACACTACAACCTTTCCAATAGATTGTCCAAGTCCATCTAGGTTGTGAACTATTTATATACTCCATAGAAAACTGATAATATGATCTTCTGTGTGACACCACACACCATATTATCTACAATATAGAATATCAGATATTTGTATTAACACTTGCAACAAATACAATATGCAAACATTTGCCCATATGATTCTCATTCAAAATTTAAGGAAATAAGGTTACTACAAAAGTGATGCTTTTAGTATATAACCCTAACAATCTCCCACTTATACTCAAAGCATTACTTTTCAGTATACTGTTACAAATCTCCCACTTATACTTAAAGCCATGCTGCTACACATCTGACTCCCATTCCCTCAACATGACTGTCAAAAGCCTTAGCTGGTAAGCTCTTTGTAAAGGGATCAGCTAGGTTGTCGGCTGATGCTATCTTGATCACAGCAACTTTTCCTTTCTTTACGAAATCTTGTATCAGGTGGTACTTGCGCTCAATGTGTTTGCCTGTCTTATGGGCTCGTGCTTCCTTCGAGTTTGCAACTGCACCACTATTATCATAATAAAGTGTAATAGACTTAGGCAAACTAGGTACCACATCCAAGTCCAACAGAAAGTTTCTGAGCCAAACCGCTTCTTTGGCTGCCTCAGAGGCTGCCACATACTCGGCTTCCATGGTGGAATCAACAATACATTTTTGCTTGATACTCCTCCACACAATGGCTCCACCTCCCAAAGTAAACACATAACATGAGGTAGATTTCTTGGAATCCCTATCTGACTGAAAATCTGAGTCTATATACCCCAAGGGAACTAAACTATCTGCCTGGTAAACTAGCATATAATCTTTAGTCCTTTTCAGGTACTTCAAAATATGCTTTACGGCAGTCCAGTGCTCTTGTCCTGGGTTAGACTGATATCTGCTGACCATGCCTACGACAAAGCAGATGTCTGGTCTCGTACATAGCATTGCATACAGTAAGCTTCCTACTGCTGAAGCATAAGAAACTGCCTTCATGATCTCTATCTCTTTAGGTGTCCTCGGACACTGCTCCTTTGATAGAGCAATTCCATGTCTAAAAGATAAGAAACCTTTCTTAGAATTTTGCATACTAAAACGAGTTAGTACAGTAACGATATAGGAAGCTTGGGATAAGCCCAACATCCTTTTCTTGCGATCTTGTAGAACTTTGATCCTAAGGATGTGACCTACTTCTCCCAAGTCTTTCATATCAAACTGTTTGGATAACCATACCCTTACATCAGATAATACCTTCACATTATTTCCAATGAGCAAGATGTCATCCACATAAAGTACAAGGAACACCACCACGTTTCCGTCACACTTTCTGTATACACATGATTCATCCTGACATTGATCAAATCCATAGGATTTTATCACCTGATCAAAACAGATGTTCCAAGATCTGGAAGCTTGCTTAAGTCCATAAATGGACTTTTTGAGCTTACAAACAAGATGCTCCTGGCCCTTTTCAATAAACCCATCTGGTTGCTTCATATAGATGTCTTCTGTCACGACCCGCACCCTAGAGTAAGGGCACGAGAAGTGGGTACGTCCAGCCTACACCGCAGTATCGGCGGTAGAACGCTGTCCTAGGTCAATCATCTAACAATATAAAGTACCTGTACAGTTTATACTCTCCGAATGGAGGTGACAAACAGAAAATAATCTCAATCACATCTAGGTAGAAGAATGAAAGATAGATAGATAGACAGTAACTCAAAGAGAACAGTAGAATAGATGAAATAAGTCCAAGTGTCTAGGATAACATAACATCAGAATGTCAACTCATAATACAATAAGTCTAAGAGTCTATACATCTCCACATCTCAAAATACAACTCAGAATGTGAGACAAAATGATAATATAGAAAGACTGCCTAGACTAAACTGGTCTAGACTACTGGAACAACATCCTCAGCTGCAGGTGGATCCTGCTGAGGGTCCACAACATAAGTATCATCTAGTCCTGCTCCATAATAGGTAGACACCAGGGCCTCATCCTCATCCTCTGTAATATTTTCAACAGGTCCAGTCAGGACAGGAACGAGCACAATACATCTCACGCAGTGCATAGTATGATAGGAAATATAAAGCATGCAATAGAGTAAAATACAGGAAACGCTGAAGAAGATACATGTAGCAAAAGAGATAACTGTAATGAAATATCTACTATAATAGAGAACTAGCAGTGTCTAGTGAGTCAGAGTAAAATATAGACATGTGAAATAGCATAGGAGATTCATGACTACAGCTAGGAGTGATTCATGACTACAGCTACTGGGGTAATATCTACATGACTATTTCCACTCCTCCATCCCCAATCAATACACAAGGATCCGTTCAAGTTATGTTAAGATTCATGATAAGCCCATAAATGGGAGATTCATGAGAGGCTTTGTGAGCATGAGAGTACATGAGTCATAAGCGATTCGTGAATCTATGAAAGCATAGAGATACATGATGATTCGTAAAAAGCACAAACATGCTGTATCTGATGCTCCCGAGAGGGATACCATCTCATGAAAAGATCCATATAGTACCAATCCGTGATAACAATCGTGTCAGCATCAAGTAAAGTAATCTAGAGCAAGAATATAAATCCTGGCAAATATGAAACGGTCAGAGAATGTACTCGCCTGATAACTGAATGTCTGAAGAGGATATACTGTCTGAGGAGAGGTGTATGGCTCCTAATCAGAGCAATACAAGTCACAATGTATCCACAATGGTAAAAATAAAGTATACAATGCATACTACATGATTCTAGGTCAATCTGGTCAAAAGTCAACTCTTGGTAAACTCTAATAGTCAAACTAGGTCACAGGAAGTCATACTAGGTTACAGGAAATCAAACTAAGTCAAATAAAGTCAATCAAGGTCAAACAAGTCAAGATTAGTCAAATCTAGGTTAAAGTCAACTCTTGGTCAACATTCAAAACAAACTAGTCAAATACTAGTCAACATGATCAAACTGGGTCAAGTCTAGGTCAAACTTCGACCAACTAAGGTATTGGTCAACAAAGACTAGTCAGTCAGGTAATTAGGTCAAACAAAGACTAGTCAATAGGGTGATTAAGTCAAACATGGTCAGACTAGTTGAACTAGTCATTTTTAGGTCAATTAGGTCATGGTTTTGGGCTATTAGGGCTAGCCCCAAGCCATAGGCTAATAATCTTGGCCATAGGCTAAGTGTAGGTTTTCATGTAACCTATAACTAGAATTCATAGATATATACATATATCTATATATGTAGATATACCCAAGTATCCACTACCTATATATATATCAATATGAATACTATACATAATATCATCACCCATATCTATATATATATAATGACACTACATGAGAATTTATACAAATATATATATATATATATCAATATATATATATACATATATATATATAACCTATATATATACACTACATATATACATAGAGGGAAGAGAGTGTAAGAGAGAGACTTAGAGTGAGAGAGAAAGTGAAAGAGAGAGAGACTTAACAGTCAAGGGGGGAACTGTTCTCAGTTTCCTGAGAACAGGAAACAACCCCAACACACACACACCTAAATACATATATATATACATATAATACCCAATATATATCAACTATATATACCAATAATTATCTATACATAATATAACATATATATATATAGAGAGAGAAATAGAGAGAGGGATATAGAGAGAGTTAGAGTGAGAGAGAGTTAGACAGAGATAGAGAGAGTGACTGGACAGTGAGAGAGAGAGAGCAAGAGAGTATGAGAGAACATGAATGGGGGGGAGAGGTTCCAGAAATTCTGGAACCAAAATTTGGCTCCCAACACATACACACACAGTCCACATACACACAACATGTGTATACACACACAACTACACCTACACACAACCATTTTTCCACAAAACTCACCCACACTCTCACATACATATATACTACATATACATATACTAAAATACACCTATACAATGTATAAATCATATTAAAAATCGATTTGAAAATCGATTTTACAAAACTGGAAATAATACAAAATCAGGAAACTAGTGGACTGTGTAGGTAAACAAGGGTAAACCCGATTTCATCCACGAAACCAAACTAAGACTCGATCCTATGGGTTGGTAATTAACACCCCACACATACACTAGTGTCCTAGGTGCTTGACACGACACCACGACACAGTTTCACGTGTCCAATCACACAAAAACCCTACACGGGTAAACACTGATACACGAACACAGTACACAGCGTCGTGCACGTGTTCACAAGCCTCGTGCTCGTGACACAGGACACGATGCACCACGTACTCGTGTCCACGTGTACGCCACGAATAGGGCTTCATGCCCGTGTCACTACGAGACACTCTAGTGTCGTGTCCACGCGACACGACACGCTCAAAGTCGTGCCCGCGCGCGTGTGTGCTGACAGTGCACGACCAGTGCACGTGTCCGTGCTCTCTCGACACGACACCAACGTGTCTCAAACTCGAGGGGGGGCATGTCAGAGGTTGCCCCCTCCTCTGTGTAAATTTTCACGTGTCCACATGTCCCACAGTGTCCGTGCTAAGTGTCGAGTAGCAGGGCATGCACGAGGGTATCGTGCAGTCGGTTCGTGTCCAATTTGGACGCGGACACGACACAGTTTTGAGTCAAATAGGTTAGGGTTGTGTCCTACATATCTAGGGCTACCAGAAAATATGATTTGTTCTACATTTTAATAAAAACCATTTCTCAGTGGCATTTCATCAAACACAGTTTCCTAGTCTAGGATACGTGTCCGATACGGACACCAAATCAACTCAAACTTCCACCAAATTTGACCTACAGTTCAGGTAGTCCTATATGAATGCAATTATGAAGAAAAAATAGGATTTTAACTAAGTTTGAGAGTATTTACCTATTGGTGCAATCCAATAAAAATCAAAGGAGAGGGGGGTGTGTATCCTTCAACTTTGTGATGCCAAAAGCCTCCAAATCCTCAATAACAGGCCCTAACTAGTACCCTCTAGTGTAGGGGAGTCCAATGCAAGAAACTAGAGGTGATTTGGATCAAAATTGATCAAGTTGTGGTCTTGTGTAGGAAATGGATTTTCTAGGTATAAAATTCATGTAAATTTATCATGAATGAAATTAATGGGATTATATAGGAAGGGGGGTAGTGTAGGGGGGTGCCCTTGGCTGCCATGGGGGTAGGGGAGGGTGTCCTACCACTTGCAAACTTAGCCCCTAAGTCTTTGACTAAGGGGGTTAGATATTTAGGTTCTAAATATCTAAAAAGTGAAATATCTAGATATTTATCTAACTAGATATTTATACATAAGGCTAATATCTAATCATTAGTCTTCTAGGTTAGTGGCTAACCTCTAGATTAGGGCTAAACTAGGTTAGAAGCTAACATGACACTAATCAACTAATTAAATAATAATAAATCACATAAATCTAAATAATTCCAAATAATTCCTAGAAAATTACCAAAATACCCTTTTGGCCAAAAATCACTAATTTGGTGTTCTAAGCCTATGGCTAAGCTCTCATGGTCATGGCAACTTCTAGGTTAAGGAAAACTAGGGTTTATACTAAGTTATACTAACCAAAATCACAAAGTCATAAGTCATGACTTAGCATGACTTTAGAAATGGTTTAACTTAACTAAAATCACCAGAAAATCTTGCCATGACTAAAATACCACTATTAAATAATAAAATAATAAAATTTCAAAAATCCTCAATTTCAGAAAATAGGGTGTTACATCTTCCTCAAGACTTCCATTAAGGAAAGATGTCTTGACATCCTTTTGCCAAATCTCATAATCGAGATGAGCTGCAATAGATAAAAGAATCCGAATAGACTTAAGCATGGCTACAGGAGAAAAGATTTCCTCATAATCGATACCCTCTCTTTGAGTAAAACCTTTTGCGACAAGCCGAGCTTTAAAGGTTTCAACCTTACCGTCTGATCCTCTTTTTCTCTTATAAACTCACTTGCATCCAATGGCTTTTACACCAACGGGTGGTTCTGTAAGCTCCCAGACCTGATTAGAATTCATAGATTCTATTTCAGATATCATTGCTTTTTGCCAAGACTCTGTATCTTTATCTTGGAGTGCTTCATTGTAGGTACATGGATCATAATCTTGTTCCTCAGGGACAAAGTCTGACGACTCTCCCAAGAACATATATCTATCAGGTTGTATCACAACCCTCCCACTACGACGAGGCACTATCGGTTGTGGTGTAACATTTGTGACACGTTGTGCAGTTATTTGTGGTTCATCCTCTTGTACTGTTGGTACTGAAGTACTTGGTGTCTCACGTCTCAGTTCTTCTAGAACAACTCTACTTGTGGGTTTATGGTTCATCACATAGTCTTCCTCTAAGAATCGGGCATTGGTGCTAACAATGACCTTCTGATCCTTAGGACTATAAAATAAACCTCCTTTCGTTCCTCTTGGATAGCCTACTAAACAATCGTACTTCTGTATGAGATTCCAACTTATCTGCTTTCCTATTCAGCACATGTGCTGGACTACCCTAAATACGAACATGTTTCAGACTAGGCTTACGCCCAATCCACAGCTCTGTGGGAGTAAGAGGTACTGACTTAGAAGGAACCAAGTTCAAAATATAAGCTGCAGTCTCTAAGGCATATCTCCAAAACGAATCTGGCAAATCCGAATAACTCATCATTAATCTAACCATCTCCATAAGAGTTCTATTCCTTCTTTCGGCTATACCATTCTGTTAGGGCATTCCAGGTACAGTCAATTGGGATGAAATCCCAGCCTCTGATAAATAATCCCTAAACTCTCCAAAGAGGTACTCGCCACCACGATCTGATCGTAATGACTTGGTACATTTTCCATGACGTTTCTCCGTTTCAACCTTGTACTCTTTGAATTTCTCAAAGCACTCAGACTTACAGCGCATCAAATAAATGTATCCATACCTTGAATAATCATCAATAAATGTGACAAAATATTCAAAGCCACCTCTAGCTTGGATAGTCATGGGTCCACACAAATCAGAATGAACCAATTCCAACACATCTTTGGCCCTATACCCCTTTGCCGTAAAAGGCCTTTTGGTTATTTTACCTTCCAAGCAGGATTCACAGACTGGTAGTGCCTCCACTTCCAATGAACTCAAAGGTCCATCTTCAACCAGTCTTTGAATCCTTCTTAGGTTAATATGCCCCAATCGCAAGTGCCAAAGATATGTTTGGTTCATACAAGAAGGTTCTTTTCTCTTATTTAAGTTAGATGACATATTATTCATTTCCATAAGTTGCATTGTAGGCGAAATAGGATTAATGACATACAAATTATCAACCAATGCACCAGAACAGATAAAATGTTTATTCTTTCTAATAACAATATTGTCATTAAAATAAACTGAATATCCATCCTTAACTAACATAGAAACAGAAACTAAATTCCTTCTAAGTGAAGGTGCATAAAGACAATCTCTCAATGTCAAAGACTTATTTCTACCAAAAGATAAAGTAACATCTCCTAATGCAACGACCGATACTTTTGTAGCATCACCCATGAACAAGCATATCTCTCCATCACTGAGCCGTCTGGTTTCCTGGAACCCCTGCAATGTATTGCAGACATGATTAGTGGCTCCTGTATCTATACACCAGGTGTCGGTAGATGACACCGCTAAACATGTTTCAACTACTAGTAAATGAGATATGCCTTCTTTGTTTCCTTGTTTGAGAAGTGGACAATCAGTCTTCCAATGTCCTGACCCTTTGTACTTGAAACATTTATCTTTCGGCTTTTTCACCGCGCCTTGAGGTCCATGCCCTTCTTTGCTGAGTTTGTCTGTTTCTGAATGTTATTCTTCTTCTTACCGCCTTTTGGCTTAGAAGTAGAAGCCTTTTCAGAAACAAAAACATGACCACTCTGCCTAAAGAGAGATTCAGCATCCTGTAGCTTTTTTGCAAGTTCTGCCAAACTATACACCTTTTGTTCATGTTGTAATTAAGGCAGAAATTGTCAAAACTTTTAGGTAGAGTCCCAAGAATGATATCGACCTGGGTTTCCCTATCGATTTCAGCTCCAAGGATCTCCATCTCATTCAGATGACCCGTCATCTTGAGAACATGATCCCTTATTGGTGTACCCTCAGCCATTTTTGTATTCATCAAACATTTCATAGCAAACTGCCTAGCTGCTCTACTCTGATGTCCGAAGAGTTCCTTGAGGTTATACATCATGTCATAAGCTGTGGCCATGGCCTGATGCTGATGTTGCAGTACATTTGACATAGATGCCAGAATGTAACACCGCGCCATCTCATCTGCCTTTTTCTACTTCTTATAAGCCTCTTTGACCTCTTCATCAGAGTTAGCATCAGGCTTAGGTGGGCATTCCTCAACAAGTACATATTTGTACTCCTCAGCAGTCAAAACAATGTCCAAATTACGTTTTCAGTCAATATAATTAGGTCCAGTAAGTTTGTTTTCTTTAAGAATCACCATAAGTTGACGGAAAGAACCCATTTTTGAAATCCTGAAAATCACATAAATAAAATTATGTAGTGCAAAAAAAACTTTTTGAATTAACTAAATATTGATTCCCTCAAAACAATAATAAGAAATTCACCAACACCTTGAATACCATAAATTTAGCATGCCACGATAGTGTGGACATATACAAATTCAACTTTGTTCAAGTAGATTTTTCTTATTAATTTTACTATCATGTCAATATAACTTTATGATAAATAAAATTAATATGCTGGTCTTGCTCTGGTCATACAAATAATAGCAGTGACTCCGATGGAGAGGATACCATTATTTGTATCTAAGTGTATACCATTACTTAATACTAATTCATTACCTTGTAATGAGTTCCTTCAGATGGAGAAGTGAACACATACTAGGTAACTTTCTACAATTATCCCTAAGGAAGTTTGTACTGGTGATCCATAATTATACTCATCCGATATGGAGGAAAGCACTAAAGCCAACACGCAAGTATAATTACATCACCTACAAACCAGTAATGGAGACCATAGGATTTATACTAAATAAAAATCCTCTCCCACTTAGTTATTTAACAATAAGGGTTTTTCTACTAGTTGATATTATGTCCATGCTGTCCATTATTAATGTAGGCTTGGTTTTTCAAAAAAATAACCACACAATAATAAACATGCATAATCAAAAAAGGCAAAATGACAAAAATAAGAGAAAATATCCAACTATTATGGTCATCTTTCGCTGCTCCGTCCTCAACTATCCGAATCCAAAATCTGGCGCTGCGCAGATCTATAGAATATCAGATATTTGCATTAACACTTGCAACAAATACAAGATGCAAACATTTGCCCATATGATTCTTATTCAAAATTTAAGGAAATAAGGTTACTACAAAAGTGATGCTTTTAGTATATAACCCTAACAATTACATCATTCCTCCGTGGCGTCTTTGAAAATCCCACAATGAAATCCATCGAGATGTCCAACTTCCACTCGGGAACGGTGAGGTTCTGCAGCTCTCCGCCTGGCCTTTGGTGTTCCGCCTTTACTTGCTGACACGCCATATACTGCGACACAAATATAGCCATGTCTTTCTTCATGTCGTGCTGCCAAAAGTTTGTACACAAGTCCTTGTACATCTTGGTGCTTCCAGGATGCAACAAGTACTTCGCATAGTGTGCCTCCGTCAGAATTTCTTTTCTGAGTTCGACAGTTTCAGGAATGCAGAGCCTTCCCTTTAGTCGCATCGTCCCGTCTCTATCTTCCGCAAAGTCAGTCGCCCTTTCTGTTGATATCAGCTCGCGCATCTTCTTCAGGAATAAGTCGTCCTTCTGTGCGATCTTTATCTTGCTAAGCAGGCTTGATCCTAACTTCAACTGAGAAAGGTACAGGTGTCGATACTCAATTTTGAGTTCGATACCCATCGCTTCAAGGTCTTGTCGTATCTCCTTATTTATGGCTAGTATTCCCATAAACATTCTGCTAAGCGCATCGGCTACCACATTTTCCTTGCCCGGCATATTCTCGATCGTTAGCTCATAATCTTTTATGAGTTCGAGCCAACGTCGCTGCCGTAGGTTGAGTTCTCGTTGCGTAAACAAGTATTTCAAGCTTTTATGATCTGTGTAATTCTACAAGCCACACCATAGAGATAGTACCGCCAGAGTTTCAACGTAAACACGATCGCCGCCAATTCTAGGTCGTGTGTTGGTAGTTTTTCTCGTGCTACTTCAACTGTCGTGAAGCGTAGGAGATGACTTTATCTCTCTGCATGAGTACGCACCCGAGGCCAGTTCCCGATGCATCGCTGAATATCTGAAAGCCTTTTAGACAATTTGGAAGTGCAATAATTGGAGCTGAGACGAACCGTTGCTTCAACTCTTGAAAGCTGGATTCACAGTCGTCACTCCATTCAAATACTATTCCCTTCTGGGTGTGGCGAGTCAGAGGCGACGCTAGTTTTGAAATGCTGTACACGAATCTTCGGTAGTAGCCCGCTAAGCCCAGGAAACTTCGAATATCGCTAGCCGAGGCAGGTCGTTTCCAATCTACCACCACTTAAATCTTCTTTGGGTCTACCGCGACACCTTCAACAGAGATTACATGTCCGAGGAATGTCACGCTACTCATCCAGAACTCGCACTTACTCTGCTTGGCATATAATTTGTTTTCACGCAGAATCTGCAATACCGTCTTCAAGTGTTCTGTATGCTCTTCTCGATTCCTCGAGTAGATAAGGATATCATCGATGAACACGACTACACATTTATCGATTTGCGGTTGGATGACTCGGTTCATCAGATCCATGAACGTGGCTGGGGCATTCGTCAAACCGAACGACATGACTAGGAATTCGTAATGACCATATCGAGTACGGAAGGCAGACTTTGATACGTCGTTAGACTTGATCTTCAATTGATGATAGCCTGAACGAAGATCAATTTTCAAAAATACTGACGTGCCTTGCAGTTGGTCAAACAAGTCGTCGATTCGTGGCAAAGGATACTTGTTCCGTACGGTCGCTTTGTTGAGTTCCCGATAGTCGATGCATAGCCGCATCGATCCATCCTTCTTCTTCACAAAGCTCTCCACGGAGAGATGCTAGGGCGAATAAATCCACGGTCTAGCAACTCTTATAATTGCACCTTCAGCTCTTTCAGTTCTGCTGGAGCCATTCGGTAAGGCGCCTTTGATATCGACCGCGTATCCGGAAAGGTGTCGATGCTGAATTTTATTTCTCGATCCGGCGACATCTCGAGAATCTCGTCAGGAAAAATGTTAGGAAAATCTGCCACAACATCAGTCTGTATTGTGTTTGTATTATCCTTCCGCGTGTCTCGAACTGATGCCAAGTATCCTGCACAGCCGGAACGTAATGTACGCCTCGCCGAGATTGCTGATACCATCATTGCCGTCTCGAGACTGTACCGTACGAATATAAGAACTCTGTCTCACTAGGAAGACAAAACACAATTTTCTTTTTCGCGCATTCGATCGTTGCATGACAAGCGCCCAACCAATCCATGCCTAGGATTATGTCGTACTCTTTGATGTCTAGTACGACGGCATCCAAGGATAGATTTCTTCCTCCGATACAAATGCGGCCATCCCTACAAATAAAGTTTGCTGGCATATCGACTCCCGACGGAGTACTAACGCTAATATTCATATCTAGTGATTGTATGGTTATTTTATTTTCTTTCGCATAATCAGTAGATATAAAGCTATGCGTCGCACCCGAATCGAATAGTACTCGAGCAAGTATATTTTTATAGAGTAATATACCTGTTACAATAGTATCAGATGCGAACGCCTCATCCCAACTTAATACATAAACTTGGCCTTGAGCTCCATGGCGTTGATTCTGCGGGTTGACGGGCACCGTATTTGTGCCTTACAGTATCGATGCTTTGTGTTGATTCAGAACGTTCCTTGGTGGGTTGTGTTGATTCGAAACATTTTTCGGACAATAGGTAACTATATGGCCTAGCTTGCCACACTTGTAGCAAGATCTTGTGATGCAATTAGTGGTTCGGTGCCCACGCCTACCGCATCTACTGCAGTGTTGTCCGCCATGGCCTCTGTTATCAAATGTGTTTGGACATTTTGTTACTCCCGATCCCCCGACATCGTTAGGATGCTTGTTGAAGTGGTTACGGACGACAGACGCGGCTCTATGTGGCATGCGGCCAAAGACACGCTCACTATCGAGAGCGGCATCATAGGATTCACGGTATGTTCTACACCTTTGATTCATGACGTCCCTTCGCAGTTCGTCATTTAGGCCTTGTTGGAAGTGTTCACACCATGCTTCTATGTTGGGAAGGAAGGCACCGACAAACTTTGCCAGTTTCAAGAAGCTCGAGTCATAATCGTCGACAGACATATTTCCCTATCGCAACATCATAAACTCGTCTTCTTTTTAACGACGGACGACACGAGGAACGTACTGTTCAAGAAAGGCTTCCTTAAACATTTTCTAGGAAATCGTGGTGTCGGTATCGGCTTCATAGTTTTCCTGCTTCTTAGCTGCCCACCAGTTGTAAGCCGTTAGTTGTAGCTGTAACGTCGCACAAGTTACCCTCTGGGACCCTTCAATGCTAAGCAGATTAAACAGGTCCTCAATCTCCGCGAGCTACCCCACGATCACATCAGGCTCTGTTCGGCCGTTGAATTTTGGTGGATTCATCTTGTGAAACTCATTTGCCTTGAACGCGGAAGAAGAATTTATCATTTGCCTTAAACAGGTCCTCAATCGACGTTTCATATTATTTTGCAGCACGTGAAATAGTCTATCTTTTTACTAGAACCTTAAACATTTTGGTTTATGTGAGAAACTTGTATTTTTAGAGTAGATTACTCTAAATCGATACATTTTTTCTGAGTTCTTGACCTTAGTGGATTGACATGCAATTAACTTGGCATCTTCGATTTGAATGAATTCGAGGCAAGGAATTTGTTTACGGGACAGAGTAGAAAAGAAGGGGCTGAATCATCCACCAAGTTCTTCGAGCATGCCGACCGTCGAAGCGCTTCGCAACGTTCATGCGTTAGTTATGCGAGCTCCTGCAATGGCACCAATACTTAGTTAGGATTCCTTCTTTATTCCCTTGCTTCGAAATTTGTAATTGCATCCAGGAAAACAACGTGAAAACACTTCATCAAAACCCAACGGCAAAGGCTCCAAGAAAACCATACAACGGTCCGGTCCCGTCGAAGGGACTCTTATATAGAGCTCACTCGCCGAGACGCAGCCCGCTGTATCTAGAACTTATTCCAACAGAAGTCGTTCTATTAGTTGGATCGATTCTCGTAACATCCGTCCAAATCGATTTGATCGATGCCGCAAGGTGTTATCGTTTACCAAGCTTAGCGATCGAGTCAGATGGCCATCTAAGTTCCCGGCCGATCTGACTCGGCACGAGCATATTATGAAGTCCGTCGCCTATCGAAAGCGGTGCGCTACAACTGCAAAAGAAGTAATACACACATCTAGCAGGTAGTGATACCAGTCATAGGCTACTCCTTTCAAACACCCAACAAAAACTTTTGTGAGGAGAGCATCATTAGGTTGAAGCTGGCCGATCATTATCTCAAAGTCATCAAGATATTGATTCGGAGATATACTGCCATCAAACAACATTATAGTAGAAGGCTTATACTTGGGTGGAAACTGTACCTCTTTCCACTCAATCGGGTATGGTTGTTTGATACCATGCTTCTATAGGCCGTCTTTTTGCTTGAAGGCTTCGAATTGAAAATGTAAGAGTTTCACAGCCTCGTTAGTGTCCTCCGACAGTTGCAGAGTAGTGGATTGAGTGGATGTGTTAGGAGAAGGGACTGCATAATAAGTACCACCCCCAGCCCCAGACTGACTTGGAGTAACCTGCACTGGTATGAAGGCGATATGAGGAGACTGTACCCCCAAACTAACATTGACAGAAGTAGATACCGATATAGGTTCTTGGATTGTATTCATAACCGGTGAAACTTTGTGTTGAGCCACAATTATGGTGTGCATGCTTGCCGCTATTTCGGCCATCGTTTTCAATTTGTCTTCAAGTATGGCAATTTGTTGCTCCTGGCTAGCAGAACTGGAAGCATCTTGATCTTTTGTGATGGCGTACGCAGTCACCTCTCTGGCTATTGAAGAAGAGATAGTCTGCTTAGAACTCTCGCTGGCGGCATCAAAATTGTGAAAAGAGCTACCCCTAGATAAGAAATGGGAAGATTCCTTTGACCGATTATAGCTCGACTCCTCGATCTGGTGTGTCGATAGACCTAATCAAATATGCGATGAGTACGAATCAGGGGTCTATGAGTACGGGTTCGAGCCAAAGTACATCTTGGGCTACCTCCAGCCTAATGAGAGCGATGAGTTGTCATGTTAACAGAGGCATATACTGACTTATCTTCTGATGATACCTCAACAGGATGGGTCAAAGTAAGACGATCAAAAACTGACTATTTGGATATTTTGCAACAACACCTGATTGTAATCTCATATGAGCTGCAATAATGCACTATTGGTGGAGATATGGCATATGGCCTTCCGTTTTTGAGAAATTAGATCACGAAGATCGATTTTCTTAGTAGAAAAAGAGGGAAGACGTGGTCTGTTCCTGGCCTTGTTGGTTTCTTGAAGGTATAAGGAAGCGCCTAATACAGCGACATAAGTGAGGGGATTTTTAGCACTCATCCTTGGGCACTTTGAAGTAGTAGGTGTCATCCTTTGAACAGGATTCACATTGGCAGAGAAGAATTTTGGGCGCCCAGAACTTATAGGTACAATTGCTTGCTCAACAATGGGGCGCACATTCTGGTTAAGTTGGGCTTGGCACCTATTAAGATGGGTGCGTATATCAATATCAACCATCATTTCAATCTGTTGCACTTGGAGTTTTCTTCATGCATTTTGACTTATGCGCATGTGAAGGGTAGGAAGTATCCCCTTTTCCTATGCGCGCAATCTTCCAGTCCGTCTGATACGGCACCTTTGAGCAGTCGTAGTCCCTTTGCTGAAAGATTTAGGGTTTGGTAAAATAGATGGAAGAGAATGGGCACCCTCAAGTGGGCGCCTATCTCTCTGTGGTGCATCTCCCACAGAAGAACTAGGGATAATAGATTTGAGAGAATGGGTGTCCTCAAGCGGGCGCCTATCTCCAGATGATGCGCCTACAGATTTAGGCATCACTGCAGAGGCAGATTTGAAAGAATGGGCACCCTCAAGCAGGAGCCTATCTCCAGATGATGTGCCTAAAGATTTGGGCATCACAGCAGAGGTAGGATCAGTGGTCTCGAGAGAATGGGTGCCCTCAAGTAGGCGCCTATCTCCTTGTGGTACACCAGAAGGCTTATGCACCCATTCGAGGTACCTCTTTAGAGAGTGGTTCTGCACTTGTACAGTGCGCCTATCTTTGGTCACAGTGTCTGTATGCGTCTTGTTTGTAGAAACAGGGGCACGCTTAGCACCAGAAACACTTAGCATGTTTCGAACGATGTTTGGTCGAACTTAATGACCAACGTTACTTTCTTAGAGCCAATCGATGATGAATCGCCTTGAGTTATCACCTTCTCGTTGGAGGAGAAGGTCGTCCCCAGCATAGTCGCCATTTTGTTTACAAAAAACAAAAAGTATTTTTATTACAAACTTTTAAAGAAACGTACACGAGTACAATTTTTTTAGGAAGTACATATGTAGGAGTTCGGTCTTGATGGACGACCGCTTTGTCCCTTTGACGAGGCGAATGTGGATGGAAGCAAGCTTGTCACTATATCTCGGAGCTTCTGTTAATGAGGAATCTTCTGTATGGCTCGGCTGTGTAGAAGTATCGACAAAACTTCGACTTCGATTAACGGTTAAAGAACTTACTCTTGAGAATTGATGATTACAGAAGACAGAAGTACGATGAGTGCTCAAACTATACCCCTCCACTCTGTGTCTGTACATTGGGGGAGTGGAGCTCTATTTATAGAGCCAAGAGGTAACCACCTGACAGTTATCCAAAGTAGGCACCCTTTTTCTGGATCGGCACCTAAGCCACTGGACGCCATTTTTAAGCAGGGGTGCCTTTGACGTGTGGCACCTATGCAGAATATGTGCATGGTCATGGCCAAGTGATGGGCACGTTCTTTAGGGAATTTGGAGTAGTGCACCACGTTCAGTATGCATGGTAGATACGTCAGCAGAGAACTGAATGCTTTGAGAAAGGCGCCTAAGGAAGTAGGCGCCTAAAAAAGTTGAGCACCTAGTGGCAGTAGGCACCTAAATGGGTCAGGGCGCCTCAGAGAGATGGGCGCCTGAATGCATAAGGAGCCTAGGAGAACAGAACTCTTAAGAAATAATGGGTGTCTAATAGAGTTAGGCGCCTAAGAGACATGGGGCGCCTAAGAGAGACAAATATTTTAAGCGCCTACACCTGACATTGATTAAATCCATAGGATTTTATCACCTGATAAAAACATATGTTCCAAGATCTGGAAGCTTTTCTTAAGTCCATAAATAGACTTCTTGAGCTTACAAACAAGATGCTATTAGCCCTTTTCAATGAACCCGTCTAGTTGCTTCATATAGATGTCTTCCTCAAGACTTCCATTAAGGAAAGCTGTCTTGACATCCATTTGCCAAATCTTATAATCGAGATGAGCTGCAATAGATAAAAGAATCTTGATAAACTTAAGCATGGCTACTGGAGAAAAGGTTTTCTCATAATCGATACTCTCTCTCTGAGTAAAACCTTTTGCAACAAGCCGAGCTTTGAAGGTTTCAACCTTACCGTCTGATCCTCTTTATCTCTTATAGACCCACTTGCATCCAATGGCTTTTACACCAACGGGTGGTTCTACAAGCTTCCAGACCTGATTGGAATCCATAGATTCTATTTCAGATATCATTGCTTTTTGCCAAGAGTCATCATCTTTATCTTGGAGTGCTTTGTTGTATGTACGGGGATCATAATCTTGTTCCTCAGGGACGAAGTCTGATGACTCTCCCATGAACATATATCTATCATGTTGTATCATAACCCTCCCACTACGACGAGGCACTATCGGTTGTGGTGTAACATTTGTGGCACGTTATACAGTTATTTGATGTTCATCCTCTTGTACTGTTGGTACTGAAGTACTTGGTGTCTCACCTCTGAGTTCTTCTAGAACAATTCTACTTGTGGGTTTATGGTTCATCACATAGTCTTCCTCTAAGAATCGGGTATTAGTGCTAACAATGACCTTCTGATCCATAGGACTATAAAATAAACCTCCTTTCGTTCCTCTTGGATAGACTACAAACAAGCGTACTTCTGTACGAGATTCTAACTTATCTGCTTTTCCATTCAGCACATGCGCTGGACTATCCCAAATTGGAACATATTTCAGACTAGGCTAACGCCCAATCCACAGCTCTATAGGAATAAGAGGTACTGACTTAGAAGGAACCAAGTTCAGAATATAAGATGCATTCTCTAAGGCATATCCCCAAAACGAATATGGTAAATCTGAATAACTCATCATTGACCTAACCATCTCCATAAGAGTTATATTCCTTCTTTCAGCTACACCATTCTGCTGGGGCGTTCCAGGTGCAGTCCATTGGGATGTAATCCCAGCCTCTGACAAATAATCCCTAAACTCTCCAAAGTGGTACTCGCCACCACGATCTGATCGTAGTGACTTGATACATTTTCTATGACGTTTCTCCGTTTCTGCCTTATACTCTTTGAATTTCTCAAAGCACTTAGACTTATGGTGAATCGAATAAATGTATCCATACCTTGAATAATCGTCAATAAATGTGACAAAAAATATTCAAAGCCACCTCTAGCCTGGTAGTCATAGGTCCACAGTAATCAGAATGAACCAATTCTAACACATTTTTGGCCCCATACCCCTTTGCCAAAAAGGCCTTTTGGTTATTTTATCTTCTAAGCAAGATTCACAGACTGGTAGTGCCTCCACTTCCAATGAACTCAAAGGTCCATCTTCAACCAGTCTTTGAATCATTCTTAGGTTAATATGTCCCAAATGTAAGTGCCAAAGGCATGTTTGGTTCATACAAGAAGGTTCTTTTCTCTTATTTAAGTTAGATGAAATATTATTCATTTTCATAAGTTGTATTATAGGCGAAACAGGATTAATGACATAAATATTATCAACTAATGCACCAGAACAGATAAAAATGTATTCTTTCTAATAACATATTGTCATGAAAATAAATTGAATATCCGTCCTAAACTAACATAAAAACAGAAATTAAATTCCTTCTAAGTGAAGGTGCGTAAAGACAATCTCTCAATGTCAAAGACTTATTTCTACCAAAAGAAAAAGTACCATCTCCTAATGCAACAGCCGCTACTTTTGTGGCATAACCCATGAACAAGCATATCTCTCCATCACTGAGACGCCTGGTTCCCTGGAACTCCTGCAATATATTACAGACATGATTAGTGGCTCCTGTATCTACACACCAGGTGCCGGTAAATAACACCGCTAAACTGTTTCAACTACTAGCAAATGAGACATACCTTCTTTGTTCCTTTGTTTGATAAGTGGACAGTCAGTCTTCCAATGTCCTGACCCTTTGCACTTGAAACATTTGCCTTTCGGCTTTTTTACAGCGCCTTGAGGTCTCATGCCCTTCTTTGCTGAGCTTGCTTGTTTCTAAATGCTATTCTTCTTCTTACCGCCTTTTGGCTTAGAAGAAGAAGCCTTTTCAGAAACAAAAATATGACCACTTTGCCTAAAGAGAGATTCTGCATCCTGTATCTGTTTTGTGAGTTCTGCCAAACTATACAACCTTTTGTTCATATTGTAGTTAAGGCAAAAACTGTCAAAACTTTTAGGCAGAATCCCGAGAATGATATCGACCTAGGATTCCCTATCGATTTTAGCTCCAAGGATCTCCATCTCATTCAGATGACCCATTATCTTGAGGACATGGTCCCTTACTGGCGTACCTTCAACCATTTTTGTATTCATCAAACACTTCGTAGCAAACTGCCTAGCTGCTCTACTCTGATGTCCGAAGAGTTCCTTGAGGTTATATATCATGTCATAAGCTGCGGCCATGGCCTGATGCTGATGTTGCAGTATATTTGACATAGATGCTAGAATGTAACACTGCGCCATCTCGTCTGCTTTTTTCTACTTGTTATAAGCCTCTTTGACCTCTTCATCAGAGTTAGCATCATGCTTAGGTAGGCATTGCTCAACAAGTATATATTTGTACTCCTCAGCAGTCAGGACAATGCCCAAATTACGTTTCCAATCAATATAATTAGGTCCAGTAAGTTTGTTTTCTTTAAGAATCACCATAAGTGGACTGAAAGAACTCATTTTTGAAATTCTGATAATTACATAAATAAAATTATGTAGAGCAAAAAACATTTTGATTTAATTAAATATTGATTCCCTCAAAACAATAATAAGAAATTCACCAACACCTTGAACACCATGAATTTAGCATGCCACGATAGTGTGGACGTATACAAATTCAACTTTGTTCAAGTAGGTTTCTCTTATTAATTTTACTATCATGTCAACATAACTTTATGACAAATAAAATTAATATGTTGGTCTTGCTCTGGTCATACAAATAATAGCAGTGACTCCGATGGGAAGGATACCATTATTTGTATCTAAGTGTATACCATTACTTAATACTAAGTCCATTACTTTGTAATGAGTTCCTTCAGATGGAGAAGTGAACACATACTAGGTAACTTTCTATAATTATCCCTAAGGAAGATTGTACTGGTGATCCATAATTATACTCATCCGATATGGATGAAGGCACTAAAGCCAACGCGCAAGTATAATTATACATCACCTACAAACCAGTAATGGAGACCATATGATTTATGCTAAATAAATATCCTCTTCCACTTAGTTATTTAACAATAAGGGTTTTCTGCTAATTGATATTATGTCCATATTGTCCATTATTTATGCAGGCTTAGTTTTTCAAAAAAAATCCACAGAATAATAAACATGCATAATCAGAATAAGCAAAATGACAACAAACATAAGAAAAATATCTAACTATTATGGTCATCTTTCCTGCTCCGTCCTTACTATCCGAATCCAAAATCAGGCCTAGTTTTTTTAGGTTTTGGCTGTCAATTCCTTCATCGAAAATCATCCATTTGCCTCTGGAGTGCTTAAAACCGGCATCTCGTCCGACATCAAAAACAGCCACCACCGCCATCACGTCAAAAAATAATTAAAATTACATCAATCCTATGCCTCCCGAAGAAGTTCACACATAATCTATATTGAAAAATTAAAATTATAATTACGATCAACCCTCGTGATTTTAAATACATCCAGAACAACAACAACATCCATGACATGTCCGTGGTTTAAACAACACAAACAAAAATATTCATTGGACCATAATAGTTGGATCTAAGATGCCTGTAAAACCGAGTTAGAACAGATCTACATCTACCGAATACTACACAACACAAGTTTTATTGGACAACATGGACATATCAATCAATACGCAGATCCAAAGTGGCTTTGATACCAATTGATGGAACTGGAGATTCCCAGGATCCTAGTTTGGTGTGCGTATTGATTGATAGAAAGTTAAACAAATATAAACATGTTCTAGCCCTTCATAGGCAGAAATTAGGGTTCACGAATTATACCTGCGGCGGAAAGAAGACAACAGTTCCTAGTAATCTCAAGCAATCATGACCCCAAGATCTTCTGGATATATTCCTTCCTCGGGTTGGACATTGTGTGGGCGACGGTCTCTCAACCTTTTCTTCTTCTTGGCAGCCCCTTCTTTATCTCCTTTCATGGATCACAAATTCAGAAGAAGCTTCTTAGTTCTAATTATCATTTGGTGGCCAGAGAATAGATGATATATATATAAGGCTATGGCAGGGACAAAGAGGAAAAATTAGGGTTATGTGTCCTAACGGATCTGTGTATCTCGTGTTCAGCCCGAACACACAATCCAGGCCCATTAACAATAGCTCGGTCCACTATAGAGCTATTGTTGCACTACCTTCCTAATCCTAAATTATGATTATGGGCTCCTTTTATTATATGCTCGTTTGGCTCCCCATGTTAAGATATCGAATATCCGTCGATCAAATTAAGTTACTAACAACTATATTGATCGACATCTTTTATCCTTAAGTAGTACCACTCAACTTTATTTCTCATGTCGGATATAATCCACCCGCATGGTTTATCTGACAATCCTTATGAGCTCCTTAAGGGGACATCATAAACCAGATGTATCGGGATATGGATTCCTTTTATAATCAACAGCCCATCATACATACAATGTTATTATCTAATTCATAGAGGTTATTGACCCAGAATGAATCTCACTCTTTTATGAGTCAAAGTAATGCACATTGCATATACATGTCTGTTATTATATCCGGATTAAGAGCACAAACATCTATAATAACAGAGGTGTTTGTTCTCTTATGTAGTCAGTATAAAGAGAACAACCTCAAGTGGTCGTGTTCAATATACACAAAGTGTACTAGTGTAAACCTATAGTCAAGATAGACTAATACCAGATTACACTACAACCTTTCCAATGGATTGTCCAAGTCCATCTAGGTTGTGAACTATTTATATATTCCATAGGGAACTGATAATATGATCTTCTGTGTGACACCACACACCATATTATCTACAATATAGAATTGTCGTGACCCGTACCCAGTGTAGGGGCACGAGAAGTGGGTACGTCCAGCCTACGCTGCAGTGTCGGCGGTAGAACGTAGTCCTAGGTCACAATATCTAACAATATATAACTATACCAGTACAATAATATACTCTCCAAAAAGAAGGATAACACAAAAGGTACAACTCAATCACAATATCTAAGATGGAAATAGAAAGATAAGATAGATAATTTCAACAGAGAACTACAAACAGAAAGAAATAAGTTTGGGTGTTTAAACAACACCAAAATCCAAATATCTGAAATACATCAAGACAAAACGACTAAAATAAGATAACTAGTCTAGCAGTCCAATCTAGACAATGGGCAAATCCTCAGCAATTGCTGGATCTCCTGGGGGTCCAAGTCACCTGTGTCATCTAAGCTAGCGCCATAATATGTGGGGCAGAACTCATGCTCAGTAATATTTTTAATAGGTCCAATCAGGACAGTAACGAATACATATCTATTACACAGTTCATATCATGACAGGAAATGTAAAGCAAGTTATAGAATAAAATACATGAAATGCTGTAAGAAATGAACATGAAGATTAAAGGAATATAAGATAAACTGAAATACAAATATGGTAAGTAAAGACTGTAAGTGACTAAGTGATTTCGAGCACAAGATGGTTATGTGAACGGCTTGAATTGCGCATGACTAAGCTACAAAGTTTGCACATGAGTACCTACTTTAGAATCGTTCACATGACCACTTCTACTCTTCCATACCCCAATCAATACACAAGGATCTAGATAGGTTATGTTATTGTACATAAAAGTTTATACATGAAGCTCATGAGATCATGAGAGTACATGAGAGCACATGAGTGTACATGAATAATAAGAGTCCAAGGAACACATGTTGTTCGTGAAAAGCACATGACATGATGTATTCGATGCACCCAAGGAGGATAATATCTCATGAAAAGATCCATATAGTACTAATCCGTGGTCACGAACAAGATCCATATAGTACTAATCCGTGATAACTTTGTGACAGCATCAAGTAAAGTAGTCTATAACAAGAATATAATTTCTAGCAAGTATGAAACGGTCAGAGAATGTACTCGCCTGATAATCTGAACATCTGATGAGAAAAGATGTCCGAACCGGAGTAACTGAGTCCCATTTAGAGCAACCATAGGTTACAAAGTGTCTAATATGAATTAAAAGAAGTTTACAATGCATCCTATATGATTCTAGGTCATTCTAGGCCAAGGTCAACTCTTGGTCAACTCTGGTCAACCATTCTAGTCAAACTAGGTCAAAGCTAAGTTAACTAGTTAATTAGTCTAGGGTTTGGTCAAACTTAAGTTAACTAGTCAATTTAAGTCTATTTGGTCATATTTTAGGTCAAGTTTGACCCATAGTTTACTTTGGTCAACTAACTTGTCAAACCTTGCCTAACTAGGCCTATAGGTCAAACTCTAAACTAACTCACTAACCGAAGGCTAATATCTTATACTAATAACAATATATATATATATATATATTTTATATTTTATATATATATAAAAATATATATATATATATATATATATATATATATATATATATATATATATATATATATATATATATATATATATATATATTGTCACGCCCCGCTCCCGCAGGAGCGATCGTCCTCGCTAAGGCGTGATGCCGTACGGGACTAGGTTGCGCCCGTGCAAGGCTATGTCCAGAAACGGCCAATTTGAGCTAGGCCACAGAGTCGCACAGAGTGTCCCCATTTGCAACGGAAAGTAAATGAACACAAATTTGAAACGAATTCAATCTCTTTATTGATATTCAAGAAGTTTACAAGCGGCGCTAGGCCGATATTACAAATCGCTCAAGCTCTCTCTCTCTCTCTGAAACATAAAAGGCGTGCCAAGTGGCTTACAACATGGAATGATTTATGGCGATGTTCTGATACATTATGTCCTGTATATGGTGCTCCAGCTCCTTGCAACGCTCCAAGGCTCCAGAGATAGCTCCGCGCCTTAGCACGTTCGAGGAAAGCTCCGCACCCGCCGGCGTCTCCTGCTTCCTGCAAGCAGACTGTGGGGTTATCAGTACATTGTTATGCACTGGTGGGAAGGCTAGCTCGCCCACAATGCTATCATTACCAAACACGTTTTATTTACTTTTGTGCATCTCTATCATTCATTGTCTTTCTAATCTTGCCTTAGGATCAATTTCATGGCATATGTCATAACCTATCCCGTGTTGCCAAATTCAAGTGTCGCATGGAAATACATGCGCGACTTACCCATACTTACCGTCTGGCCTTTCTTGTCCAAAGTAAACCAAGTTAGACAACAATTCATATGAAATAACATAATGTGATACTTGCAAACATTCAAGATCAAGGGCGTGTCCCTGCCTCGGGTCCTAGCGCGTCGTAGGCGTGTTCTTTAACTCATTTGTATGAAGTATTCATTATCATTTGGAGTGGTACATTTCAAGCTTATTTAGAAGGTGCTTTGTTCAGATTAACTTAGACTACTTTGATTTCAATGCAAGGACTTGCACGTGAATCGCCACCAGCAAAGTCCACTTAATCTACATGCACCGGTCGCTGGCATCACAAGCCAATTTGGACATATTCTTCTTTGGTAATTTCTCACCTATCACTGTGTGCGGCTGGTTCACATCTGATAGTCTTTTGAAATTACTCCGCACTTACGTCTCCTGGGTGGCCAAGCCCCCCCCCAGTTAGCCCGTAAGCCCCTTTTGATTCTGCCTAGGCCGACATATCCCCCCTATGATCATGCCGCGGAATCCCTTTTCTTTACGGTCACAGCACACGCCACCCCTCGCTCGTGCCGTTTGTCCACGACCATTTCGTATTAACTTGTCTTTTTAACTTAACGGCTGTCTCTGAGCCGTAGGCTAACCCTTAGCCTTAATGCGTTATCGACCAGGTTGGCGTCCGTACAGCGTGGGTAGCAAGCCCCGTTGTACGTGCCCGTCATACCTGTCGCTAACCATTTCCATCCTTCTTATCTTTTATTCATTCTTTCTTTCACTTGTTCCTTCATTCGTTGATTCATTCATTCACTTATTCGTTTACTCTTTCATTCATACATTACGCAACTCCTTGTGCGGGAGTCGCCTTGGCGACCCATCGGTCCCATAGCCTTTCAATGTTGCTATACTCTACTCGAAATGACTATATTGATAGTCTTCCCATTTCATTATTGTAACCCATTCATTGTTTTATTGTTGAATGCAAGCTTGTGCCTTAGAACTAGCGTGGAGCGCGGTGCGAGAGTTATCGTATTTTCCATGTTCCTTTCCATATTCTATACAAGCATACAAGATGGGATTAATCCCTTAGCTAGGTGCCTTGGGTCATTTATTAGCATGTACAGAATTATTGCCTAGCGATTCTCGTGATAGTGTCCGCATTGTTATGTGTCTAGGCTAAGCACAGACGGGTTCATCGGAGCCACCCACCTTAGCGATGTTCGCATCGGCCGAGCGATACTCCGAGCGCGCCTTTGATAGTCTTAGTCTGGATTCATCTTTGATGAGCCATTGTAAGTCTTACATCGATTCGCATCGATACTTCATCGAGTCGACGCAACTCTTCGAGTCGACGGCTCGTTTGAGTCGTTACACTTGCCGTTTGAATCGGTGTTCTGCTAGGACGGAGCGGGTCATTACATAATATACCACTCAAAACAAGTCTCGTCCTCGAGACTTCCTGAGTGCAGGTCATCCTACCATTCTTTAACTCGTGTCATCGTGTTTTATAGACAATTCTATCGAACGGCTCTATCGTTCGATGGCATCGAACAATGCTCGGTACCTTTCCAAGTTTCGTATCGTATACGTTTGGTCGATTTTTTTTATTGGATAACTTTTCATTCATTTTAGAGTTGATGGCACTTATTCAATTCAAGTGTTTCTTCGATTCGGTTGCTTTTTCGACGTATCATGGGACTGAAACGGTCGCACGAGGTGCGTTGTAATTCGTCAAATACGAAGTCGTAGGCTGAGGCAAACTCACTTATTCTTTTATGCGCATCTCAACACCCACTTGCAGCTGCATTCGAGTTCATCATATCGCTGAGTTTGGATCGTGCACACATTCAAGGCGTCCCCCGAATACGTGCATTTCAACCAAGCTTAGCGACTAGCGAAGTCGGACAAGCTACTCGTGATAGTTTCGATTTGTCGATCGTTTTGCTAACTTCGATTTAAAACCGAACTCATGTTTGTATCACATATCGTTTATCTCGGTCCTCGAGATTATCCGATTCGTTTCTTAAGCGCTCTTGACAATGAAATCAATACGATTTCTTCTTAGCGGGGCCGACCAAGTCTAAGTAATTTCAGTCCGATTCAAGACCAAGTATTTTCTATCGTCGAGTACGTCTTCCGATCAACGATTCAATTCGTTATCCCAACTTTACTTGCGCATCATCCATCCCTATCATTCCCTTTGTTTGGGGCCAATCTCGTCGTCGTTCACGCACACTCCCAGTTTCTCGTCCTACTCTAAGTCTTGTTGCCACAAGTCTATCGTGTCCAGACGATATTGTAATGCCAATCGCATAGGTTCAATCACTCGGTATAGGGTCGTCCGCCTATCCGCTAGGTCAGCTCACAGGGTCATAGTTACAAGTCAAGTCCGTGGCTCATCGTGCAAGGTCGTTGTACGACGCTCGCCCCAAATCCTATGGTCAAACCATTTGTTCATTTGTACGGAAGTTTCTATCCAAGCTCGCGTCACTCAGATTTCTAAACATCGAGCATGATCACCTAATTCGCATCAAGACTTATGTTGCACATATTCAATTCCGTTCAATCACCAGTTCTAACCAATTTATGTATTCGATCACGAGGTCATCCAGCTCGACAATACATTGCGCCCCAATCTCACGCGAGTGCGATTATCCATGGTGGTTCATGAAACACCATGCAACGCTTCCGCGGAATAATCATTCTCATCGGGACGTAACCCTTGTTTGAGTTTTAGACTAACCCATTTTCGATACACGGATTGGACCTATTCAATCCTCAAGTTCAATCTTTCAAGCACATAAATTCATTCTCGAGTACACCTTCGCGTCAAACCACAAGTCGAAGCATACGAATTGCCACGCCATGCAAGTGCCGATCACTCCCGTTGTACGAATCACCATACCAGCGCTCACGCGGAGTGATAGCCCTAGTCGGCGTGACGTATGTGCGAGACTGAAGTTGCGCTCGCATAAGACAAGAACGTCAACGTTGTGGTTATCGACGAAGCAAATCCAAAATTCTATTTTCTCCAAGCCAAGATCTCTATTCGATAGTCCGACCGTCATGCGTTCAACTAGAAAATCCTCGAGCCAAGTCTATCTTTTCCTCGACACATTTTTAACATCCCAAGTATAGCATCCAACGGAACAATGACATTTGCACGATCGTCATTCGCCGAGTCAGAGTGCCCCCAAGTTATCGCATATCGATCTTTGATACGCCTCAATACCATCGACGATATGCGTAACCTGACGATCTTCCTTTGCAACCAATTTCGAGTCGTGAGACTGATGCTATTGTCCGAGTTGGATATTCCATAATTTTTTCGATATTCAAGATCAAGTTCGATCGCTATTCCTCAAGCTCGTTTCAAGATCGTTGTTCAAAACTCAAGTCACATTTTATTTGAATCAATCCCAAATCGTACGCACGATCCTCTAAGTTTCCTCGATCAAGACTATTCACTTTCATTCATCGTTCCGAATCATTTTCTAATATGCATTGCCCATTCTCAAGTTGTCCGAACGACATCTCGTTCGGGACATTCGAAGTCACGATCAACTAAGCGTGATGCGTTCTAAGGCTTTGTGCGATCGCATCGCCTCGCCGACATACCCGTTCTATCCGTATATCTTGTAGTCTCGCTCGAACAATTTCTATAACGTCCATACACCACTCAGGATTCGAGCCACTCGACTAGTCGTCGACACTCACTCTTATCCTTCTTCAAAGTTATCACATACACCACTCGGAGTCAAGTCATTCTACAAATTCTCGAAAGATTATTCGACTCCCGATCGACATGTCCAATCGCGCGTTCGCTCATTCCTCAAAGTCTAAGTAACATTTCCCCGTGTACGCTTTAGCGTCGGTCAAGTAGCGTCTCTATCAATATACATTCTAAGTCTCCCTTATTCTCGTCCGAGCGATAGTCAATCTCGCTCGCAACTCGTTTGCACCATAAAGTCTAGGTGTGCGATACTCGGCACAACTTAGCCAAAAGGCTGCGTGCATAACCATCCCGTTCGAACTATACTTTGGTCTTGTGTACTCGTTTGCTGTCAACGTAAGCTCATTCAAGTACGCACTACATTTCCTAACTCTCAGCATCGATTCCTTCCAACTCAAGTCCGTCGTGGTGGCACAAAGGCCTTCGCCTATCGATCCCGTCCAATCGAGTACTCGTACGAGCTTTTGAAAATATTAGACTTATTGTATGGAACATCCCAAGGCACAATGAGAGAGAGCGTACACTTCTTTACTCCCACGACGAGCTTTCAAAACTGAGAAAATCGACTGAAGTCCAAGGACGTAAAGCCGTGCTCTGATACCAATCTGTCACGCCCCGCTCCCGCAGGAGCGATCGTCCTCGCTAAGGCGTGATGCCGCACGGGCCTAGGTTGCGCCCATGCAAGGCTATGTCCAGAAACGGCCGATTTGAGCTAGGCCACAGAGTCGCACAGAGTGTCCCCATTTGCAGCGGAAAGTAAATGAACACAAATTTGAAACGAATTCAATCTCTTTATTGATATTCAAGAAGTTTACAAGTGGCGCTAGGCCGATATTATAAATCGCTCAAGCTCTCTCTCTCTCTGAAACATAAAAGGCGTGCCAAGTGGCTTACAACATGGAATGATTCATGGCGATGTTCCGATACATTATGTCCTGTATATGGTGCTCCAGCTCCTTGCAACGCTCCAAGGCTCCAGAGATAGCTCCGCGCCTTAGCACGTTCGAGGAAAGCTCCGCACCCGCCGGCGTCTCCTGCTTCCTGCAAGCAGACTGTGGGGTTATCAGTACATTGTTATGCACTGGTGGGGAGGCTAGCTCGCCCACAATGCTATCATTACCAAACACGTTTCATTTACTTTTGTGCATCTCTATCATTCATTGTCTTTCTAATCTTGCCTTAGGATCAATTTCATGGCATATGTCATAACCTATCCCGTGTTGCCAAATTCAAGTGTCGCATGGAAATACATGCGCGACTTACCCATACTTACCGTCCGGCCTTCCCTGTCCAAAGTAAACCAAGTTAGACAACAATTCATATGAAATAACATAATGTGATACTTGCAAACATTCAAGATCAAGGGCGTGTCCCTGCCTCGGGTCCTAGCGCGTCGTAGGCGTGTTCTTTAACTCATTTGTACGAAGTATTCATTATCATTTGGAGTGGTACATTTCAAGCTTATTCAGAAGGTGCTTTGTTCAGATTAACTTAGACTACTTTGATTTTAATGCAAGGACTTGCACGTGGATCGCCACCAGCAAAGTCCACTTAATCTACATGCACCGGTCGCTGGCATCACAAGCCAATTTGGACATATTCTCCTTTGGTAATTTCTTACCTATCACTGTGTGCGGCTGGTTCACATCTGATAGTCTTTTAAAATTACCCTGCACTTACGTCTCCTGGGTGGCCAAGCCCCCCCTCCCCCAGTTAGCCCGTAAGCCCCTTTTGATTCCGCCTAGGCCGGCATATCCCTCCTATGATCATGCCGTGCAATCCCTTTTCTTTACGGTCACAGCATACGCCACCCCTCGCTCGTGCCGTTTGTCCACGACCATTTCGTATTAACTTGTCTTTTTAACTTAACGGTTGTCTCTGAGCTGTAGGCTAACCCTTAGCCTTAATATGTTATCGACCAGGTTGGCGTCCGTGCAGTGCGGGTAGCGAGCCCTGTTGCACGTGCCCGTCATACCTGTCGCTAACCATTTCCATCCTTCTTATCTTTTATTCATTCTTTTTTTCACTTGTTCCTTCATTCGTTGATTCATTTATTCACTTATTCGTTTACTCTTTCATTCATACATTACGCAACTCCTTGTACGGGAGTCGCCTCGGCGACCCATCGGTCCCATAGCCTTTCAATGTTGCTATACTCTACTCGGAACGACTATATTGATAGTCTTCCCATTTCATTGTTGTAACCCATTCATTGTTTCATTGTTGAACGCAAGCTTGTGCCTTAGCACTAGCGTGGAGCGCGGTGCGAGAGTTATCGTATTTTCCATGTTCCTTTCCATATTCTATGCAAGCATACAAGATGGGATTAATCCCTTAGCAAGGTGCGTTGGGTCATTTATTAGCATGTACAGTATTATCGCCTAGCGATTCTCGTGATTGTGTCCGCATTGTTATGTGTCTAGGCTAAGCACAGACGGGTTCATCGGAGCCACCCACCTTAGCGATGTTCGCATCGGCCGAGCGATACTCCGAGCGCGCCTTTGATAGTCTAAGTCTGGATTCATCTTTGACGAGCCATTGTAAGTCTTACATCGATTCGCATCGATACTTCATCGGGTCGACGCAACTCTTCGAGTCGACGGCTCGTTTGAGTCGTTACACTTGCCGTTTGAATCGACGTTCCGCTAGGGCGGAGCGGGTCATTACATATATATGTAAATGGAAGGAAATGAAAAGCATGTGTGAGTGTGTGTGTGTGTGTGTATGAAGTGCTAGTTGGGGAGGAGGGGGATTGAAAACCATCTCAGGAACCACTAACTCAAAACAATTACTCCAACTATAACATATATATACATATATTTTTTTTTCTATAACATATATATACATATACATATACTAAGATATATATATATATATATATATATATATATATATATATATATATATATATATATATATTTATATATATATATATATATATATATATATATATATATATATATATATATATATATATATATATATATAAGGATATAAAGGAAAAATATATATATATATATATATATATATATATATATATATATATATATAAGGATATAAAGGAAAATCCAAATCAAATTCACAACCCAATACATATCAACCAAACTCAAAACCTAAAATCTCAAATACACATCCATACACTGTGCAAACTGGAAATATGGAGGGGGTGTATGTGTGTGTCATGCTCGTGTCCATACCGAAACAAAACTGAAACTGTGTCCAAGTTGTGTCCAAATAGTGCGTATCCGAAACAGTATAGTGTGCGTGTGTGCGGGGTGTGTCGAGCAAACTAGAGACTCGTGTGTCCAACGAGAAGCCTCGTGCTCGTGCCAGGGGTAGCTAGGGTGTTAGGGTATGCGTATAGGACCCTGAGTCGTATCCACGAGTCGCCGTGTCGTGTGTCCACACACGTATCGGGGAGGGGCTGCACGCGCGTGTGCACACGGCCTCATGGGGAGGAGTCAGCCCCAATAGGACATGACACACGCCACCTCGTGTCACTTGCTCGTGTCCATGGATAGCCTAGGTATAGGGCTAAGTGTTGGACACCCTGCCTCGAGTCCATGTGTCCTTGTGTCCGAATTATTAACCCGTGTCAGAGCCAAAAATTATGCGTGTGTACAGCAGGCCGAATCCGTGCGATCTCGATAACTTCCCAACCACTCCATCAAATCACCCAAAATTTTGGGAGCATGATGTCAGGCATAGCCCCCACATGTCCACAAAATTTCTCCCCAAATTGTGTCGTGTCCATCGAGTTATGGCACTCGAGAGGTAGGACAGTGCACTAGGGCTCGTGTTATGTACCCGTGTTCGATTTTAACACAAAAACTGTGCCAAAACAAACTCAGAAGTAGGGTTTTGGAATCCCCTCATATAGAGCTACAAATATATAAAATTAGTTTTAAAAAACAACAACTTTTAATTCTATGAGGTATTTCATCAAACACATGTTACAATACAACGATACGCCTCCGATACATATATCAAATAGACACGAAATCTTACCAAACTACATCTACAGGTCTAGGGTACCTAGATGCATGCTTCTATGAAGAAAAATCAGAATTAAAGTGTTTAGAAGCATTTACCTATTGAGAGTTGGAATATCAATACTAAAGCACTCTAAAATGCCTCGACACCCAAATCCTACGGTCAAATGCCTCCAACTCCTTGCAATCTATCCTCCAGCAACTTTCTCTCCTCCCAAGGATCACAACACAATTCGTTTGGTCCAAATCAGATAAAAGATGAGAAAAATAGGCTACTTTGAGGAAAGTAGAAAATTAGGGTTTGTAAAAGAGGCTTGTTGGCTACAAGTTATGAATATATAGGGGGCGGTTTGGCCGGCCATATGCTACTGCTAGGGTTAGGGTTAGGGTTTAGGTATGGGCCAAAAACTCCACTTAAGTTAATAGAAAGCCTTTTAGCAAAAGCCCAAAAGCAATATATTAAAATAACCTAAAATGAATTCAAAAGTTTCCTAATTAGGACTAAAACTTAAAATTCAACTCTAACTTGATAATTAAGTTTCTAAGGTCATGGTTAGTCTCTAATCATGGTTAGCTAAGGTTAAACTAACTACTAACACAAAAGCACCAATTAAAAATATTATCAAAAATTCAAAATCACACAATTATCAAAATACTCCTAATCTAGAAAAGTGGTAGTGACAAATCTACCCTCCTTAAAATAATTTCATTCTCAAAATTAAAGAAAAACTGAACTGACGAGAAGGATAGAAAAATTATACCTCAAGGCTGAAAAAGATAAGGGTATCGCTCGCGTATCTCATCCTCCCTCTCCAAAGTAGACTCACCTGGAGAGTGATGCCTTGATGCGACGCGAACCAAGGGTACCGTCTGTTTCCTCAGCACCTTCTCCTGTCGATCCAGAATCTCTATAGGCTGTTCTGGATAACTAAGAGTAGGGTCCACCTCGATCTCGGAATAATCTAGTACATGTCTGGGATCTACCACGTACCGTCTCAACTGCGACACGTAAAATACGTTATGGACGCCCTCCAATGCCGGTGGCAAGTCTAGCCTTTATACCATATCACCGACTCTCCAGCTGATAACGAAAGGTCCGATGAAATATGGGCTAAGCTAACCACCTCCACCAAAGTGAATAGTGCCTCGTGTCGGAGATATCCTCAGGAACACCAGATCTCCAACCTAGCACAAATATGGTCTTAAACTAAACTATAACAATCACATGATCAGACAAAATTGCAAAATAAACAAAATCCTAATCCTAAGTCTAAGCTTTACCTCAAACTCCAAAGGTCTCCGGTGGCTATCGGCACAATGCCTCTGTTTGTCCTGCACCACGTGAAGTCGATCTCTGATGATCTTCACCTTCTCGGCTGCGTCCACAACCATCTCAGGTCCCAATAAAGCTCGCTCTCCTACGTCATCCCACGATAAGGGAGTACGACATCCACGCTCGTACAACGCCTCGAATGGTGACATCTCAATGCTAGCCTGAAAACTATTGTTGTATGCAAACTCCACCAAGTGCAAATGATCCTTCCAGGAACCTCCAAAATCTATGATACAAGTTTATAGCATGTCCTCGAGTGTTTGAATAGTCCTCTCTAATTGTTCGTCCGTATGAGGGTGGTATGTAGTACTAAATTTGAGCTGAGTACTGTGGACACACACAAAAAGAAGAAGAAGCACTGTCTTTTCTTATTGGCGCAAGGAACCACAAATCTAGTACGCCTGAGAGATCCTGCACTGAGAATCTGTAACACCCACTTTTCTAAAACAAGGATCATTTTGAACTTTTATAATTTTGATTATTCAATATTAGGATTAAATCATGTTAATGATTTTTGATAAATTTTAATTAATTTAATACTATTTAAAATATTAAAATGTGATTTTAATTGTTACTAATGAAACCCTAGTTTTAATAAGCATAGAGACTAACCATGACCAGGGGAGCCTAGTCATATGATTAGAGTACATTTTATCACTTTTTAGCCTAGGGGTATTTTGGTCATTTTGACAATTTTGTGAAATTGTAATTTGTATTAATTAAATATTGTGCTAATATTTTAGTTAATCCTTAACCTGGAAGTTTAACCTAATCTAGATTAGTCTTGAGGTTAGAATCATGATTAGAACATTCCTACTATGTGCCAAGATTAGAAATATCTAGATATTATGATTAGTAGGATATTTTGGTTAGATATTAATAAAGGTAAACCCTAGTTGTAATATGAGCCAGAGATTGAACTTGATTTACATAGAATGAAGCTTAGCCACACATCTATCATTGCCAAAACCCTAATAATCCTATAGTTGGCCAGCCACATAGTCCCTCCCCCTCCTATAAGTATCAACCTATATTGTTCTTGCCTCTTTTTAAATACCTACAAAGAAACCCTAATTAGTTCTTCCTCAAATTTTACCCCATGCTCAAATCAACCCCAAATTGATCCAAATCAATTGCATACCCTCACGTGTAGTGCACCGTCCCGCTCAGTCAATCGGAGGAATTGAAACGCTAACGGCGTTCGGACTTAGCCTTGCAACGGCTACTCGGAGACATCGCTCGTTGGAGGCGACCGCTCGCTCAGGTGGGGTAGTTTCGGTGAACTTGCCTCATCTTTGCCTTTACATAATAATACGCATGTTTTCAACTTGCACAAGTAGGCTTAATAATAAAAGAGATGAATCCACATAGCTAAAAGGAATAATCCCGACAGGTCGAAATGAGTTAGAACATGAAAAAAGGTCCAACGGTCGGCTTAGAGTTGGTGCACGGCATGCTTTGAAAATGACACTCGGTCCTTCGTCCCGTGGCTTGGGAGAAGGAAAGTTGGTCTTCGACACGAAGTTATGAAATAGCCTAAGTCATAGGCGTCGCCTGCGTGAATGCTTGTTAAAGCATGCACGATCCCGTCGAATTGTCCCGCCACTTGAGTTGGCCTAAGTCATAGGCGTCGCCCGCATAAATGCTCGACAAAGCATACACGTTTCCATAACGCAAGGCTTGGCATAGCCTTTGCTCGTCCCTTGAGTCAAGTTATAGGCTCGATTAAGTTACGCAAAGTTACGCCGATCGACCTAAGTCATTTCTAGTGCTGTCCCGCTCTTTCTGCGGTTGTCAAGTTAAATAGTCCCACGATCCCAAGGCCCGTCATATGAAGTATGACTTGGGCGATAGCGTCACATAAATCGGAAGTCGGTTTGAGACATGATGGCACGGTCCTAGAGTTTTAAGGCATGGGCCACGGTTGATTCATTGAGTTTGGAAAGTGTTGCAAATAGTTGTTCTTGAGTTGAGTAAAATGATAGGGCAAAAAAGAAGAATGCTCGCGACTACGGGTCGTCGAGGCAAGATCTCAGAGGTGAGACGTATTGAACTTGGCCCTGAAAGAGATGATGACACTAGAGGTGGAATGATTGTGTGAGACGTCAGTTGAGTCGAGTCTTGCATGGTCATGGACAACTTGTCGACAAGGTAGAGTTTCCTCGAACGGTAGCCCGACGGAAGGGGACCGGTTATTGAGAAGCAGCACAAGCACATGCTGGATGACCGCACAAGTTAGCGCAGAGGCTTGCCAGCGGGGCTAGCTACCCACCTGGCAAGGGCGGCCGCCTAACAAGCTACAGGAGTCCAGGATGGCTCTGGGAGTCAGTGACCAAATCATATAGATGAGTCGGCATGGCGGCAATCCGTGTGTGTGCCTTTGGATTGAGTTGAGTTGTTGAATGTGTGTACAATTAGAATACAATGTTTGGTCCTAAGATGTGGCATCAACATAGGCGACGTGCTTCGGTACGAGATGTGGCGTCGAGTCTAATGTTGTCAGCATATAAGTTGCATAGTTTGGATGTGAGTTGTCCTGAGTCTAAGTCAGGAAAGGCCGCAAGGCAAAGTTGGTCGAGTGATACTTAACCCACAAGTCTTGATTGGGTCAGTTGATGATTTGGTAGCAAAGGGCCGCGAGGCGGCGATATGGTCGAGTCGCACGTAGTTGCGAGGCACGACACAAAGGATTTATAGCACGGTCACAAGGGAATGGAGCCTCATCGCGTAGTTGCGTCTCTGATTTTGGCCGAAAGACAAGCACGACTTGATAGGTTAACGTTGTTTGAGTCGACATTGTTGTTGCAAGCACGGGATGGTCTGAAGACACAAATAGACAAGGCGTCGGTCATAAAACTGATCCTAAGGCAAGAGTAGAAAGACAATACAAAAAGGGGACTATGTTGCACAAAGTAAAGTAAACGTGTTGGTTTTGTATGGGTTGGCGAGGAGCTCATTCCACCAGTACAGTTGAGTACTGACACCCACATAGTTTACATGTGCAGGCACAGGTAGAAGCTCATGGCGCGGGGCTCGCTTGGATGCGTCGAGGCATGGAGTTCCTTGGCGACTCGAAGCGTGCAGCCGTATGGAGTAAAGACTTATACAGGACATAATGTATGGACATCGCCTTTCGAAGCTTCCACTGGATCAAGACTTGTAATTGAGAGATGAGAGAGAGCTGAGTGAACTTGTAAAATGTGAGAAGAGTGAGCTTGAGTGATTGTAATTTTGGCCTTGCGCCCCTAATGTAATCGTTGTTTCAATATCAATAAAGAGCTTCTTTGAATAACTTGTGTTTTGATTCAAATTTTTGCTGCTATTATTCAATGTCTCTGCATGGGACTTCTGTACGAAGACCCCGTTGCAGCCGCTGAAATCGGCCGTTATGGAACCCGCCTTGTACGAGCGCAATCTAGGCTCGTGCGGTATCACGCCTTAGCGAGGACGATCGCTCCTACGGGAGCGGGGCATGACATAATGGTATCAGAGCACGGCTTTACGTCCTTGGACTATCGATTGAATTCTTTAACTCGTTGTTTCCGCAAACTCTGTTGCTTCCACAAGTTGATATTGTTGGTGCGCACTCTCTCAATTGTCCCACGAGATGTCCATACAATAAGTCTAACTATTTTGTAAAACGTAGGAGAACAGTTTTCGATAAAACAAAAAGATAGTTGCGTAAGCACGGTTGGCTAAGTCAGGCTGGGCATATACACCAAGGATTGCGTCGACCTTAGAAAAGTCGAGTGCGGGAATTGAATAGTGTCGAGCAAGAATGAGTTGAACACGATTGAGTAAAGTGAGTCGACTATCGATAGGGGTGCTATCGAGCGACGATAACGTCGATGCGATATAGATGAGCGTGCTTGGAATTCGAGGAATGGTTCGAACAGAAAATTTGAAGAAGTCGATTTTGATTCGAATGATAAGTTGGGGATTTGTTGAATGACTTCATCCCTGAGTGGTGTATGCGATAGCCTCAGGGATGTCGATCGATTGATAAAGGAATGATGCGAATTGAGGAAATATGTTAGTCGATGACTTAAGATAAACGGATGAACGATACGTGAATTTAGTTTGAGGAAATTGATATCGTGAATGATTCGAGGGATAACGATTAAACTTGAATTTGAATGTCGAAGAGATTATCTAGTTGGACGATAGCATCATTCGCACGACTCGAAATTTGTTGCAAAGGAAGATCGTCAAATTACGCATATCGTCGATGGTATTGAGGCGTATCAAAGATCGATATACGATAATTCGGAGGTAATCTGACTCGGCAAAAGACGATCGTGCAAGTGTTATTGTTCAGTTGGATGTCATACTTAGGATTCTGATGCGGATGAATGTTGGATGAAAATGAAAGTGTCTTGATGGTTACGCGGATAACCACAGCGTCGACATTCTTATCTTGTGCGAGCGCAACTCTAGCCTCGCACATGCGTTGCGTCGGATTTGAGGCGATCGTTCCGCGTGAGCGCTGACAGGGTGATTCATGTCGCAGGAATGATCGAACTCGGAAAATTAGGACGCGGCAACTTTGATTGTCTCGACTTGTCGGTTTGATGCGAAGGAAAATTTAAGAATGTTTAGACTTGCGATTGATGAATAAAATAACTTGAGGATTGAGTAGGTCCAATCCGCGCATCGAAAATGAATTAGTTTAGACGCAAAACAAGAGTTACGCCCCGATGAGGATAATTATTCCGCAGGAGCGTGCATGGTGATTCATGCCTACCGTGGATAATCTAACTCACGTGAGATCGGGGCGCAACGTATTGTTAAGTCAGACGACCTTATGATCGTTTGCGTGAATTGGGATAGATGACTTAGAGAGTATGGAATGCGAATTATGGTTTAGCGATGAATTATGTCGTAGCGTGTTTGACTTAGAAGGATTGATAGGCGGATTACATCGAACGTGTTCGAAGAGATAGACTATACAAAACGGCTTGAGGAACGAGCGATATTGATATGTCCTGGAATTGGTCGAACTTGAATTATCGTAGGATGGCTTTGCTGAATGACTCAGACCCCGTGCGACGAATATTAGGATGTGCGTAGGAAATCGATGCTCGATGTTTAGAAATCGGAGTGATGCAAGCTTGGGTAGAAAACCCCCGTACTATCAACTTGGTTTGACCTTAGGATGGGGTCAGTGTTGATATTGTTGTTTGGGAACTATGATTCCAATACTGACGGAAAGACATAGCCTAGCGGTTAGGCAGACGTCCGAGTGCGAAGTGGTAGGATTGTGGAGGCACCACTCATGAGGCTCGGTTGACATGCATGTATATCAAGGACGCTTGAATACGTGCACGATCCGACTCGAGTGGTGATGGCGGGATTCGCTATCACGAGGCTTGGTTGAAATACATGTATTTTGGGGACGCCTAAGATATGTGCACGATCCATACTAAGTGATACATTGAATCGAGTGAGACTTGAGGAATGGGAAAGTGTCAAGGATTTTGAGATCGTGAGTTTAGAAGAAAAGATTGATAGTAGCCCGAGCGTGGCTCGGATTGAGGAAACGCATAGGCGTAGTGTGTGCGAGAGTTCTTGAATGTTGATTAAAGTGATAAGTTGATAAGTCTACTCAGTTAGTTTCGAGGACGAAACTTTTCCTGAGTGGTGTATGATGTAGTGCCCCGTCCCGCTCAGTCAAAAGGAGGAATTGAAACGCTAACGGCGTTCGGACTTAGCCTTGCAACGGCTACTCGGAGACATCGCTCGGTCGAGGCGACCGCTCGCTCAGGTGGGGTAGTTTCGGTGAACTTGCCTCATCTTTGCCTTCACATAATAATACGCATGTTTTCAACTTGCACAAGTAGGCTTAATAATAAAAGAGATGAATCCACATAGCTAAAGGGAATAATCCCGACGGGTCGAAATGAGTTAGAACATGGAAAAAGGTCCAACGGTAGGCTTAGAGTTGGTGCACGGCATGCTTTGAAAATAACACTCGGTCCTTCGTCCCGTGGCTTGGGAGAAAGAAAGTTGGTTTTCGACACGAAGTTATGAAATAGCCTAAGTCATAGGCGTCGCCTGCGTGAATGCTTGTTAAAGCATGCACGGTCCCGTCGAATTGTCCCGACACTTGAGTTAGCCTAAGTCATAGGCGTCGCCCGCGTAAATGCTCGACAAAGCATGCACGTTTCCATAATGCAAGGCTTGGCATAGCCTTTGCTCGTCCCTTGAGTCAAGTTATAGGCTCGATTAAGTTAGGCAAAGTTACGCCGATCGACATAAGTCATTTCTAGTGCTGTCGTGCTCTTTCTGCGGTTGTCAAGTTAAATAGTCCCACGATCCCAAGGCCCGTCATATGAAGTATGACTTGGGTGATAGCGTCACATAGATCGAAAGTCAGTTTGAGACACGATGGCACGGTCCTAGAGTTTTAAGGCACGGGCCACGGTTGATTCATTGAGTTTGGAAAGTGTTGCAAATAGTTGTTCTTGAGTTGAGTAAAATAATAGGGCAAGAAAGAAGAATGCTCGCGATTACGGGTCGTCGAGATAAGATCTCAGAGGTGAGACGTATTGAACTTGGCCCTGTAAGAGATGATGACACTAGAGGTGGAATAATTGTGTGAGACGTCAGATGATTCGAGTCTTGCATGGTCATGGACAACTTGTCGACAAGGTAGAGTTTCCTCGAACGGTAGCCCGACGGAAGGGGACCGGTTCTTGAGAAGCAGCATTAGCATGTGCTGGATGACCGTACAAGTTAGCGCAGAGGCTTGCCAGTGGGGCTAGCTACCCACCTGGCAAGGGCAGCCACCTAACAAGCTAATGGAGTCCAGGATAGCTCTGGGAGTCAGTGACCAAATCATATAGATGAGTCGGCATGGCGGCAATCCGCGTGTGTGCCTTTGGATTGAGTTGAGTTGTTGAATGTGTGTACAATTAGAATACAATATTTGGTCCTAAGATGTGGCATCAATATAGGCGACGTGCTTCGGCACAAGATGTGGCGTCGAGTCTAATGTTGTCAGCATATAAGTTGCATAGTTTGGATGTGAGTTGTCCTGAGTCTAAGTCAGGAAAGGCCGCAAGGCAAAGTTGGTCGAGTAATACTTAACCCACAAGTCTTGATTGGGTCAGTTGATGATTTGGTAGCAAAGGGCCACGAGGCGGCGATATGGTCGAGTCGCACGTAGTTGCGAGGCACGGCACAAAGGATTTATAGTACGGTCACAATGGAATGGAGCCTCATCGCGTAGTTGCATCTCTGATTTTGGCCGAAAGGCAAGCACGACTTGATAGGTTAACGTTGTTTGAGTCGATATTGTTGTTGCAAGCACGGGATGGTCTGAAGACACAAATGGGCAAGGCGTCGGTCATAAAACTGATCCTAAGGCAAGAGTAGAAAGACAATACAAAAAGTGGACTATGTTGCACAAAGTAAAGTAAACGTATTAGTTTTGTATGGGTCGGCGAGGAGCTCATTCCACCAGTACAATTGAGTACTGACACCCACATAGTTTACATGTGCAGGCACAGGTAGAAGCTCGTGGCGCGGGGCTCGCTTGGATGCGTCGAGGCATGGAGTTCCTTGGTGACTCGAAGCGTGCAGCCGCATGGAGTAAAGACTTATACAGGACATAATATATGGACATCGCCTTCCGAAGCTTCCACTGGATCAAGACTTGTAATTGAGAGATGAGAGAGAGCTGAGTGAACTTGTAAAATGTGAGAAGAGTGAGCTTGAGTGATTGTAATCTTGGCCTTGCGCCCACAATGTAATCGTTGTTTCAATATCAATAAAGAGCTTTTTTGAATAACTTGTGTTTTGATTCAAATTTCTGCTGCTATTATTCAATGTCTCTGCATGGGACTTCTGTGCGACGACCCCGTCGCAGCCGCTAAAATCGGCCGTTATGGAACCCGCCTTGCACGAGCGTAATATAGGCTCGTGCGGCATCACGCCTTAGCGAGGACGATCGCTCCTACGGGAGCGGGGCGTGACATCACGTACAGTAGAGAAGACCATTGGAGGCTAGCTAGCAAGGTTTGAAGGTATTATGACCATAGCAAATCGAGGAAGACATCAATTCTATGCTCTTGACATTAAGATTCCAACTCTCAATAGGTAAACCCCTTTAAACCCATTAAAACCCTAATTTTTCTTCATAGATGCATACATCTAGGTACCATACCCTTGTAGACCAAGTTTGGTAGGATCTCGTGTCCATTTAGTATGCGTATCGGACACGTATCGATATTTTTAGATAGGTATTCGATAAAATGTCACTGTAGATCTTTTCTTCTTATTTTCTACAATAAATTAAAAGTTTGCATAGCCCTTAGCATGTTGATCACGAATCACTAACTTTGAGCACGATTTGGGATTATGTCCGTGTCTAAATTGGACACACACACGCTGTACGATATCTCGTACGCGTGTCCTGCTGCCACACTGCTATTTCTCTTGACACAGACCAATAGGACACACGCCACTTGGTGGACACCTTGGGGCAGTGACTGTCAGGTCATCCCTAGAGTCTCACACGACCTTGTGTTATATCGAACATGAAATCCGACCTACACTTGTTCTTTACTGAACTGAGCCTCCAAGTATCGAGCTACTGATACGTGCTCGACACGCGAGCATGTTTCGTGGTGGACACGATTCAAGCTGTCCACCCTCTAGCCCTATATCCCCTTTAACCCTAGACATGGCCACGTGGACACTCGAGTACTGTGTCATGTCATTTTTGACACGACATCTAAGCACGACACTTGCTTTTACACTATGCATTGTCACGTTTGTTCTCGGGTTTTTGACACAATTTTGGGACACGTTTTGGACATACACTTGACATGTTGTACACTAACACGTTGACACATATATGATTTGCATTACCCCCATGTTTTCATATGTAGTTCGAGAAGTATATGCATGTATCAGTGGTTCTTCAAAATGTTGAGATGTAATCTCAGTTTTAATTTGGTTTTGTGGATGTTTTCATTTGGGTTGATTCCAGTTCAATGCATTCTCTTTTGATTTAGTTTGTAAACGTTTAAATGATTTTGGTTTCAAAATGTTTGGGTTTCGAATTTTCATTCCTAGGTTTTAAAACTGTGAAACTTGTTTAGATTTTAGTTATTGTTTTATTCTCATGATTTAATCCTGAGTTCCTGTGAAATTTGGTTAACCATTGTTTTCGAAATGTTAGTTTTGATATTATTTCAGTTCAGTAGATATTCACAGGATTGATTGATGGGTTTGTGAACTTGGTTTCAAATTACTGAGTTCGATATATGAACATGTAAACTGAAACATTACTTGATGATAAACTAAGTTGATAATTGGATGGGGTTTGATGTTAACTAAATATGAATTGATGTTCACTGATTAACCTGTAAACTGAAATTGAATGTAAACTGAGTTAAATAAAATGAATGTTTGAAATGGTGAATACCTAAGAATCGAGAATTATTGAGTTGGTTTCATTCGAATTACATGTTTCCAGTTAACTGTCAACTTGAAACATTGGGATTGAGTTTTGATTGGATAACATATAACTGAGTTTTCGAAATAGGGTACTTAAACCTGAGATTGAAAACAGAATATGGGATTTGAATCATAGACTGATATTGGGTTTTGATATGCTAAACTAAGTTGTTGTAGAAGCATGGAAAAGAACAGAAAAGTCCATGCGGCTCAAAACAGAGGGAGTCTTATGCGGTTCAAAGAATCTCTCAGAGCTTCATGCGGCTCAAGAGTCCCCTAGAGCTTCATGCGGCTCAAAAGTCCCCAATATAGCCATGCGGCTCGGGTAAAAGCCACGTGGCCTTATGAGGTTCGCCTCTACAGCTAGCCATCAAGCAGCGGCCTCATTTAATGCTCTGACGCAACAAGGCAGCTCTGACATAAAGGAGAATTGACAGCTCTGACATAAAGCTGCAATGATGTCTCTGACATAATGGCGTGCTCCTAGGGAAACAAAGAAAATCTCTATAGCTGGTACGATACACCAAAATTCCAAAGCCCTTCATGCGGATCGCTTCAAGGTCTTCCATGCGGCTATGAACACGTGGCCACCCTTATGCGGTTCAGTTGGAGGCCATCCCCATGCGGCTGCTACTCTTATGCGGCTCGGATCATAGGGGGCCATCCTCATGCGGCTCAGATTCTGGAAGGCCACACCCATGCGGCTTTAATACGTAGCCATCCTTATGCGGTTCAGTTGGAGGCCACCCCCATGCGGCTACTATTTTCATGCGGTTCGGATCATGGGGAGCCACCCTCGTGCGGCTCAAATTTTCGAGGTCATACCTATGCGGCTACCACCCTCATACGGCTCGGATCATGGGAGGCACCATCATGCGGCTCAATTACCAGATCACACGCATGCGGCTCTGTCAGGACACCCTGTCTATGCAGCTCGCGGTTAGGACACGTGGCAGAAGATTAGTTAAGACTTAATCCCTCGCGTTCCTACGGCTCGCAGCATAATGACGGTTAGACACGTGGCACAAGATCAACCAAGATTTACCCATCCGGATTTGTTGCTATCAACAAATCACAACAATCAGATTTATTGTAATCATCATAATTACCCAGATCAATTTCCAATAAATGGTGCAGATTTGTTGCAATCAACAAAAAAACAAGATCAAGGCAAATCTTAACCAATACTTAACCGCCCACTGTTAAAGGGGCAATCATTGCAAACCCTACTTATCACACCCCACTCTTATAAATAGCAAGGTGCCATTCCCTTGGAAACCCTGGACACACAGAAAGAAAAAGGCACAGAGAGAGCGATGACGCACAGAAGAATCTTCCCACACATCCCAAGAGCATTTTTTCATCAGAACCAAGGCTACGTTCGATCATCCAAGGAGTAAGGCAGAGTTGATAGCACTCTCCCGAGCCTCTACCGTTACCCTCCAGAAAAAATAAACAATTGTACTTAGATTGCTGTACCTATATTTTCGTCCCTAGGCACTCTTTGTACGAGCGAGTTTGTGTTGTGAAGTAAAAGTCCAGTCCTCCCATAAAACTTTTTTGTTCTTTTATAATCAATGACAAACACGATGGCGACTCTGCTGGGGACTAACTTTTCTACGGCTGAGGAGTTCATGACGCAATCAGACGCAGCCAAACTTGGCACCACTCAACAGATGCTGGTCGCCCGGTTCAACCAGCAGGCATTTAAAGAAATGCTCTCCAACGGGAGCGCTGGCCTGGTCCAGCGACGAGCCCGTACAAAGAAGGCCCGCAGGGAGTGGAGTCCCAAATCATTCGCTCCTCCCCAAGCTCTCGAAGAAGTACTCTCTATTGCCCAAGACGCGGAGAAGTCTTGCAGGCGACCCCACTTCAGACCATAGAGGACTCTGTTGTCCCCAAGTCCGGCAGAGGAAAACACTACGATGCTAGACTTGCAGGGGCAAAGGGTAAATCTACACGGTCCAGAAAGAAGCCACAGAAGGGCACTAGCCGCATGAAGACTCATGCGGCCACAAAGGCCAGCCGCAGACAGAAGGCTCATGCGTCCAGAACAGCCAGCCGTATGGAGGAGGCTCATGTGGCCACCATGACTTCCAGCCACATGGAAGAGGCCCACGCGGCCACTACAGCTCCCAGCCATATGCAAACTGCTAGCTACATGTGGACTGCTTATGCGGCCACAAATGCCAGTCGCATGCAGGTAGGCTATGCGACTAAAAATCTCAGCCGCAGGCCATCTGCTTCATGCGGCTCGGGCTCAGTCTTGACCCCAGATGCTCTCATGTGCCAGTGGCTGCGGACTCCCGGGCCCACAAAACAAGTGACTTGTGCAACGTGATTCTTCACAAACGCAAGAAAAGATACGAAGGCTTGGTGTGCAGAGAGTCCTTACATGGACATCACTGCACTCAAGTTATTGTCAACTGCTGCTGCAGCAAGGCGGCCACACAAGAGGACCGACGATCCGTCTTCCAACGACTGTAACACCCATGCTTAAAAGACGAGGTGCTTCTCGTCGCCTCCTGCAATTCTGCTCAGAAGATCCCTGGCAGCGGGAGAGGGAAGAAAACAAATGTCTCCAGCCCAAAAATCTCAACCAAGAAACTCCCTTCTAAGCGGTTTTCCACGACCGTCACGGGAGGAGTTTTCCAAGGTACTCGCTTAAAGACAAAATCTGCCACACTTGGAGATTCGTCGTCCACATCTCTGGGAGGCGCTGGAGCCGGGGGTAGCACTCCTCCAAACATCTACAACAATCCGGTGTTCTAAGAAGATAATCCAGGGGAAACGGTTCCTCCAACAGATGCAGCAGGTTCCGACGTCCCCGAGGACGTCCACAACTCTCAAGATGAGGCAAGCTCTGAAGCTGGGGGTACCACTCCTTCTAAGTCCGAACCAGAGCAGAACATTCCCACATACCCTGATGACTTCTCTGTACAAGGGTATGACTCAGAGGGCGCGTCCTCCATCGTTCCTTCTATCTCTCCTCATATAAGGACGGTGTTCATGATGGACAACAACCAAGATGGTCCCAGTGATCGCCAACACATCGACACTCTGGAGGCCATACTGCATACCTTGGTCAAGTCCGTGGACGAGATCAAAGCGGCCGTTCCAACTCTGCAAGGAAAAACACTTGGCCAAACAAATGTGGGACCCACGGTCAATGCTATCACGCCCCGATCCCGGAGGATCGAAAACTAGCCACTGGACGTGATGCCGTAAAAGTCTAGATTGCACTTGTACAAGGCAAAACCATTACAGTTCCTGGTATATTCTCAGAAAATATCTAGAATGCTGTAAAACCAAGCAGATAAATTGAAGTCACACTAGATATGAAGAAATATATCTCTTTATTGATAATCATAATGGATTACAAGACTTGCAGCAGAATACAGAGTTTACAACTAATTACAAGACTCTTGAATAGCCAACTGAATGTACACACTTGCCCTTTAGGCTACAACTGAATATACCGACTTCTTTACATGACTTGCCAATTTGGCTACAATCTCACTGGTACAACTGAGTTCCACTGTTACATACATTATGTCCAAAAGACATCGTCTTGAAAGAAGAGCTTCTGCATACCCATCCGATTCATCGATGCCAAGCACTGATTCACAGGATTTCCCCTAAGCAAACACCTGTAATATTACCCACAACGTGGGTCAGTACATCATCAATGTACTGGCGAGCGGTGCTGGCCCAACTCACCTAAGAAGACAATACTAAGTAATCATGTTATAGTACATTATTAACAGTGGTATTTTTTGTTGCCTTAGGGTCAATTTCATGTTATAGCCGACAAGAAGTAAAGCATGCAAATCTCATAGCCAACATAATTTAAAGCATACTGTTATCACCCTTTGGTGATTTCTTACCCACGGTCGTGTAGCCATCCTTGTACATTTATAATACTTACTCTGCCTGCACAAGACATTATTAGAAACAATATCATGATTCGATATAAGTATCACCGTTCAAGTGATTCTTACCAACAGCCGACATCCTTCCCTGTATTTGAGTAATAACTTACTCTGCCTGCATAAGACATCATTAGCACGGACCTATCTATATGAAGATCACTGGCGACACGCCATCTTGGACCGTCTTACTAGTACAACGGCGCCCTTTCAGTGCAAGTAGCTAGCCTCACTGCAAGTCCCGTTTACCGATGCCAGTACGTCGGCGTAATCCTTGTTCCCCCTAGGATGAACCGGGTTCCATGGCCCAGGAATACCGTTCGAAGAACCACCTTGTCGACAAGTTGTCTATGACCATGCAACTATATGCAACTTATCTAAGAAGAAAACATATAATGCATGATAAGGAAAACTAAGTAATTCAGCCACCATTCTCATTCGTATTGCCATCTTGCCTTGAGCCAACGCTAACATTATCATCTGCCCAATCTAGGGTCTTAGCGTAATCAACATTCTACATCAACGACGGGATAATAGAATGTTGTTACCCAATCTCTTTGCCACAACTTTGATACCATACATCTTTCCAACCAACTCAAGGTACTCACCGCCCAATTCCTGGGACTTAGCATCTTGTTTAGCATACGTTCATTCGAATGCATTTCAAGCATACTCACTGCCCAGTTCATGGGTCTTCACATATGTTTTACCATCTATTCATTGAGCCAAAGCTCGATATTCTCACCGCCCAAGTATTTGGGACTTTGCCTTCACCTGTCATATAATTCATCGCAACAACGTACAAGCATACAATTCATCCAGCCACAATAGTTTACGTTCAGGTGATTATTATCTTTCCTTATCTTTCTGAATTCCATGCAAGGTGTTATTGAGCAATTCAACAAGAAACATAGCATACTATCCTTATTTTAAGCATGTAGCTAAAGGATCTTTGAAGGGTTCAACACTACTCACATTTATAGGACGATTCCCACCATGATCGCATAGCCTTCCAAGCGATCCCTCGTATAATCCCAAGTCCAACAAGGCTTCATCGAACCAACCATCCATCATAAGGCATCTTGCGGGTCGGGTGACTACAATATATACCACTCAGAAAAAGTTTCGTCCTCGAAACTTAAAACAAAACTCATCTCCAAAACTTCAACCAACTTTTCATGAAACTTCTCAACAATCAACTTACACCATTTAATATTTCTCCGTAATCTCTCGATTGATTTTCAAGTAATGTACCGTCTCGTTACAGCATCTCAATTGATTCAAAATAGTTTATCATCTTTGATCTATCCTCCGACACTCGTGCAAAATCCTTAGCACATAATAATCCTTCCTGTGGGTTCGTTTGAATTCAGCATACCACTTAGTTGTAATCATACACATATTTTAGGCATCCCCGAAATACATGCACTTCAGCTAAGTTCAGTGATAGAGAAAACGAACGAGCTACGGTATACCTTCCTTTTTTCGAACATCAGTAATTCTCTACGAGCATTTCGTATAATCCCACTTGTTTATTCAATATCCCAACCAACTAATAACACAATAGATGTTACCAATTCCAACTCGAGAAATTTTTTCCACAATCGATCCAAAATTTTCCAAAGCATTCCGACTTAGATGTATCAAGTATTCCTTTCAAGTTTGTCATCCATGCCACCAAAGTTGATAAAACCTATTGCCACATTTTATTTCGATACCCCGATTCTCGTCGATCAAATCTTGTACTCGTTATCGTTCGTATCCATACACTTTGTTTGTGTCTCATAAATTTCTCGATCACGATCCATCCATCAAATTGTACCATCATTCCATTCTAGCAACATTTTTCGCTGTACCCAAATATATTCTCTTATTGATCAAGCCAACATATTATCCTTTCGCATAAGCAACTCTTGTATTCCAGCAACATTAATCCTAAGGGTCATTCATATTCACATTCGCTCTCGTCGATCTCGGCTACATACACTATCCCATTTTGTCGTTACACTTATTCTCAATTCTGATCTGATCAATAAAATTATCCCAACTGTCTTAAGGCACTACCATCAATTTTCGTAGCTCAATATCGATCAACCAAATCCAGCCAGTTCTAACAATTTCTGACGTTCCAATAAGGCAACCAAATTTCGAAACCAACATGATCCATCATCCCATCCAATATTATAACATCAAATTTCCCAATATCTATTCCATTCTGAAGCCTACCTTCCAACATATCTTACTCATTCCGACTATACACACGCAACATCAATAGGGACATCCTTCTCCCAATTGTGCAACTAAGGCCATGCATCTCATGTGGAGTAGGATATTGGCTCCTTACCTTCTCTCAAGTTTCTCTTACAATTGGTTGGTTATAAAAACAATAGCAGCAGCAGAAGAAACCTGATCATGAAACAGATATTGACAAGGTCAACTTTTGCTTGCTTGCATAGGCTATATATACAATCTATCATTATTACAAGGAATAAGAAATTACTTTCTTTTCTGTAGGAAACTACGGCACATAACCGTGTTGAAGACTTGCTCTGGAGACGTTAATGCCCGTCTGGAGCTTATTCTTCTCAGCGTGCACCGAGAGAACCTAAATTAATAATGGCAATAACATTAAACAGAAATAGTGCGTGAGCAATAATATAAATTTGTTATTGGTGGTGAGGTATGCATGTGGGGAGAACGCATCTAATATCAATCAAACTATTTGGCCACTTGCTGCAGTAGCAACAGGTAGTTACTGGACTTGAACTTATTTCTTAATATATTACAATAGTCGGTTTACCAGGTTTGACTAAAAATGATGCTCAAGTTCTAGGACACTATGAATCTTGAGATGTGAAACCATGAAGTTATCTACTCCTATGTTTCTTTTTATAGTTGAAAAGGATGGTGTGGTATCTGGTGATTCATCACAAACCTCTCATGATCTGATTCTTTTGATTTTCTTGAATGGATTAAGTAGGCTATGCCTTTTCTTTCTTTTTGGTGTTTTAGGCTATATGCGATTACAACAAGAAGTCAAATATGTTGCTTTATTTTCTTAAATTACAAGACTTGAAAGAAAGAGTAGTGCATATTTGCCTCCTATTTTCCTTTTCTTCTTGTGCAATAATTTAAGTTTGACATGTCTCCAAAATTTGTTGGATATTGACTAGACAAAATTATTATGACTGGACGATTAATCAGAGTGCCATCATAGCATGTTAAAGCTTTCAGCTATTTTAAGGTTCCACACACATGATCTAGGTGGCTACTGGGCTGTTTTTGTCTCAAATGTATTTTATTATCGAACTGCTTGAATATGCTATAGTTTCCTCTAGGTTCTGCTAGTAGTATTTAATTTTTCATTTGAAGTTAGACTTAAAGGTCTGTGTACATCTTGACCCTCAACCCCCCATTACTCGGATTAGGAGCTTGTAACACTGTGATGTCAAAGTAAAACTGAAGTTATATTATGCATTAATAGCCACAACTTTATAGTCAATATTTCAAATCATTGTAATAAATGATTCAAAGTTTCGCAATAAAAGGGAAACAACTGAAGATATAGATATATCGATACAAATGAGCATAAAGGTATCTAGATGAAAGAGGTTGTAACCAAAAAAGGGTGTCCCGGTGCAAGAATAGTCTTATTGCTGGGGCTGAGGAAGGTTGAAACTAAAAATAAATTGATCACACGATACTCCACCAATGTTTCATCTAGTGTGGATTCCTGTAACATTTAACTTTGTGAATAACTTTGTGAATAACCTATCGTCCCTGGAATAACTTTTAGTTGTACATTTATTGAAAAATTCGTTGAATTCTATGAAAGAAAGAACTTATTTAAGTAGCTAATTTAATGCACTTTCATCTGACATCTTTAATCAAGCTGATACACACAGTAAGGGATTTAGTCTAATTTATACTTTTTTTCTTCTTCACAAAATGCTTGTGAGTATCCTATAAAGCATCACAAATAAAATAAAATGCATGCAGAGAATTGAAATAGGAAATATATCAACAAAAGCAAAGAGAAGATAAATATATGGAAAAGAAAGAAAGAAAAAGACTCTTTTTTATGTCTGATGAACTTGTTTATCAATATATGGACTAAAATATGATGAACTTGTTTATCAATATATGGACTAAAATCTGATAAACTTTTTTATGTCTGGGTATATGGTTATGAGATTTGGAATACATGCAAGGCCGTATAGACAACAGATGAGAATCTAATGTGAATATGGACACACTCATTCACATATTATTTTCAGACTGACATAATTGGAGACATATGTATTGTTTTATCGGTTTGTGGGAAACAAAATATTTAAGTTTAAACTAAATAACTAATTAGGAGTTCTTTTGAAAAGAGAGTGTTTTCATGTATGTATGTAGCATGCATGTATGCTTTTTTTTTATATATATTTCAGAGTAAATTAACCAATCTTCCTTCGGTTCTGCAGCAAGCTTTGACTTTAGTCTTTGTAGAGACTAAACGAGGAGCGGATGCATTAGAATACTGGTTATGTCAGAGTCAATTTCCAGCAACTAGCATTCATGGTGACAGATCGCAGCAGGTAACTACAGTTATTTACTAGATACATTAGTATCTTTGCTCTGTTAATTGTCTCTGCAATGAACTCAAAATATAGTTTCAGCTTTCAAACATGAATTTTAATTCACATATTAAATATTATCCTATATTCTGTACTAGAGGTGCTTACTGATTTATACTTTCGCTTGTGCTCTTGATCCTTGTAGATCTTTGTTGGTTCTGGTGCAAGTATTTTTCTCTAATTAATTAGATAAATCAACATACTCATAGATATTCTCTCTTATTTATTTAGAAAGTGATAGGTCCTTTAGTGGTCCTCATATGCCTTCACATTCGTGTCACCTTATTCAATAACAGTCTTTAATGCTTTCAAGTAAAGAAACTTGCCTTAATAGTATCGAAGTATGATGATATGTTTTATTTAATTTTTTTTATTTATTTTTAATGAAACGGGGACATCATATTAAACTAGAAAACAGAAGGCTCAAGAAGAGCATACAACGGCCACTGGGCCCACGCAGGGGCCCAGCTCTGCCCAAAACTTTTGAAACAGTTCGAAAATAAAAAACAACACACAACGGAAGGAACGAGCGGGAGAGGGGGGTTCGAAGCCAGAGGGGGGGTCGGTCCATGCGCAGAACACGAGGAGGGGGCACGTGGGGACACGCGGGTGGGAGAGCGCGGGTCCCAAGGAGGCGCTTGGGGGGGCGGGCCCAGCGCTGGGCCCGAGAGGAGCGGTCTCGGGCCATCACCCGCTGGAGGGGGAGGGAGGCGCCACCCGGAAGCGAGGGGAACCGCGGCGGCCTGACGGCGGAGAGGCCCACGAGACGTCACCACAGGCGGAGGAGAGGGGCGGAGCTCCGGGGGAGAGCCGCACGGGCCCAGAGGCGACGCCCGAACGAGGAGATCTCCGGCTGGGGAGCCTGGTCGGACGGAGACTGGGCGCCGGGGGTCCAGTGAGAGGGGCTCGACCACCCGGGAGGTAGGGCCTCAGGACGGGGGTCACAACCGGGAGGGGAGCCGGGAGAGACGCCGGAGGAGGCCGAAAACGTGGGCAGAGGCACGTGGGGGGGGCTGGGTCGGCTCACGGAACGCCACCCGAGAGGGGGGGCACGTGGCCAAGCCACGCAAGACCCGAGGGGTCAGGACCCGGCACGGAGCCCAAGGGGGATGGGCGCGTCCCGAGGGTCCTCGGGAGACCTGTGCACATCCAACAAGGCGGCCAGGCGGGGGAGGATCCGCCGGCTGGAAGAGGAAGCGGCGCCGGGGGCGGCAACCCGAAGGCGCTGGAGAAGGAGGCTCCGGAGAATATCCCACGGGAAGGGGAGGGATCTGCGCCGGGAGCGGCGGCACGAAGACTCCAGATACTGGGGCACCGGGGAGGGTCCGCCAGAGAGGGGGATGAGAGGCGGAGTTCCCGGGGAGAGACGCACGGGCCCAGATGAGACGCACGACCGAGGATAGCTCCGGCTGGGGAGATTGGCCGGACGGCTCCTCGGTGGCGAGAACGCTAGGGGTATCGTCTCGCGCCCAGAAAGTGGAGGGCCACCTCCGCCTCGGGGTGGGCGGGGATCCATACCCACCGAAGGGAGGCTGGATCTTGCCAGTAAGCGCCGGCCGAGGAGGACGAGGCCACGGAAGGCTCCGGGGAGGGGACCGAGGGGACCTGAAAGGGGGCCGCCTCCAAGGAAGAGTAGGGTGCGGCAACGAAAGGGGGGCTGGGGTCTGCCGCCGAGGCCCGAGGGGCAAGGGGTACTGCCGCATCCAAGGACGACGGGGGGGGCGCCAATCAGGGGGACGGAGGGCTGCAGGCGTGGAGGCGCCGGGGGAAATTCGACGGCGGGGACGGAGGGCTGCAGGCTCGGAGGAAGGGGAGGTCCGGGGAGATCAGGGGTGACTCCCGGAGACGCGGAGGCAGGGACCGCCGGGCGGAGGGGGACCGAGGCAGTCGTCACCGGGGGGGGAGGGCGGAGGGGGGATGGTGCCCACAAGGGGGCGTAGCTCAACGGAGAGGACGGGAGCCGGCAGGAGCGGCGGACAGGGGCCGAGGATGGAGGGGCCCAGAGCTGTCGCGGGTCGCCGCGCGCGACGACGCCGGCGACGCCGAGACGGGCTGCGGTGCCGGAGAAAAGGAAGGGGAGTGGGAGATCCGCCGCACGTCGGGCAGACTCCGGGCGGCCATCCGCAGGGAGCGGGGAGGTCGGAGATGAGGGGTGGGCCACGTCGAGCGGCGGGGCGCCGGCGGTCGACCGGCCTCCGGCCCTGCACGGTGGGGGCGGGTGCTCCTCTCCAGGGGACCCAAGTCCAGAAGCCTCCCGAAGCCATCTACATATCTAAGTTCAGTTGACGGAAGTATGATGATATGTTACACTACCATAACACTAAAAATCTTATCGACTATTATTTCATGTAAAGATCTATTAAGATTCTAGTTGTAAGTCTTTTGGGTGAACTCATTCTCTTGGCGTCTCATGTATATTGTTTATGACAGTGACTATTGTATCAAGTGTGTTATTAGTCTAGCCGGAACATCCAAAGTTCAGTTGACGTTCCTCCGACTAGGGGTTGTTTAGTGCTCAACTAAATTCTACTAAACAAAATCATACAGTACACTGAATGTTCTACTTGATTTACTCTAATCGACTACTTGATTTACTTTAATTGACTACAGGGACTATATCATAAATTTGAAATGAATCATGTTTCAGGTGCCTACAATTGCATAATTGATGTCTATATTAATTATGTTTAAGGTCCAAAATTTTGTAACACAATATTGGTTGTTTGAGTTATTTCTACATTGCTTAGATAAATCTTTTTTTCATTAAAGTTTGAAGCTATGGCCTTCACAACAGGCAACGCCATTAAAACCTAGTCTTGATTACTACAGTCAGTGGTGCCTGCTAACATGGTTATTGCATTAGCCATGATAAAAATGACTATGAAGACATAATTTTATTTTTACCTACCGTATATTATCCTTTTATCCATCATTGTCACACGGTACTACAGTCAGTGGTGCCTGCTGATACACACAGTAAGGGTTTTCATTTCCTTGAGACTGCACTGATAGATAATAGTTCTATCCTCCTCTCACTTTAATCTTTACACAATATTGCATTACTAGCCACCTAAAGCGAAAAGTACCTACTGACACCTACAAATACTACGAGAGGATCAAACTTTAATACACAAATAAATAGCTTCCAACTTCCAAGTATAGACGTCTATATCAGGATACCAGCATGTACGTACTCTGAATGTGAATATTCTTATCACTTATCAGAAGGGAATTTGAGTTATATGAGATAATGTAGGATCAATCTGCTGATATGTATAATTCATCATGAAACTATATTGGAAATTTGAGTTTTTTTCTTCTGTTATATTTTTTTCTTCTGTTACTTGATTTTTTCTTCTGTTATAACATCACTTTGAATTATAACTTTTTAAGCAAAAATTATAACATCACTTTGAAATATAACTAGTTTTTTTACTTTTTTTTTGCAGGTCCTTCAAATGAGTTTTGCCTAATTTTACAAAAGGTGGGAGATGCCACTTAAGGGAAAATTATTTTGGGTTCGTTTTGGTAGATAATGCTTAATGATGTGAAAAAATTTAGACTTTTTTTTGTAAATGATGGAGAGAACAATTAATGATTTCTCTAATTTTGAGTTCATTTTGTGAATCATGGGAGGACACCTAAATGATGTAAGATGCTTTGTGTTTATTTTGTAAACAATGTGATATGACCTGTAATGATGCTTTATGAAAACTTTTTTTTGTTAATGCCTTTCAGCGAATACAATATGCATTTTTGCTTAAATAGTTATATATGGTTTTTGTTATATATGTATTTTGAGTGTGTATTTTGTATGCACAGCAGGGAATCAATAATTCTATAAGAACTGGAACAACTGTTATAAATTTTTGGGACAGATCTGTTGTTCTGTACTAAAAGTGAACTATATTATTTTGGGACATTTGCCTAAATTATTAGGATGGATAATATCCGTTACAAATATCTAATTTTTGGGACGACAAGACCAACCGTCACACAAAAATAGAGTTTCACAACCTTTTGAGACAGTCAATTTTTCTGTCCTTTAACGTTAATTAGGACGACAATATCTGTCCCTTAAGCTTTTGCCACGCTACCCTAATAGCACCGTTTGAATCCGTCCTAACTGCCGTCCTAAATAATATTTATGACGGTAAAAGCTCTTTTTAGAACAGTTTTTTGTTGTCCCAAAAGACCACTTTTTTTGTAGTGGCGGAAGCAATCTTTGAATCATCGCGGAAGCAGCTTAGAATCATCTTAGTAGCAACATTGATTTGAAACAAATCGAATAAGAATTCAAGGATGTAAAGCCGTGCTCTGATACCATTATGTCACGCCCCGATCCCGGAGGATCGAAAACTAGCCACTGGGCGTGATGCCGTACAAGTCTAGATTGCACTTGTACAAGGCAAAACTATTACAGTTCCTGGTATATTCTCAGAAAACATCTAGAACGCAGCAAAACCAAGCAGATAAATTGAAGTCACACTAGATATGAAGAAATGTATCTCTTTATTGATAATCATAATAGATTACAAGACTTGCAGCGGATACAGAGTTTACAACTGATTACAAGACTCTTGAATAGCCAACTGAATGTATACACTAGCCCTTTAGGCTACAACAGAATATACCGACTTCTTTACATGACTTGCCAATTTGGCTACAATCTTACTGGTACAACTGAGTTCCACTGTTCCATACATTATGTCCAGAAGACATCGTCTTGAAAGAAGAGCTTCTACACACCCATCCGATTCATCGATGCCAAGAACTGATTCACAGGATTTCCTCCAAGCAAACACCTGTAATATTGCCCACAACATGGGTCAGTACATCATCAATGTACTGACGAGCGGTGCTGGCCTAACTCACCTAAGAAGACAACACTAAGTAATCATGTTATAGCACATTATTAACAGTGGTCTTTCTCGTTGCCTTAGGGTCAATTTCATGTTATAGCTGACAAGAAGTAAAGCATGCAAATCTCATAGCCAACATAATTTAAAGCATACTGTTATCACCCTTTGGTGATTTCTTACCCACGGCCGTGTAGCTATCCTTGTACATTTATAATACTTACTCTGCCTACATAAGACATTTTTAGAAACAATATCATGATTCGATATAAATATCACCGTTCAAGTGATATTTACCAACAGCCGACATCCTTCTATGTATTTGAGTAATAACTTACTCTGCCTGCATAAGACATCATTAGCACCGGACCTATCTATATGAAGGTCACTGGCGATACGCCATCTTGGACCGTCTTACTGGTACAACGACGCCCTTTCAGTGTAGGTAGCTAGCCTCACTGCAAGTCCCGTTTACCGATGCCAGTACGTCGGCACAATCCTTGTTCTTCCTAGGACGAACCGGGTTCCATGGCCCAGGAATACCGTTCGAGAAACCACCTTATCGACAAGTTGTCCATGACCATGCAACTGTTTGCAACTTATCTAAGAAGAAAACATATAATGCATGATAAGGAAAACTAAGTAATTCAGCCACCATTCTCATTCGTATTGCCATCTTATCTTGAGCCAACGCTCACATTATCATCTGCCCAATCTAGGGTCTTGGCGTAATCAACATTCTACATCGGCGACGGGATAATATAATGTTGTTACCTAATCTCTTTGCCACAACTTTGATACCATACATCTTTCCAACCAACTCAAGGAACTCACCGCCTAATTCCTGGGACTTAGCATCTTGTTTAGCATACGTTCATTCGAATGCATATCAAGCATACTCACTGCCCAGTTCCTGGGTCTTAACATATGTTTTACCATCTATTCATTGAGCCAAAGCTCGATATACTCACCGCCCAAGTATTTGGGACTTTGCCTTCACCTGTCATGTAATTCATCGTAACAGCGTACAAGCATACAATTCATCCAGCCACAACAGTTTACGTTCAGGTAGTTATTATCTTTTCGAATTCCATGCAAGGTGTTATTGAGCAATTCAACAAGAAACATAGCATACTATCCTTATTTTAAGCGTGTAGCTAAAGGATCTTTGAAGGGTTCAACACTACTCACGTTCATAGGACGATTCCTACCATGATCGCATAGCCTTCCAAGCGATCCCTCGTATAATCCCAAGTCCAACAAGGCTTCATCGAACCAACCATCCATCATAAGGCATCTTGCGGGTCGGGTCACTACAAATGCGGACTCGAACTCAGCCGCACCAAACCCGGGCGACAATCATCCTGAAATATCGGCTCCCACCGCTGCAGACGAGGCCAGTGAGGCAAGATGAGAGGTCCAAGAGCTCTGGGCCATGTTCCACGCCCGAGAAACCTGCCAGGACCTCAGGATACGACAACCGTATCCTGCTGTATGGAGAGATGTGCCCTTTCCACCAAGATATAAACCATTCAACATTAATCCGTATGATGTGAAGACATCTGCAAGCAGGTACATCACCTACATCGAAGTCACAACCGACCATCTGTCTCATGACGACGCCATCCTTACGTGATTGTTCATCGGGGCATTGGAAGGGGTCGCCTTCGACTGGTACCGCAACTTGCCGAACAACTGCATCCATTCCTTTGCTGGCTTTAAACGTACGTTCCTAGAGAGGTTCTACGAAGTAGGACAAGACGTGACGATGTTCACCCTCATGGACGTTGTTCAAGGAGAAAAGGAACTGACCAGGAACTATATCGAGCGGTTTTGCCAAACCGTGATGAAGTTGCCTTCCGGTAACCCTGATTCCTCCTTAATTGAAATTTGCCAAAAGAGGCTGCGTCCCACAATCAGCCTCTGGATGGGCAAAAGTCAGTTTAAGGATTGAAAGACTTTGATTATCAGCGCCACTAGCAAAGAAGACAAGTTGAAAAAAGTTTGCCAACTGGGATTGCACGTCTCGGAAGGAGAGGACAAGGGAAAACGCCCTTACACCAACAACAACAATGGTGGTAACCCCTCCAACAATCGAGACAACAAGGGCAAACAAGCTATGGTGGCCGACACAGCTCCGAAGACTGAACCGAAGCCGGCAGAGAAGCAGTGACCTCAGATGACCTACTCCTTCGAGGACGACCATATCAAGCCCATCTTGGACATGCTCATACAAGGAGGTCGAATTCAGCTCCCTCTTCCAAGGTGTGAACCTCGTCCTACAGAAATAGAGAGCCCCAAGTACTGCCACTACCATCGCTATGTCCACCATGCTACACAAGACTACTACCAACTGAAGTGATACATCCAGCATCTCATCGATTCTAAGGTCCTGGCCACTGATTTCGAAGAGGTGACCGTGGCAGCCAACATGGTGTCAGTATAATTCGGCAGCTTCCCTCCGATAAAGACTTTAGATGGAGTAGTGCCCGTCCCCAGAGCAAAGATGGAAGTCGCTAACCTTTCACCTCCTCGAGACCAGGCTGCTGGTCTAGTACCCCTTACCACATCACGAGGGGAGGTCATGTGGGTCCATCTGGACCTGGTACCTGAAGTGACTAAGTCCGCACCACCCTCCACCAGCAAGAAGAAGAGTGGGAAAGTTAAATCATGTCGCACAATCTCGGCAGAGGTCGAAGAAGCTACGGCTGTCGTCACCCGGTCGGGTGCATAATCCCAACCTACACCGGGTAACTCGGCTGAAGATCATCAGTCGAAAGCTGCTGATGCTCCAGGACCTTCGCAGCCTTCGACGACTGTAGTGCCCTGTCCCGTTCAGTCAAACGGAGGAATCGAAACACCGACGGCGTTCGGACTTGGCCTTACAACGATGACTCGAAGACATCGCTCAGGTGGGGTAGTTTCGGTGAACTTGTCTCGTCTTTGCCTTCATATAATAAATCGCATGTTTCTAACTTGCACAAGTAGGCTTAATAATAAAAGAGACGAATCCACATAGCTAAAGGGAATTATTCCGACGGATCGAATCGAGTTTAAAACATGGAAAACGTCCCACTGTCTGATTAGAGTTGGTGCTCAGCGTGCTTTAAAAATGACACTCGGTCCTTCATCCCGTGGCTTGGGAAAAGGAAAGTTGGTATTCGTCACAAACTATGAGTTAGCCTAAGTCATAGGCATCGCCCGCGTACATGCTCGATAAAGCATGCACGTTTCCTCGAATGCAAGGCTCGGCGTAGCCTTGATCGTCCCACGAGCTAAGTTGTATCGTATGACATATGGCGTGAGTTTAGGTACCCAAAGAATTTGGTTGTTAAAGTTGAGCGTATGCACTGTCCCACGGTGCTACGGCTGCATATAGCCATTCGTTCCCACAGTATTAAGGCTCATCACGTTAAGATGTTCGAGGCGGTCCCTCGGTTGGGAGTCCCGCGTTCCTATCCACGTTAAGATGTTCGAGGCGGTCCCTCGGTTGGGAGTCTTGCGTTCCTATCCACGTTAAGAAGTATGAGGCGGTCCTTCGGTTGGGAGTCTCACGGTTCCGAGGCACGTTATGTCAAGTATGGATCAGAGTACGAGTTGCTAAATATAGTTCCAGTCGTACCAACAAATTAGGCTATGCATTTACGTGAGTCTAGATATCTCGTAGGTGCGTGGTCATTGGACACCATGTCGACAAGGATTTCTTCCTAGACTGGTTATACGCCGGGGCACCGGGCCCAGTCATCCTAGGGGGTAGACGTAATAGAAGCACACGATTCATTGCGTAAGGGTAGTCGAGGGCTTTCCATGGGGCTCGCTACCTGTATCGAAGGACCCGCCGCCTACCCGAGCTATGTCCGCGATGGCTTGTCATACCAGTGGCCTTTCATATAGATAATTGGCGTTCTAAGCGGCAAATTCGCATGCACGGTGTCGGTCGTAACAGAGGAAGTGTAAGCACGGTATGTGTTGAGTGTTAAAATGTGTGCTTGGTTACACCCAAGTTATTATAAAGCCTACGATTTGGCTATACATAAAGACACGTGCTTCGGCACGAGATATGACGTCGTGCTTGAGTTCTCAACCCCGGTTCCACAAGTTTGGTTAGTCATTGCGAGTTAAGTCGAGAAGGGCCGTAGGACAAGTTTGGTTAAGTTATGTTGAGTTGCAGGGCACGACCTCAAGATGTGAGGTACGGCCGCATTGTCACAACACGAGTATAGGCAAGACTAAGCGAGGAGGCACTGTCTCAGTGATACTAAAGCACGAATCGAGTTTATTGTACGACCGAGTCGCTACGTCCCAGAGTATGGCATGAAAGACAAGCACGAGGTGATAAGTTGACGTTATTAGAATGAGAAGGTCTAGTGGTAAAGTATGAGTACACTATTAGTGCAAGGCACGGTGACGGTCTAGAGACACAAAATAGACCAAGGCATCGCTCCAAAAATCGATCCAAAGGCAAGACTAGAAAGACAATCGTAAAAAGGGGCTTGTATTGCACAAAGTAAAATAAATGTGTCGGTTTTGTATGGGTGGGCGAGGAGCTCACTCTACCAGTACAGTTGAGTACTGACACCCATACAGTTTTCATGTGCAGGCACAGGTAGAAGCTCGTGGCGCGGAGGTCGCTTGGATGTGTCGAGGCACGGAGTTCCTTGGCGAGTCGAAGCGTACGGCCGTGTGGACTCAAGACTTATACAGGACATAATGTATGGACATCGCCTTCCAAAGCTTCCGCTGGCTCAAGCATTGTAATCGAGAGATGAGAGAGAGCAGAGAGACGTGTAAATGAGAGAAAAGTGAGCACGAAAGACTTGTAATTTGGCCTTGCGCCTATTGTAATATGATTGTTCAATATTAATAAAGAGTTCTTTTGAGCAACTTGTGTTTTGCCTTTAAATTTATGCTACATGTTCAATATTTCTGCTTGGGACTTCTTTGGTACGACCCCGTCGCCGTCGATATAATCGGCCGTTATGAAACTGCCTTGTATGAGCGCAATCTAGGCTCGTGCGGCATCACGCCTTAGCGAGGACGATCGCTCCTACGGGAGCGGGGCATGACACAATGGTATCAGAGCACGGCTTTACGTCCTTGGACTTTCGATTGAATTCTTTAACTCCGATGTTTTCGTGAACTCTGAATGTTGCTTCCGCAAGTGTTATCGTTGGTGCGCTCTCTCTCAATTTTTCCATGGGATGTCCATACAATAAGTCTAATATTTTCAAAAGCTCGTACAAGCGTTCCATCGAACGCATCGGTAGGCCATCGCCGGACACGTTGGTAGGACTTTATGCCGAACGGTGTCAAACATGTCATGATAGAAAACACGCGCTAAGTTAACATATCGCGTGTGTGCCTAACTAGTCCTACGTCGACCTTAGCAATTGAGCGTGCAAAACACGAAGTATAGTCTGTTCGGGATGGTTATACGGCACAACTTAGCCCGCGTGTCGCGCACCTAGATTTTATGGTGCAAGCAAGTTGCGAGCGATATTGAGTACCGCTCGGTCGGAAACAAAACTATACTTAGAGTGGCTACTGATAGAGTGCTATCGAGCGACGATAACGTCTATGCGAGATAGATGAGCGTGCTTGAAATTCGAGGAATGGTTCGAACGGGATTCAAAGAAGTCGATTTTGATTCGAATGATAGTTTTGAGGATTTGTAGAATGACTTGACCCTGAGTGGTGTATGGACATTATAGAAATTTGTTCGAGCAAAACTAGAGGATTTATAGATAGTATGAGTGTGTAGACAAGCGATGATATCGCAAAGCCTTAGAACGAGTAGCGCTTCGATGGTCATGATTCGAGAGTCGCAAACGAGATATCGTCCGAACGAATTGTGAATGGTAATGCGAGTTACGAAATGGTTAATAGAGATTCTGAACTATAAAATAAATGGATGTCTTGATTGAAGAAATCGATACGGATCGTATACGAGAAGTTAGCACGATTGGATGAAAGCGTGCATAAAATATTCGATTTTGAAATTACGCAAATGACTTTGATGATTGAAATCAATATTGCTCGATGGTTTGAATTAGCAAGGAATAATACAAATTGAGAAAATACATTAGTCGATGACTTAAGATAGACGGATAAACGATACGTAAATTTGGGCTGAAGAAATTGATGTGGAGAACGATTCGAGGAGAATATCCAGTCGGACGATAGCATCATTCGTACGACTAAGAATTCGTTGCAAACGAAGATCGTCAGGTTACGTATATCATCGATGGTATTGAGGCGTATCAAAGATGATATACGATAACTCGGGGGTACTCTGACTCGGTGAATGACGATCGTGCCAGTGCTATTTTTTGGTTGGATGCTATACTTAGGATTTTGGTTGAAATGAATGTTGGATGAACATGATCGTGTCTTGATGGTTACGTGGATAACCACAGCATCGACGATCTTGTCTTGTGCGAGCATAACTCTAGCCTCGTGCATGCGTTGCATCAGATTTGGGGCAATCGTTCTGCGTGAGCACTGACATGGTGATTCATGTCGCGGGAATGATCGAACTCGGAAAATTAGGATACGATAACTTTGATTGGCCCGACTTGTCGGTTTGATGTGAAGAAGAACTCGAGGATGTCAGGACTTGCGATTGATGGCTGAAAAAAACTCGAGGATGAGTAGGTCTAATCCGTGCATCGAGAATGAATTAGTCTAGACACAAAACAAAGAGTTACGTCCCAATGAGAATGATTATCTCGCGGAAGCGTGCATGGTGATTCATGCCCACCATGGATAATCTGACTCGCGTGAGATCCGAGCGCAACATATTGTTAAGACAGACGACCTTGTGATCGATTACGTGAATTGGGATGAATGACTTAGGGAATATGAAATATGAATTATAGTTTAGAGATGAATTGTGTCATGGCGTGCTTGATTTGAGAACGAATGATAGGCGAACTGATGTCGAACGTGTTCGAAGAGATAAACGTATGGAATGGCTTGATGAACGAACGATATTGATACGACATTGAATTGGTTGAAACGTGAGTTATCGTAGGATGGTTTTACTGAACGACTCGGACCCCGTGCGACGAATATTGGGATGTGCGTAGGAAATCTATGCTCGATGTTTAGAAATCAGAGTGACGCAAGCTTGGGTAGAAAACTCCGTACCATCGATTTGCTTGACCTTAGGATGGGGTCAGTGTTGATATCGTTGTTTGGGAACTATGATTCCAGTACTGACGGAAAGACATAGCCTCGCGGTTAGGCAGACGTCCGAGTGCGAAGCGATAGAAAATAGTAGAAGCACCACTCATGAGGCTCGGTTGACATGCACGTATATCAGGGACGCCCGAATATGTGCACGATCCGACTCGAGTGGTGATGGCGGATTCTCTATCACGAGGCTTCGCTGAACTGCATATATTTTGGGGACGCCTGGAATATGTGTACGATCTAACTAAGTGATACGTTGAATCAAGTGAGATTTGAGGAACGAGAAAGTGTCGAGGATCTTGAGATCATGAGTTTCGAAGAAATGTTGATGGTAACACGATCATTGAATTGAGACAAGTTCGAATGTTGGTTGATCGATTGGTGTGCCCTACGACTAAGTTAGCGATAAGCACGAGCGTGGTTCGGATTGAGGGAACGCATAGGAGTAGTGTGTACGAGAAACGTAGGATGTCGAATCAAGTTATAAGCCGATAAGTGTACTCAATAAGTTTCAAGGACGAAACTTTTTCTGAGTGGTTTATGATGTAGTGCCCCGTCCCGCTCAGTTAAACGGAGGAATCGAAACACCGACGGCGTTCGGACTTGGCCTTACAACGGCGACTCGAAGACATCACTCAGGTGGGGTAGTTTTGGTGAACTTGCCTCGTCTTTGCCTTCACATAATAAATCGCATGTTTTCAACTTGCATAAATAGGCTTAATAATAAAAAAACGAATCCACATAGCTAAAGGGAATTATCCCGACGGATCGAATCGAGTTTAGAACATAAAAAACGTCCCACGGTCTGATTAGAGTTGGTGCTCAGCGTGCTTTGAAAATGACACTCGGTCCTTCGTCTCGTGGCTTGGGAGAAGGAAAGTTGGTATTCGTCAAAACTATGAGTTAGCCCAAGTCATAGGCGTCGCCCGCGTACATGCTCGATAAAGCATGCACGTTTCTTCGAATACAAGTCTCGGCGTAGCCTTGATCGTCCTACGAGCTAAGTTGTATCAGATGACGTATGGCATGAGTTTAGGTACCCAAAGAATTTGGTTATTCAAGTTGAGCGTATGCATGGTCCCACGGTGCTACGGCTGCATATAGCCATTCGTTCCTACGGTATTAAGGCTCGTCACGTTAAGATGTTCGAGGCGGTCCCTCGGTTGGGAGTCTCGCGTTCCTATCCACATTAAGATGTTCGAGGCGGTCCCTCGTTGGGAGTCTCGCGTTCCTATCCACGTTAAGAAGTATGAGGCAGTCCTTCGGTTGGAAGTCTCATGGTTCCGAGGCACGTTATGCCAAGTGTGGTTCAGAGTACGAGTTGCTAGGTATAGTTCCAGTCGTACCAACAAATTAGGCCATGTATTTACATGAGTCTAGTTGTCTTGTAGGTGCGTGGTCATTGGACACCTTGTCGACAAGAATTTCTGCCTAAATTGGTTTTACGTCGGGGCACCGGGCCCAGTCATCTTAGGGGGTAGACGTTATAGCAGCGCACGATTCATTGCGTGAGGGTAGTCGGGGGCTTTCCATGGGGCTCGCTACCTGCATCGAAGGACCCGTCGCCTACCCGAGCTCTGTCCGCGATGGCTTGCCGTGCCAGTGGCCTTTCATATAGATAATTGGCGTGCTAAGCGGTGAATCCGCATGCACGGTGTCGGTCGTAACAGAGGAAGTGTAAGCATGGTATGTGTTGAGTGTTGAAATGTGTGCTCGGTTGCACCCAAGGTATTATAAAGCCTAGGATTCCGCTATACGTAAAGACACGTGCTTCGGTACGAGATATGGCATCGTGCTTGAGTTCTCAACACCGGTTCCACAAGTTTGGTTAGTCGTTGCGAGTTAAGTCGAGAAGGGCCGTAGGAGAAGTTTGGTTAAGTTATGTTGAGTTGTAGGGCATGACCTCAAGATGTGAGGCACGCCGCATTGTCACAACACGAGTATAGGCAAGACTAAGCGAGGAGGCACTGCCTCAGTGATAGTAAAGCAGGAATCGAGTTCATTGCACGATCGAGTCGCTACATCCCAGAGTATGGCACGAAAGGCAACCACGAGGCGATAAGTTGACATTATTGGAACGAGAAGGTCTAGCGGTAAAGTATGATTACACAATTAGTGCAAGGCATGGTGACGGTCTAGAGACACAAAATAGACCAAGGCGTCGGTCCAAAAATCGATCCTAAGGCAAAACTAGAAAGACAATCGTAAAAAGGGGCTTGTATTGCACAAAGTAAAATAAACGTGTCAGTTTTGTATGGGTGGGCGAGGAGCTCACTCCACCAGTACAGTTGAGTACTGACACCCACACAGTTTCCATGTACAGGCACAGGTAGAAGCTCATGACGCGGAGCTCGCTTGGATGCATTGAGGCACAGAGTTCCTTGGCGAGTCGAAGCGTGCGACCGCGTGGACTCAAGACTTATATAGGACATAATGTATGGATATCGCCTTCCAAAGCTTTCGCTGGCTCAAGCATTGTAATCGAGAGATGAGATAGAGCAGAGAGACTTGTAAATGAGAGAAAAGTGAGCACGAGAGACTTATAATTTGACCTTGCGCCCAATGTAATATGATTGTTCAATATTAATAAAGAGTTCTTTTGAGCAACTTGTGTTTTGCCTTTAAATTTCTGCTGCATGTTTAATGTTTCTGCTTGGGACTTCTGTACGACGACCCCGTCGCCGCTGATGTAATCGGCCGTTATGAAACTGCCTTGCACGAGCGCAATCTAGGCTCATGCGGTATCACGCCTTAGCGAGGACGATCGCTCCTACGGGAGCGGGACGTGACAACGACCGACAAGCCTAGGCCGAAGGAGACTCTCTTTGACAAGCCGCTCCAAAGAGAGACGCCTCATGGGCTGGAGAGTCCCTACAACTTTGACATCTTGGCACAATTGTCCAATATACCGGCCAAATTGTCGCTATACGAGCTCTTGAGACTCTCCAAAGATGTTCGTGTCGTACTGAGCGAGGCACTCCAGAACGCCGACGCATATCTGGCTCAGTCCAATCTCACTGGGGAGAGCTCGCCTGCAGATCTCCAGGACAATGCTTGCACAGGCACAATGCCTAACATCGTCTTCACTCCTCAGGATATGCTTATCAAGACCAACCTGCATGATCGCCCTCTGTATTATACTGGGTACATTGGCGATATCAAGATAGATCGGATACATATTGATCCCGGTTCTTCCATAAGCATCATTCCGAAGAGCCTGCTATACCATCTGCGTATCCCAATGCATCGCCTGACGACGACAAGCACCGCCATCAGTGGTTTCAATTCAGGCAGAAGCTATCCGATCGGGAAGATTCGCTTGAAGTGCCAAATCGGCGACCATCAGTCAGAAGTGACCTGTTATGTTATAGATGTGGACACTTCCTATAATATTCCCCTGGGGCGTCCTTGGATACACGATTACATGATCGTGCCTTCCACACTGCTGTAGAAGCATGGAAAAGAACAGGAACGTCCATGCGGCTCAAAACAGAAGTAGTCTCATTCGGTTCAAAGAATCTCTCAGAGCTTCATACGGCTCAAGAGCCCCCTAGAGCTTCATGCGGCTCAAAAGTCCCTAATATAGCCATACGGCTCGGGTAAAAGCCACATGGCCTTATGCGATTCGCCTCTACAGCTGGCCATCAAGCAGCTGCCTCATTTAATGCTCTGACACAACAAGGCAGCTCTGACATAAAGGAGAATTGACAGCTCTGACATAAAGCTGCAATGATGACTCTAACATAATGGCATGCTCCTAGGGAAACAAAGAAAATCTCTATAGCAGACACGATCCACTAAATTCCAGAGCTCTTCATGCGGATTGCTTCAAGGTCTTCCATGCAGCTCTGAATACGTGGCCATCCTTATGTGGTTCAGTTGGAGGCCACCCCTGTCACGCCCCGCTCCTACAGGAGCGATCGTCCTCGCAAAGGCGTGATGCCGCACGGGCCTAGGTTGCGCCCGTACAAGGCTAAGTCGAGAAACGGCCGATTTTGAGCTAGGCCACAGAGTCGCACAGAGTGTCCCCATTTGCAGCGGAAAGTAAATGAACACAAATTGAAGCGAATTCAACTCTTTATTGATATTCAAGTAGTTTACAAGCGGCGCTAGGCCGAGTTTACAAGTCTCTCAAGCTCTCTCTCTCTGAAAAATAAAAGGCGTGCCAAGTGGCTTACAAGATCGAATGATTCATGGCGATGTTCCGATACATTATGTCCTGTATATGGTGCTCCAGCTCCTTACAACGCTCCAAGGCTCCAGAGATAGCTCCGTACCTTAGCACGTTCGAGGAAAGCTCCGCACCTGCTGACGTTTCCTGCTTCCTGCAAGCAGACTGTGGGGTTATCAGTACATTGTTATGCACTGGTGGGGAGGCTAGCTCGCCCACAATGCTATCATTACCAAACACGTTCTATTTACTTTTGTGCATCTCTATCATTCATTGTCTTTCTAATCTTGCCTTAGGATCAATTTTATGTCATCTTTCATAGCCTATCTCGTGTTGCCAATTTCAAGTGTCGTATGGGAATAAATGCATGACTTACCCATACCTACCGTCTGGCCTTCCCTGTCCAAAGCAAATCAAGTTAGTCAACAATTCATATGTAATAACATAACGTGCCTCATGTAAACTTTCAATATCAAGGGCGTGTCCCTGCCTCGGGTTCTAGCGCGTCGTAGGTGTGTTCTCTAATTGATTACCATTTGGTGTGATACATTTCAAGCCGTTCAATAGGAACTTGTTCATTTAACTTAGACTACTTTGATTTCAATGTAAGGACTTGCACGTGGATAGCCACCAGCAAAGTCCACTTAATCTATATGTGTCACGACCCGCACCCAATGTGAGGGTACGAGGACGTAACAACGCCCAGCCTACGCCGCAGTGTCGGCGGTAGAACGCTGTCCTAGGTCATAACATCTAACAGATAAGGGCAATATACAATTATTCTCCCTGAATGGGGGTGACATAACAGAATATAACTCAACCACATCTAAGATAGAACATGAAAGGAAAGATAGATAAATATCCAGAAATGAAAACACAGAGATACAACCCAGAGTTCTAAGTGTCTAAATAAGTACATATCCAAATAATAACTCAGGAACTCAATACAAAATCCAGAAAGATAAAGACATCCTAATCTAGGGAAGTAACATCAACTGCTAGCAGGTCCAAGTCACTAGTGATGTCTAATGCTGCACCAAGAGGGATAGACACCAGAGCCTCATCATTCACTGTAAAATTTTCAACAGGTCCAGTCAGGACGGGAGCGAGCACATATCTCTCAAAACAGTTCATAGCAGGTTAGGAGTATAAATCATGCAATAGAGTAAAATACAGGAAGTGCTGAAAAGAAAGTACGAGTAAACAGGAGATATTTTGTAACTGAAAGTAAATACATGATAGTAGAGACTGTAAGTGGCTACGTGATTTAGAGTACAATATGGTTATGTAAACGGTTTAGGGGCACATGAATACAAATAAGAGGCACATTTATACAGCTACTGGGGATAATGATTACATAACCAATTCTACTCACCCCGCCCCATTTAATACACAAAGATCCATTCAAGTTACGTTATAAGCACATGAATACAGTTAAGGATACGTGAACTCATGTAATGAGTAGTACATGAGGCACGTGATAAAGCACATGAGAACATGTAAAAACATGAACTAGTACGAGTACAAGGAGTACCTGATGCACGTGATAAAGTATATGAACATAAAATACCCGATGCACCCGTAGAGGGATAACATCTCAGGAAGGGATCCATATAGTATTAATCCGTGAAGATAACATCTCAGGAAGGGATCCATATAGTATTAATCCGTGAAGATATGTGTCAGCATCATGTAGAGTAATCTAGAGCAAGAATATAATCCAGGTAAGTATGAAAAGATCAGAGAATGTACTCGCCTGCTATCTGAGTGTCCAAGAGAAATGTACTGTCCGAGGAGTGGTGTCTGGCTCCTATTAGAACAGCACAAGTCACAACGAGTCCAGAATGGTAAATAATATGCACTACAATGTATTCTACATGAATCTAGGTCAATCTAGACCAAAGTCAACTCTTGGTCAACTCTGGTCAACCCTATAAGTCAAACTAGGTCAACCAAGCCAAACCTAAGTCAAACTAGTCTAATCTAGGTCTAGCAAGTTATTCTAAGTTTAATAGGCTAATCTAGGCAATACCATGTCAAGCCTACCAATACACATCTACCCAAGATTATCTCTATAGCTAACAATACACACATTGGTATATAGATTATAATCTAACTTAGAAATGCATATCCTATAGCCACTATACCACATTACCCAAAACTCTATAACATAATCTATAATACACTATATCATATACACAATACATTATGTCATATGGTATCCATACTCTAAACCATGTCATAACACAAATCCCACATATCATGACATGTCAAACGATATCCCATATATCATATAAATATCATATCACAACACCATATATATAATATATATATTAAAATACATATACACATATATAGGAAAGCTTGTATATATATATATATATATATAACAATGCTTATATATTATATACATACATAGGGAGTGAGGGGAAAACACATGAGTACTTGTGTGTGATGTAGGTTAGTGTTCATGAGAGTGTGATGAGTGAAAACAGTGAGACACATAGACAAATCTGGAACCTAACAGTGAAGAGGGAAACCCACACTGCATTAACAGTTAAGCAGTACCCAATCTCAGTTTTAAACATATGCAGTGAATCATACAGTCAAGGAAAAAAACTGAAAATTGATTCTTAGTTCAACATCCTATATCATATTGACAGTTCATAAATAGAAACTATCATCCCAGGTTTCAACAGTTAACACACATTGAAATAAATGAAAAGGAAATCAGTTTAAACAATCAACTCATATCAGTTTAAAGAAAGAAGACATTGAAACCTATTATAAGAAAACTCAGATTTCTGAAATTGTAAGAGAATCAATGTAACAATGTATATCTCAGGTATTTAGGGGAAGAACAACTCAGGTTTTATACTAATACAATTCAGGCATTCCCCAAATCTCAGCTATACACATATTGATTCTCAGGTAACAGTTGAACAATCATACAAGGATGAGAAGGAAAGGAAACAATGTACAGCGTACTTTCAGGTAAAGAAGTAAACTCAGTTATATAGGGGAAAACAACTCAGGTTTTATATCTTAATCTCAGGTTTTATCTAAATCAGGAAACCAAATCAGTTTACAGTGAACTCAGTCCCCAGTTTAATTTCAACACCCCATTCTCAGGTTTATGTTCTCATTTAACATCTAGTTTAATAAATGAAACTCAGATACATGCAATCAAAGAAGGAACCAATGTGACAGTGCACATTTCAGGCTTTAGGAAGAATTCAAACTCAGTCAATTAATTCCTATTCAGTTAACAGACATTGCAAAAATGAAAGGGAATCAGTTCTAGTCAACAATTCAAAGAAGGAAATCGATTTTCAAATCAGTTCAATACTAGAGGAGGAAATCTCAGGTTTGAAAGTTAATGAAACAATGTGAGGAGAAATGGTATCAGTTAATAGGCTTTTGAAATCCAACCAATTTGCCTAATTCGAAGTAAATAATAAACTATTATGAGCAACCAAATATGTGGGAATATATATAGCAGTGAACAACAGTAAGCAACAGGAATTAAGTTAGGAGAAAATAGAAAAAACCCAAGTACCAGTCCTATGCATCATAGTTTCAGTACATGCAGTTCAACCTTTATTTCGAAACCAAAAATTCCATTAAAACCTAAACTAATGTGTGAATCTAATCTAACATAGTTAATACATTATATATAGGAACTAAACAACAATTATAATCATTATTTACAAGCATTAAATCAAATGAAACACAAAACACAAAACTCGAACACTGAACCACACAGTGTAATACACTTGCACAGACCACCACGTGTCCGACACGACACGAGAGTTCCTGAAACTCTAAGGATCTCGTGTCAGTCATGGACACGACCCCTATGTTAAATTTCAAGGGTCGAAACACTCTGTGCACAGAGAAAATGCACTCGAGCAGCAGGGGAGAAAATCTGCCCGCGCGCGCGTGTGCACGACCGCGTGTCCACGCGCTCGTGTCGGCCCAACCTGACACGAAAACGTTCTCAGTGTCCAAGATTAGCATAAGCGAGCCTAAAATGGATTTTTCCATTCAAACACAATTACGAAAATCGAACGAAATGCCCTTTGAGGCATTTCGTCGAACACTAACCTAGACACATTGATACGTGTCCGATACGGACACGAAATGGGTCCAAATTCTAGGGTTAGCCTATCCTACTGTTAGGTCAGGGTTAGGACAACCTAGAAATGATTTTTAACATAATTTAAAGGCAATAGAAGGAATTATACCTATAGGTGAACAATGGATCAAAATCCCCAAATAGGAAGAGCTCCACAAACTACCAAACTTCCTCAAATTGTGTTCTTCCTGCAAATACTCATCAATAACAGCAAGGATACTAATATTAGGTCCAATTGTAATTTGTTTGAAGGAAATTGGAGAAGAAATAGATTTTCTAAGGATTTACAAGGATGGGGACTCACCTCTTCCAAATGGCAAAGTTTCCTAAAGAGGCAACCCTAATTTTAGCAACATATAAATAGGGGGGGCTGACCATAGTGGCTGGTCAGATTTTCTAGGGTTAGAGCTTGGTTCAATGGGTGTGGGCTATGGGCCATTAAGCCTATTAGTCATAAAATGACTTGTGACTTCACAAGCCATTCCTTAATCAAACTAGCTCCTATTTTCCCCAAATTAATACCATTGAGTCAAACCTTACTAACTTAAGTCAACCTAGGTTTTCAAATCCTAAACACTTAGTCATGACCTAGGTTAGCCACTAGGTTAGTCTACAAGGTCAACATAAGTCAAAGTCACTAAACCACCAAAATCAATTATTCTAAAATAACTTAAAAATCACATTAATTATAAATAATAATAATAATTCAAATTAAATTCTAAAATTTTGAAAATGATCAAAATACCCTCATTTAAAAAACTGGGTGTTATAATATGCACCGGTCACTGGCATCACAAGCCATTTGGACATGTTCTCCCCTTGGTATTTCTCACCTATCATAGCGTGCGGTTGGAACACCTAGATAGTCTCTTTGAAATACCCCATACTTACGTTTCCTGTAGTGGCTAAGCCCGCACCCAGGTTGCTCGTAAGCCCCTTTGATTCCGCCTAGGACGGCATATCCCCCCTTTGATCATGCCGCGGAATCCCTTTTTCTTTACGGCCACGGCATCGCCACCCCTCGCCCGTGCCGTTTGTCCACGACCATTTTGTATTAACTTGTCTTTTTTTAACTTAACGACTGTCTCTGAGCTGTAGGCTAACCCTTAGCCTTAATGCATTATCGACCAGGTTGGTGTCCGTGCAGCGCGGGTAGCGAGCCCCGTTGTACGTGCCTGTCATACCTGTCGCTAACCATTTCTGTCATTCTTATCTTTTATTCATTCTTTCTTTCACTTGTTTATTCATTCATTGATTCATTCATTCACTTATTCGTTTACTCTTTCATTCATACATTACGCAACTCCTTGTGCGGGAGTCGCCTTGGCGACCCATCGGTCCCATAGCCTTTCAATGTTGCTATACTCTACTCGGAACGACTATATTGATAGTCTTCCCATTTCATTGTTGTAACCCATTCATTGTTTCATTGTTGGATGCTATAAGGGACTTGAACGTAAGCTTGTGCCTTAGCACGAGCGTGGAGCGCGGTGCAAGAGTTCTCATATCTTCCATGTTCTTTTCCATATTCTATACAAGCATGCAAGATGGGATTATTCCCTTAGCTAGGTGCGTTGAGTCATTCATTTATTAGCATGCGCGGGGTTATCGCCTAGCGATTTTTGTGATAGTATCCGTATTGTTATGTGTCTAGGCTAAGCAAAGACGGATTCATCGGAGCCACCCACCTTAGCGATGTTCGCATCGGCCGAGCGATACTTCGAGCGCGCCTTTGATAGTCTAAGTCTGGATTCATCTTTGACGGGCCATTGTATGTCTTGCATCGATTTGTATCGATACTTCATCGGGTCGACGTAACTCTTCGAGTCGACGGCTCGCTTGAGTCGTTACACTTGCCGTTTGAATCGGCGTTCCGCTAGGGCGGAGCGGGTCATTACATAATACACCACTCAAAACAAGTCTCGTCCTCGAGACTTCCTGAGTGCAGGTCATCCTACCATTCCCTAACTCGTGTCATCGTGTTTTATATAGACAATTCTATCGAATGGCTCTATCGTTCGATGGCATCGAACCACGTTCGGTACCTTCCCAAGTTCCGTGTCGTATATGTTTGGTCGATTTTATTGAATAACTTTTCATTCATTTTAGAGTTGATGGCACTTATTTAATTCTAGTGTTTCTTCGATTTGATTGCTGTTTTGACGTGTCATGGGACTGAAACGGTCATGCGAGATACGTCGTAATTTATCAAACTCGAGAGTCGTAGGCTGAGGCAAACTTATTCATTCGTTCATGCGCATCGCAACATCCACTTGTAGCTGCATTCGAGTTTATCATATCGCTGAGTTTGGATCGTGCACGCATTCAAGGCGTCCCCCAAATACGTACATTTCAACCAAGCTTAACGACTAGCAAAGTCGGATAAGCTACTCGTGATAGTTTCGATTTGCCGATCGTTTTGCTAACTTTGATTTAAAACCGAACTCATGTGTGTATCATATATCGTTTATCTCGGTCCTCGAGATTATTTGATTCGCTTCTCAAGCGCTCTTGTCAATGAAATCAATACGATTTCTTCTTAGCGGGGTCGACCAAGTCTAAGTAATTTCCGTCCGATTTAAGAACAAGTATTGTACTATCATCGAGTCCGTCTTCCTATCAATGATTCAATTCGTTATCCCAACTTTAATTGCGCATCATCCATTCCTATCATTCGCTTTATTTGGGGCCAATCTCATCGTCGTTCACGCATACTCCCTGTTTCCCGTCCTACTCTAAGTATTTATGCCCAAGTCTATCGTCCGTCCAGACGATACTGTAAGGTCAATCATACAAATTCAATCACTCGACATAGGGTCGTCCGCCTATCCGCTAGGTCAGCTCACAAGGTCATAGTTACACGTCATGTCCGTGGCTCGTCGTGTAAAGTCATTGTACGACGCTCGCCCCAAATCCTATGGTCAAACCATTTGTTCACTTGTACGGGAGTTTCTACCCAAGTTCGTTTCACTCAAATTTCTAAACATCGAGTATGATCACCTAATTTGCATCAAAACTTACGTTGCACATATTCAATTCCGTTCAATCCCAGTTCTAACCAATTCGTGTATTCGATCACGAGGTCATCCAGTTCGACAATACATTGCGCCCCAATCTCACGCGAATCCGATTATCCACGGCGGTTCATGAATCACCATGCAATGCTCCCACAGAATAATCATTCTCATCGGGGTGTAACTCTTGTTTGAGTTTTAGACTAACCCATTCTCGATACGCGGATTGGACCTACTCAATCCTCAAGTTCAATTCTTCAAGCACACAAATTCATTCTCGAGTCCACCTTCGCGTCAAACCATAAGTCGAAGCAATCAGATTGCCACGCCATCCAAGTTTAATCACTTCCGTTGTATGAATCACCATATCAGCGCTCACGCGGAGTAATTGTCCAAATCCGGCACGACGTATGTGCGAGGCTGGAGTTACGCTCGCATAAGACAAGCATGTCGACGTTGGGGTTATCGTCGAAGTAAATCCAAGCATTTCATTTTCATCCAAGTCAAGATCGATAGTCCATTCATCATTTCGTTCAACTAGAGAATCCTCGAGCCAAGTCTATCTTTTCCTTCAACACATTTTTAACATCCCAAGTATAGCATCCAACGGAACAATTATTTGCACGATCGTCATTCGCCGAGTCAGAGTACCCACGGGTTATCGTATATCGATCTTTGATACGCCTCAATACCATCGACGATATGCGTAACCTGACGATCTTCCTTTGCAATCGATTTTGAGTCATACGTCGATGCTGTTATCCGAGTTGGATATTCCATAATTTCCTTTAATATTCAAGATGAAGTTCAACTGCTATTCCTCAAGCTAGTTTCAAGATCGTTGTTCAAACTCAAGTCATAATTCATTTGAATCAATCCAAAATCGTACGCGCAATCCTCTAAGTTTCTTCGATCAAGACCATTCATTTTCATTCATCGTTCCAAACCATTTTCTAATTCGCGTTGCCCATTGACAAGTTGTCCAGCGACATCTCGTTCGGGACTTTTGAAGCCACGGCCAACTAAGCGTGACACATTCTAAGGCTTTGCGCGATCGCATCGCTTGCCGACATACTCATACGATCCGTAAATCCTTTAGTCTCGCTCGAACAATTTCTATGACGTCCATACACCACTCAAGGTTCGAGCCACTCGACTAGTCGTCGACACTTATTCTTTTTCTTCCTCGGAGCTATCACATACTCCACTCGGAGTCAAGTCACTCTACAAATCCTTGAAAGGTTATTCGACTCCTGATCGACATGTCCAATTGCGCGTTCACTCATTCTTCAAAATCTAAGAACCATTTCCCCGTGTTCGCTTTAGCGCCGGTCAAGTAGCGTCTCTATCAACATACGTTCTAAGTCTTCCTTATTCTCATCCGAGCGATAGTCGATCTCGCTTGCAACTCGTTTGCACCATAAAGTCTAGGTGCGCGATACTCGGCACAACTTAGCCAAAAGGCTGCGTGCATAACCATCTCGTTCGAACTATACTTCGGTCTCGCGTACACGTTCGCTACTTTCAGCGTAAGGTTATTCAAGTACGTACTACGTTTGCTAACTTTTAGCATGCGTTCCTTCCAACTCGAGTCCGTCGCAATTTGGCACAAAGGCCTTCGCCTATCGATCCCGTTCAACCGAGTACTTGTACGAGCTTTTGAAAATATTAGACTTATTGTATGGAACATCCTACGGCACAACGAGAGAGAGCATACACTTCTTTTATTTCCAAACGAGCTTTCAAAACTGAAAAAATCAAAATGAAGTCCAAGGACGTAAAGCCGTGCACTGATACCAATCTGTCACGCCCTGCTCCCGCAGGAGCGATCGTCCTCGCTAAGGCGTGATGCCGCACGGGCCTAGATTGAGACCGTGCAAGGCTAAGTCCAGAAACGACCGATTTTGAGCTAGGCCACAGAGTCGCACAGAGTGAACCCATTTGCAGCGGAAAGTAAATGAACACAAATTGAAGCGAATTCAACTCTTTATTGATATTAAGAAGTTTACAAGCGGCGCTATGCCGAGTTTACAAGTCTCTCAAGCTCTCTCTCTGAAAAATAAAAGGCGTACCAAGTGGCTTACAAGATGGAATGATTCATGGCGATGTTCTGATACATTATGTCCTGTATATGGTGCTCCAGCTCCTTGCAACGCTCCAAGGCTCAAGAGATAGCTCCGCGCCTTAGCACGTTCGAGGAAAGCTCCACACACGTCGATGTTTCCTGCTTCCTGCAAGCAGACTGTGGGGTTATCAGTACATTGTTATGCACTGGTAGGGAGGCTAGCTCGCCCACAATACTATCATTACCAAACACGTTCTATTTACTTTTGTGCATCTCTATCATTCATTGTCTTTCTAATCTTGCCTTAGGATCAATTTTATGTCATCTTTCATAGCCTATCTCGTGTTGCCAATTTCAAGTGTCGTATGGGAATAAATGCATGACTTACCCATACTTACCGTCCGGTCTTCCCTGTCCAAAGCAAATCAAGTAAGTCAACAATTCATATGTAATAACATAACGTGCCTCATGTAAACTTTCAATACCAAGGGCGTGTCCCTGCCTCGGGTTCTAGCGCGTCGTAGGTGTGTTCTCTAATTCATTACCATTTGGTGTGATACATTTCAAGCTGTTCAATAGGCACTTGTTCATTTAACTTAGACTTCTTTGATTTCAATACAAGAACTTGCACGTGGATAGCCACCAGCAAAGTCCACTTAATCTATATGCACCGGTCGCTGGCATCACAAGCCATTTGGACATGTTCTCCCCTTGGTATTTCTCACCTATCATAGCGTACGGCTGGAACACCTAGATAGTCTCTTTGAAATACCCCGCACTTACGTTTCCTGTAGTGGCCAAGCCCGCACCCAGGTTGCTCGTAAGCCCCTTTGATTCTGCCTAGGCCGGCATATCCACCCTTTGATCATGCCGCGGAATCCCTTTTTCTTCACAGCCACGGCATCGCCACCCTCGCCCGTGTCGTTTGTCCACGACCATTTCGTATTAACTTGTCTTTTTTTAACTTAATGGCTGTCTCTGAGCCGTAGGCTAACCCTTAGCCTTAATGCGTTATCGACCAGGTTGGCGTCCGTGCAGCGCGGGTAGCGAGCCCCGTTGCACGTGCCCGTCATACCTGTCGCTAACCATTTCTGTCCTTCTTATCTTTTATTCATTCTTTCTTTCACTTGTTCATTCATTCGTTGATTCATTCATTCACTTATTCGTTTACTCTTTCATTCATACATTACGCAACTCCTTGTGCGGGAGTCACCTTGGCGACCCATCGGTCCCATAGCCTTTCAATGTTGCTATACTCTACTCGGAACGACTATATTGATAGTCTTCCCATTTCATTGTTGTAACCCATTCATTGTTTCATTGTTGGACGCTATAAGGGACTTGAACGTAAGCTTGTGCCTTAGTACGAGCGTGGAGCGCGGTGCGAGAGTTCTCGTATCTTCCATATTCTTTTCCATATTCTATACAAGCATGCAAGATGGGATTATTCCCTTAGCTAGGTGCATTGAGTCATTCATTTATTAGCATGTACGGGGTTATCGCCTAACGATTTTCGTGAGTGTCCATATTATTATGTGTCTAGGCTAAGCAAAGACGGGTTCATCGGAGCCACCCACCTTAGCGATGTTCGCATCGGCCGAGCGATACTCCGAGCACGCCTTTGATAGTCTAAGTCTGGATTCATCTTTGACGGACCATTGTAAGTCTTGCATCAATTCGCATCGATACTTCCTCGGGTCGACGCAACTCTTCGAGTCGACGGCTCGCTTGAGTCGTTACACTTGCCGTTTGAATCGGCGTTCCGCTAGGGCAGAGCAGGTCATTACAACCCCCATGCGGCTGCTACTCTCATACGGCTCGGAGCATGGGGGCCATCCTCATGCGGCTCAGATTCTGGAAGGCCACACCCATACGGCTTTGACACGTGGCCATCCTTATACGGTTCAGTTGGAGGCCACCCCCTTGCGGCTATTACTTCCATGTGGTTCGGATCTGGGGGAGCCACCCTCCCGCGGCTCAGATTTTGGAGGTCACACCTATGCGGCTGCCACCCCCATGCAGCTCGGATCATGGGGGGCACCATCATGCGGCTCAATTACCAGACCACACGCATGCGGCTCTGTCAGGACACCCTGTCCATGCGGTTCGCGGTTAGGACACGTGGCAGAAGATCAGTTAAGGCTTAATCCCCCGCGTTCATACGGCTGGCAGTATAATGACGGTTATACACGTGGCACAAGATCAACCAAGATTTACCCACCCAAATTTGTTGTTATCAATAAATCACAACAATCAGATTTATTGCAATCATCATAATTACCCGAATCAATTTCCAACAAATGATGCAGATTTGTTGCAATCAACATAAAAGCAAGATCAAGGCAAATCTTAACAAATCCTTAACCGCCTACTGTTTAAGGGGCAATCATTGCAAACCCTAATTATCACACCCTACTCCTATAAATAGTAAGGTGTCATTCCCTTGCAAAGAGGAGAAAGGCTGGACACACAGAGAGAAAAAGGCACAGAGAGAGCGACGACGCACAGAAGAATCTTCCCACACATCCCGATAGCATTTCTTCATCAGAGCCAAGACTACGTCCGATCGTCCAAGGAGTAAGGCAGAGTTGATAGCACTCTTCCGAGCCCCTACCGTCACCCCCCAGAATCAAAAATAAACAATTGTACTTAGATTGCTGTACCTAGGTTTTCATTCCTAGGCTTTCTTTGTACGAGCGAGTTTGTATTGTGAGTCTAAGTTCAGTCCTCCTATAAAACTGTTCTGTTCTTTTACAATCAATAGCAAATACGATGGCGACTCTGTTGGGGACTAACTTCTCCATGGCTGAGGAGTTGGTGATGCAATCGAACGCAACCAAAGTTGGCTCCACTCAACAGATGCTGGTCGCCCAGTTCGACCAGCAGGCGTTTGAAAAAATGCTCTCCGACGGGAGCACTGGCCCGGTCCAGCGGCGAACCCGCACGAAGAAGGCCTGCAGGGAGTAGAGGCCTAAATCATTCTCTTCTCTCCAAGCTCTCGAAGAAGTACTCTCGGTTGCCCAAGACGGCAGAGAAGTATCGCAGACGATCCCACTTCAGACCATAGAGGACTCTGTTGTCCCAAAGTTCGGCAGAGGAAAATACTACGATGCTGGACTTGCAGGGACAAAGGGTAACTCTACACGGTCCAGGAAGAAGCCACAGAAGGGTGCCAGCCGCATGAAGATTCATGCGGCCACAAAAGCCAGCCGCAGACAGAAGGCTCATGCGGCCAGAACTGCCAGCCCAATGGAGGAGGCTCATGCGGCCACCATGACTTCCAGCCGCATGAAAGAGGCCCACGCGGCCACTACAGCTCCCAGTCGCATGCAAACTGCCAGCTGTATGCGGACCGCTTATGTGGCCACAAATGCCAACCGTATGCAGGAAGGCTATGCGACTAACAATCTCAGCCGCAGGACATCTGCTTCATGCGGCTCAGGCTCAGTCTTCGACCATTTCTCAGGCGGTCCTGACCCTAGATGCTCTCATATGCCAGTCTCTGTGGACTCTTTCTACTATGCACTCTCAGGTGCTAGAAGAAAGAAGTATCGGGCAGCGCGGGCTCGCCAAGCTCGGTAAGCTATCCCAACTTCTAACTATCAGGGCATCCTACTGACTATTATACGGGCCCCTTGTAATGCCCTGCTCCGCACGGTGTATTACGATGAGTCGTTGACTCGAAGAGTTGCGTTGACCCGATGAAGTATCGATACGAATCGATACGAGAGTTACGTTGGCCAAAGGTAAGCTTTGAGTCGGTTGGAATCTATTAATCGAATCGATGCAAAGAGTAAGTCCCGTTTGAGCAAGTGCTGATTTTAGTTGATCTGGTGTGCACGCTATACTCTTACACCGAACGATAAGAGGTCGGCATTTTGCCTTATACAGTGAAGTGTCCGTGAAACCAAATCGTAGCCTTGCAACGGATTGTGGCGTGGGCGCGATAGGCCAAATCAACCGAGTAGTTCAAAAGAATGGCTAAGTCCGGGAGTTAGCTATGCAATCGAGTTATGGAAGCAAGCCGCTTCAATCGGTGAAACGACAAGGCGTATCGGCTTAAGGTGGGCGGGTTCTTGACTCCCTCTCCCTATTTCTTCACGTTAAATAAAATATGTTATGGTATGCGTAAGATGTTATCGAGTTAGCGAGCGTGGCTCGACGACGAAAGGTCTAAGTATGTGTCGAACACTAAAATAGAACATTGAACAATCGAACAATTGAAGCGACGTGCATCAAGTGTACGAGTCGCGGTTGGACAATGATGGTAGAACATTGAAAGACGATATCGAGATGTGCATCATGTGCACGGCTCCGAGAACATTGAACACTAGGCGTAGAATATTGATTATGGTGCCGAGCGTGCCATCGTGCACTTATGTTACGAAAAGACTAAGTAACTATGAAATTAGGATATGAGAATAATATACGAATGGCACGCGCTGAATATGAGTACGATATGAACTAAGCCGTTGGGCGTCGTGCATCAATATGGATGTGTTGGGGCATAACGCCGACGGAGCTCTCCATATAGATGGTGGATTATGTTTATGAGACGCGAATATGCTTATGGAATGGGACTATGTTTATGGAACGCGAGATGGATTGGAATGTATGACTTGTATGCTATGGCGCGTATTGCATGGTCAATGGACTCAGATGGCCCGTACACGGGTGCGGCTTCCCTCGGACGGTTACACCGGGGCACCGGGACCGTTCGGCCTAGGAGGGAATTATGTGTGGTATTTATGGTGCACAACATTCGGACGGATTGAGACCGTCCAGTGCTGTGATAAGCTATGATATCCGTAAGTTTGGGATCCTTCGAATATTGGGCTAGCAACCCGTATCGAAGTGATCGTAGGCTTACACATAAGAGATGCCAAGTCCATTACGGTACGAAACACCGTGACCTTCATATAGATAGGGCCGGTGGGCTGAGATGAGAGTTGGGTGTAGGCGCAGGACCTGCGACCCTTATGCTTGGTCTAAGTTTATGGTTGGTTGTTGCGTGAATGATATGATTCTATGTTAAGTTCTAACCCATACAGGCTAGACAATATGGGACGGAGATGTGCACGATCACTATGTTTATGTTCCTATTATGCCTAACTGTATTTGTTGCAGGAACACGGGATGTGGACACATTCATATTAAGTCGTTATGCTGAATATTGCTATAAAACTGATCCTAAGGCTAAATAGAAAGATCACTAATTAAGATGCATGTTCACTAAATGATTAAGTGTTTGGTTTGGGTGCGAGCGGGTCTGGATCAGTGCGAAGCAAGGACGAAAGTACTAATCCCCCACTAGTTTATATGCAGGCTCAGGTTATGATCGGCTCGGGGCGGAGCTTGGCTTGGACGTGCCGAGGCATGGAGTCCTTGGCGTTCAAGAGGAGCTACCGCATAGGCGTTCGGACTTGCGACATAGAGATGTTCTGCCGAAGACTACTTGTTGGCTATATGGAGGCATAATGTATGGAACAATGTAATCCTTTATGAGCTAGAGAGATCATGAGCGTTGTAGCCAATTGGCATTTATGTTGGGCTATTCAGAGCCTTTGTAATCTTCAATATGTTATCAATAAAAGAGATTCTTATGTTATACTTTGTTTCTTTCCGCTGCTTATGTTACGACTTTGAGATAATCACTATGTGAACTGTTATCTTGCCTTGCACGAGTGCAACTCCAGGCTCGTACGGCATCACGCCCCAGCGAGGACGATGATTCGGGTAAAATCTAGCGAGGACGAGCGATTTCTCGGATAGGGGCGTGACAAGTTGGTATCAGAGCGGTTCCATCCTCTGGACCGTGCATGAATCTCTTTGACCCTCAGTTGCTTCGATATCGAAATTCAGTTGACTCTAAGTTGTTTTCACAACCGCATGGCTCATGGATCTGCTCGACGCTACATTGGATGTTCCATACAATAAGTCTATATTAATTACGTACGTCTGCCACAAGTATGTCGTGACTATTATGCTATCTCCGGGTGCCATCAGAGAGTGTTGGTTGCACGAAATGTAACGGGTTATGAGATTTTAGTTTCCCAAATTGCAAGAAAGTTGTGAGTCGTCGGTTGCATGAAATGCAATGAATATGGTGTTGTTGGTTGCATGAAGTGCAATGATACGTGTTGTTGGTCGCACGAAGTGCGAGAAGTTATATGTTGTTGGTTGCACGAAGTGCAACGGGTCGATATGTGAGGCGATGCGTATTACATGGCTATGCGAATGGTTATGTGTTGTCAGTTGCACGGAGTGCAGCATGTGGTGAATCGTTTGTTGCGTCGGTACAACGAGTCGATATGGTACGATGCGTGTTGTATGGCTATGCGTATGGATAGCAATATGACGAACGGGATTGTGACCTTAAGTATCGAGAGTGAATTGTTGCAACGAGCGAGATTGGAAAATCGTGGATACGATAATAACGAGTCGAGATGGTCGCTAAGTCGAGTTGAGTAAGGCGAACTTGTAAGTTGGCCGCATTGAATCGAGTTTCGAAGTAGACGAACGTATATGTTAGCCGAATGTTGCGGGTGTAATCGATATGATTGTCAAGGTACGGTTAGATTTGAATGAATGTCAAATTTGAGCGAACGATAGGGCATGTTGGGCCAGTTGTTATGCCAACTTAAAGAACACTAGAGCTGGGATCGAAAAGATCGCTATACGGGATAGTTAAGTTGAAATAGATGTCAGACCTATACGGAGTGTGATATCGAGTAATGACTCTATTTCGAGTGGTATATGCAATACCAAGTGTACGATCAGTATAGCAAAGTATTGTATCGATAACGATAGGCTCGATCCTAAGTGGTATATGGGATACCACTTAGCGATAGCTATGTTAAGCCGGTTGGTGACTTGCGATAGATTTCATCGAGACGATTATGCTGTTACGATATGTTTGTCCTCAACAGACGAAGTAGTACCGAGACTCAAGCGAGAATGACTTGATAGAAGTCGATGCTAGTATGCTTCGATGAATTAAGTTGAATAAGTATGTGCGAAGTCGTACCCAAGGATGATACGTCGGGCGAGAATTCGTTAAGCGTAAGTCAATGATAGGTTGAGCATAGCAAAGGAATGTTACGTTAAGGAAATAGTCGACCCAGTCGAATGAACGTGAGTTAGTACGAAGACTTGTTTAGAACATGTTGAGTAGGTACGGAGAAATCATGCGAACGAATTTGGGTTAGCACGATGAGTCGGTAGCACGATTGGAAGCAAGAGTTAGGGATATAAGAGTAGATATGTGAATTTGAAATTGTATCACAATGATGATGGTTAGTTACAACAGAATGGATCTTGGTACATGAGACTTGATTCGTATTCGAGTTTGGATAACGGCAGTGATTGCAACAAATTTGAGCTTATGAGAAAGGAAGATGTTCAAGTTATGCATGTCGACGATGGTATTGAGGCGTATCAAAGACGATATACAATAACTCGGGGATACTCTGATCGAATGAACGAAAATTGTGTTGAGCATTGTTGTTGGATGAATAAGATGCAAGTTAAGTTGATGTCGATTTGGACAATAACGGTAGGAGTGCTTCGGAGAATTTGAGAGTTGATGGATGTTACTCAGAAGAAAACAAAAGTATCTGGATTGCTTCACGGATCACCACTATGTTGACATTCTTGTCTTGAGCGAGCGCAATACCAGCCTTGCACATACGTCACGTCAAATTAGAACGATCATTCCGCATGAGTGCTGGTATGGTGATTCATCCAGCAGGGATGATCGAACTTGTGAGGCATGGCAAATTGGATATGTAATTGTGGTTTGATGCGAATGTGGAAATTAAGAATTGCGTGATAAGCCTAGGAGTGTGTCAGGTATTGACCGTGAGTGGATAGACTCGTACGGAGGCGAACAAATATTGCTCGGTTGTGATATTGTTGACGGTAGTGCATGAGTGATCGAATAGTAATATCGGGAATTGATTTGGCTTTGCGATAGGACATAGCATGGTTCGTTGTAACTGTCCCTCGTTGATGATCTTCAATTATCGAGCATAGTTTTGGGGCGGATGACCCTAGAAGACTTGACCGCCAAATCAAATGAATATTGAAGTCCCATAGGGTGACCCTAAAGAAATCGCATAAGAAATTTTGTCAAGGATAAGGAATGAGGTAGTGCATGATAAGGATAAGTCTAAACGAGTTAGTATCATGATTCGGAAGTTAGCGAGTACTAGAATCGATATGGTCAGAAAAGTTATATTGGATCGACTAGGTGTTGAGGAACGTACTTAGCGTAGTGATGCGGTAAGGCGATTGCAAGGATTTTGCAATACGCGAGAGCGACGGATAGTAGAACGACCCTAAGAGTTGTGTCGTAGATCGATTTGAGTAATGGTTAGGCTATGTGTGTTGAGCGCGCTAGCTAAATTACAAAATGAACTAGTCGAGATTGAATCGAAGATTGAGTAAAGGATTCGTACTCGGTCGAGAATAGGAGATGGGCGTATCGTAAGAGACCTTGGGTCGGAAAGATTATTGCCTTTGAGCATCGTAGACTCAAGTGGACCTCTTGTGTCGGGAGAGATTAAGCATGATGTCGGGATAAGTTACCTAGCGGGGGTAGCCCCAGACTCGATGTACGGGTAGTTCGAGAACATGGATCATATTGGGATAGTTGTGTACGAGACTTAGTACGGATTGTAGTAAAGGAATTTATGACATGTGGACTTAGTCCATGTCGTTGAGGCCAATGTTATGGGTGATTGGGTGAAAGACTTGAGTTATGTGAAAGATAGAAAACGGTTGGGCGAATAGGCGTTACAGAGAATTGTTGCGATCGGATGCGCAATGACTTAACACAATGCATGCATTAGATGGCCGTCGAGAGACTTATGAGTTTGGAGTTATAGTTTTGAATCAAGTTATGTTCGAGGATGTTTGCACGTAGGATTCTGAGAATATGCGCTAAGATCTGACTAAGTCAAATATGAAATGATTGGTGTTTAAGGATTTAAGTCGAGCCTGTTATGTTTGTCCCGATATCCTACAACTGAGCTTGGCTGAAATGCATATATTGGCGGGACGCCTAAAATATGTGTATGATCCAAACTAAGTTGTATGATTCAACGATAGTAGCATGAGATCGTGAAACGATCGAGCGAGGTACTTGGATTAAGTGTTGGTTTCGGTTCGAGGACGAACCTGACTTTGAGTGGTATATTATGTAATGCCCCGCTCCGTACGGTACATTACGATGAGTCGTTGACTCGAAGAGTTGCGTTGACCCGATGAAGTATCGATACGAATCGATGCGAGAGTTACGTTGGCCAAAGGTAAGCTTTGAGTCGGTTGGAATCTATGAATCGAATCGATGCAAAGAGTAAGTCCCGTTTGAGCAAGTGCTAATTTTAGTTGATCTGGTGTGCAGGCTATGCTTTTACGCTGGACGATAAGAGGTCGACATTTTGTCTTATGCAGTGAAGTGTCCACGAAACCAAATCGTGGCCTTGCAACGGATTGTAGCATGGGCATGATAGGCCAAATCAACCGAGTAGTTCAAAGGAATGGCTAAGTCCGGGAGTTAGCTATGCGATCGAGTTATGGAAGCGAGCCACTTCAATCGGTGAAACGACAAGGCATATCGGCTTAAGGTGGGCGGGTTCTTGACTCTCTCTCCCTATTCCTTCATGTCAAATAAAATATGTTATGGTATGCGTAGGATGTTATCGAGTTAGCGAGCGTGGCTCGGCGATGAAAGGTCTAAGTATGTGTCGAACACTAAGATAGAACATTGAACAATCGAACAATTGAAGTGACGTACATCAAGTGTATGAGACTATGAGTCGCGGTAGGGAAATGATGGTAGAACATTAAAAGACGATATCGAGATGTGCATCATGTGCACGGCTCCGAGAATATTGAACACTAGGCATAGAACATTAATTATGGTGCCGAGCGTGCCCTCGTACACTTATGTTACGAAAAGACTAAGTAACTACGGAATTAGGATATGAGAATAACTTACGAATGGCACGCGCTGAATATGAGTACGATGTGAACTAAGCCGTTGGGCGTTGTGCATCAATATGGATGTGTTGGGGCATAACGCCGACGGAGCTCCCCATATAGATGGTGGATTATGTTTATGAGACACGAATATGCTTATGGAACGGGACTATGTTTAGGGAACGCAAGATGGATTGGAATGTATGACTTGTATGCTATGGCACGTATTGCATGGTCAATGGACTCGGATGGCCCGTGCACGGGTGCGGCTTCCCTCGGACGGTTACGCCGGGGCACCGGGACCGTTCGACCTAGGAGGGAATTATGTGTGGTATTTATGGTGCACAACATTCGGACGGATTGCGACCGTCCAGTGCTGTGATAAGCTATGATATCCGTAAGTTTGGGATCCTTCGGATATTGGGCTAGCAACCCGTATCGAAGTGATCGTAGGCTTACTGTCACGCCCCAGAACCAGAATACTGGAGAGCAGGGGAATGACTCAGCCAGCTACGTATTACGGATAGATGAATACCGTATAATACGATCAATGCTGTCTAAAGACAAGGGGGTACATACTATATGAAAGTCTCACTATGGTCACTTCACATCTATTGTCTCAATCATTCAAACAAGAAACAAAAATAGAGAACATATAAGATAAAGCAGTAAGGCGTCCCAAACGCTTAGTCAAAATGTTCTCGATATCTGACTTTACAAAATACAGCCAGATGATGTAGTAAGTATACACAATTGTTAGCAGCTGCAGTCTGACTTAGTTACAATTATGCAAAAATAGGTACAAGACAATCCGACTAACATGTCGGTGCCAAACGGCAAAGTGTAAAGTAATTAGCAAAACGAGCGGGGAAGTAAGAAACCCACTCGAGTCCTCCTGCGATCATCCTTCTAGTGTTGACCATCTTGGAGGTAGAAGTAAGCTGGATCCTCGGGGACTGGCTCTAAATCTGGCCATGCAAAACCAGAGAGGTTAGACCTCTAATAGCAAGTACCATAAGGAAGGACGATATAAAGGACCAAACCAGTAAGTAAAAGAATAGATCTCTGCTTTCCACTAGGATTCACATCACATCACGACACTTCGAACCAACCTCCCAACCAAACAAGGACAGAAGTTGGCACGTCATGTCCTGACATTCTGATCATCCCAGTTAGGTAACAGAGTAGTGCAGTACACAAACAAATCATCTTGAACGGCCAATCAACTACTACGGCTTGCTAATGTGAGTCCCAAGTTATCCTGGAATTATGCAATTAGGAATTCCTTAGTTCTTACTATGTGCAAGCAAGGCTAGTCTATCCAGTCAATCATGTGCGCCATGCATGCATTAGACGAGTCCTAGTAGGACGCCCGTCAATATACAATATACAATAAATAGTAAAAGCAGATACTATTCCCTGTCCGTGTGGCAGTTTTACAGTATCTGTGGGAACCAGCCGGCCCGTCGGGTACTACTTGTCCCATGGGGACTGCCATGTAAGAACTCGGGAATCCATTCTCTCCATGCCATCATTATTTTATTTAACTTAATAGTCCCTACGTTGAGTAAAATCCCATGCCGTGGATCATGGTCATTCAAATGAGTACTTTCGTACGGGGTACGATATGCACAACTCTACAACGATACCAGTGCGGTTAGGTTGCAGGTCTTACATAGCGTAATGCAATAATCAAATCTAACCACGGTAATCATGCCTTGACCATAACATGCTTCTTTTGTAGAAAATAAATAAGTAAATAAATAAATAAATAGATTGAAGCCTGTATATGCATGTATGCCAATATTCGGGATCAGCCAGTCGATTACAATAGTTCAGAACATGAATGTGTCTCATTCATTCGATTCAATAAGACGACTAGCCAGTCTTTTAGTTCCGACTAGGAACGCATGATCAATTTTAGTCAAGATAACCATTATTATCAATGGTGACAAGGCATGAAAGTCAATTAGCATTAAACGGGGGTCGAGTCTATAACTCTCATGGTCAAGTCCCAGTAATACTGGGTATCCCAAAAATCAATCGGGACACAAGGCACATTCTACATAACAATTGATATTGACAATATTATCATATCATGATTTTATCGAATTTATGCCAAAAAGGCGTAAGAATATAAAATGGACGTTAAAATATATAATAAAGGTTACAAGATATGGGCAATAAATAACAAAATACTAGTACACAGGGTTATAGAAAGTCATGCGGCTTGGGCTTATGCGGCCAGGAAAGAATCCATGCGGTTGGGGAAACTAAGAGCCCATGCGGCTCGGAACAAGCGCAGCTCATGCGGCTGGCGGGGACATGTCTCATGTGGCTCACAGAGAAGAGGGTCCATGCGGCTGGAATATAGAAGACTTCATGCGGCTGAAGATGCAAAGCCTTATGCGGCCAGACTGGTCATGAGCCTATGCGGCCAGAAGATGAATGAGGTGCATGCGGCTTAGTTAGGAGCTTATGCGGCCAGGAAAGGGCGGTGAGCATATGCGGTTAGAATAAATTGGGTCATGCGGCCCGGAATCAGAAGCCCATGCGGCTCAGTTAGGACTGGGCCTTATGCGGCTGGGTTAAACTCATGCGGCTAGAAATGTAAGTCTCAAGCGGCTAGGATTAAATCTTCATGCGGCTAGGAGAATTGAATTCCTGCGGCATATGCCATACGGCCAAGTAACACAGCAAGACTTATGCGGTCAGGAATAAAACTTGCTGCATAAAGCTTATGCGACTAAGTTCATTCGACTATAAACTGTTCTTCTTCTCCATCCTTCCGAGAAGAAGAACCCTTCAAGCCATGGCTCCCAAGCTCCATGAATCTTTCATCCAGAGTCCAAATCCAAACTTCCATAGGTCAAAGTGGGGCAGAATGAAATGCTCTACAACATGAGACCATCAAAACTCAAAAATAAAGAAGTTTGATAGATCAAAACCAAAATTCAAAAATAACTCGTTTCTAGATCTACTAAAAATAAAACTTCGAAACGAAAAATGCCAAGTTCTAAACTCTCTTAGGATCACAAGGGGAAGGGAAGGGAACCATAAAAATGGGTCCTCATGAAGAAGCAAGATGTACTTGCCTATAGGTTTGGTAGGTGGAGAGAGTAATGAGAAAGAAGAAGAGTAATGGTGAAGGAAAGTAATGAAGAGAGAGAAAGAGTTTGGGGGCTTTAAAATGGTGATGTGGTGGTAGGTAGGGGTATTGGGTTCATGATGAACCAATTAACTAAACCAAGCCAAGCCGAACCCAAAGTTCTAGCTAAAGCAGAGAAATAAAAGCAGAAAGTAAAATGTAGATAATTAATTAGCATGAATTTAAAGGAATTTAAATACAGGATAATACATGATAAATATTAAATAAATTTATTTGAGTAGTACATGTATAAAATACGCATTCTGGGAATAGGGAGTGACACTTACACATAAGAGATGCCAAGTCCATTACGGTGCGAAACACCATGACCTTCATATAGATAGGGCCGGTGGACTGAGATGAGAGTTGGGTGCAGGCGCAGGGCCTGCGACCCTTATGCTTGGTCTAAGTTTATGGTTGGTTGTTGCGTGAATGATATGATTCTATGTTAAGTTCTAACCCGTACAGGCTAGACAATATGGGACGGAGATGTCCACGATCACTATGTTTATGTTCCTATTATGCCTAACTGTATCTGCTGCAGGAATACGGGATGTGGACACATTCATATTAAGTTGTTATGCTGAATATTGCTATAAAACTGATCCTAAGGCTAAATAGAAAGATCACCAATTAAGATACATGTTCACTAAATGATTAAGTGTTTGGTTTGGGTGCGAGCGGGTCTTGATCAGTGCGAAGCGAGGACGAAAGCACTAATCCTCCACTAGTTTATGTGCAGGCTCAGGTTTTGACTCTAATGGACCCACATACTAGTTAGCCATGGCCCACATGCTAATTATTTTAGTTAGTGACTAGGCTAATTTATTTTTGTTAGGATTATTTGGATTAGTGTTTTAGGAAAGACCAAACTAGCCCCGACTTAGAACCCCTTTCCATGTATTAACTAATAGATTAGTGTAGGGGTATTTTAGGCAACCCACAAAGTGCCACCTAGCCCCCTTATGGTCGGCCACATGGTGTGGATAGGCCTTAGCCATTTCATCATTATACCTCTTCTTTTCTCTCTCTTGTTAACTACAAGAAATTGTATTTTTAGCAACATATTTTAGCGACATAGGGTCTTTTATGTCTCCAAAAGCTATTTGTTTACATGTATTGGCGACATGAGTTTTCTTATGTCGCAAAATTCACACAAATTTCAATAAAGGGAAACGAAATATTAGTCCCGCCAAAAATTCTCTACATATCGCGACATCCACATGTCGCCGAAAGGCACTATACGTTCGGCGACATATATCATATGTCGCAGAAAGTCACTATATATATTCAGCAACATGTCTCTATGTAGGGAAATTCATTTATATAATTTTTCATTAAATAATAACCTAAAAACATCAAAGAAAACCCTCGAAACAAAAAAACTGACCACATTGTTTTGGGTTTCTCTCTCACACCAACAGGGTTCTCTCTTGCACGAACGCCAGGTTCTCTCTTGCACGCAAGCTGGTTCTCTCTACGATCACGAGGTTATTCGAAACTTCCCTCCTCCATCATGAACTTCCCTCCTCCATCATGAGATTCGAAACTTCTTCCCATTCATAGTGAGTTTCTTCCCCTAATATTCTAAGTATGTTGATTTTGTTAGGGTTGAGGATATGATTGGTACTTGATTGCATCTGCTTCAATTTTGTTATGATTTGATTTTGTTAGGGCTTCTCTCTCTAATTCGATTTTGTTAGGTTTGAATTAGGGTAGTATAATAGTGGACAAATTAGGGTTTCTCATGTGTCTGTGTCCACCATAGGCTAGCGTGTATTGATAAATATTCGCATGAGAGTTCAGATCTTTAATTGCGGACATGTGACTTGATGATTAGTTCCTATTGTGTAATTGCTTCGAGAAAAGATGAAGGAAAGCCTTGTCAGTCCTGTTACACGTAAGAGTTTCTAGTTTATATACATTTTTGTTCAGCAATCTCCTTGTAACAAAATTTATGTGATAATGTAAGCTCCAGAAGTTCATATAATCTTTTACATAAATGTGAGGAATTTTCTATATGAATTTTATAAAATTTTTAGAAGTCTATCTCAACAAAATTGGTTGGTAATGTCATAATCAAGCATTTGTTTGCTCTTTTAAGTGCCTGATTTCAAGTTTTTTTTTTACAAAGATCAAGAAATCACATCCATTTCATTTAAAATGATAGCATAACTATACATCAAGTTGGTATTCTCCCTCATCGAACATTATGTCATAAATCTTGCGCATCTATCTAACATGTTCAAATAAGAAGAGGAGAGTGGATCATTATTGGTTCTCCTCAAATCATGGTACAGTATAAAGACAGATAGAGCATGTGAGTAATAGAATCATAGCATGGTAAGAAGTACAGAAAGTAAAGCTGAACTGGAATATAAGATACGCTAATATATGTAAAAGGTGATTTGAACTATTAGAGCGATATGTGATCGGCTAGGGAAGCAAGAGATGGTTATCCACTTGGCCCGACAATCCACGGTGTCCTCAACGGAGAGTCGTGCCATCCAACCTGGATAACTGGCAATGGGGTATCTGCTACACCCTACGTGAGGTGAGGGATGCATATAATCGAAAATAGTTGTAATGCCAATTTATTGTTGTATAATTTAGATGGTAACTGTGTTTTATCATCCATTCTTCATAAGTTTTGTAAGAAGAATTGATTTGTAGCGTTACTGAGCATAAGGACATAGCTCTTGCATGTGATTCCTTTCAGTATACTACAAGAAAATATAAGTCCTATAAGTCTTATGTGCATCATTAGGTTTAAAGTTACACTCTTTCTAGCTCCTATTCTGTCATTTCAGTTATACTGTATGTTTGGAGGGGGGAATTTGCAGATAGATCGAGTGGATTATGTCTTCAAATATGCTTTCAAGCTATCGAAGGTAGTTGTTACATTGTTTAATTTTTTTGTTTTTGTTTTGATATGTTTAATATATAGATTACTGGATTTTTTTTAATGTTCTTAGGATGCAAATTCTATTTTGACTGCTATCAAATATTATACAGTTTGTAATTATTCTCTTTCTATTTTTTTCTAGATAATATATTAATACTTTTGTGTATTTCTGCATGTGTAATCGATGTCCCTTGAGTGGGATCATTGGGGTTAGTCAATAACTGCTTGGTAATATGTTCTCCAAGTGCATTTTATTATCAGAAACACAAAACACTTGTTTGAGATAATAATGCACTTATAGCACTTAATTTTATTGGGTCGAGAGGTATCCATAACGTTGAGATGATTGTCTACTTGTTTTGCGAAGATCAAGAGTCAAGCCTCATCTTGTTGAAGATTAGAAATGGAAACCTTAAGTTTCAATGTGTATGAAGTTGGATGGTTTATGGATTGCCTGGTTTATTAACATCTTGTGACATCCTTTTCTTTAGACATGTTTATGTGCTAATATAATTTGCCTTGTCTTCTTAAGTCACATTATGTTTCTTTAGACATATTTTGTGTGCAAATATAATTTTATTATGTAGTAGCTGTTGTATTTTATCTTTAAACTATGACTATTTGCATGTATTACTGCTCACTTATTGTTGAACTTTTTGAGTTGTCTCTTTCTGTTCTCCTAGTATGATGAAGGTTTCTCGTACTCTTCGTATGGACTGATTTTTTTCCTAATGTTCCATGTATCGGTGCGCTCCATAGTACTTTTGATTTCCACTGCCATTGATCTGTAGGTTATGTACTATCATGCTCCCAATTCCTTCCATCTTGCCAACTCTCTGGAAAGCAACCTCTAATATGGTGCACATGATTAAAGGGCATACTTCTATATTATACTTACTAATGAGCTATGAGGTTATAGATTGGCTGGCCAAATTTGGTGATAACTACATTATTTCTATCATGCAAGTTGAAACACTATGCCGAGTGGCTATTTGTATATTTTTATTACATAGTTTCATGCCTACTTCTGACTTGTTTTGATGTTTCTACTCTAGTAATGTTTTTCACTTTTAGAGACTATCCATCCCGTAAATACATTGAAACTGTTGTGTAGTAAAAAAGAAAGTAACTCCAGTTTTAGGAAATTTAGTTTGATAATACTTTAGATAATAAGTAATATGTATAAAAAGTAAAATCATCGACCTCTAATGCAAGATTATGGTAATATTTCCAAATTATATAGGTTGTTATGTAACTAAAGATTTACATAGACTAATAATGTAATAAATATATATGGATGTTAGGGTGAGGTTTGTCCTGATTAATCAAGTTATATAGGTTGTTATGTAGCAAACCAACTAAGTTCCTTTGTGTACTTATATTAGCCATCTCAGCTGCTACCACATTGCCGATCAAGAGGGAGATCAAGAGGGAGAACTTGATTAGGAGAGATCAAGAGGGAGAACTTGAGTTTTGTATGCTTAGCTCCGCATAAGCATGGAGCTTTTGGGCTTTTTACTTCTTAAAGCTAGCCTTCAAGGCTATTTATAGCATGTATTTCGTTAAATGGTTGAAATGAGCATTTGACTCTCACGGCTCCATCTGGTTCTTGTATGTCCACATATAAACTTTTTTAAGTGCCAACACCACACCCAATGATGAGCAAAGTGGTGTAAGAGTAGCCCATCTTTATGCCCATTATTTTTTTTAGTTTGATATTTAGCTTTTAGATGTTGGAAAAAAAACCATCACATGTGAATATGGTCTTAATCTATAGGTAGATATTAGAGTTGCTTTGACTCTTCTGAACCCCATCAGTAGCGATATGCGCATCCCAACAGTCAGTTTCTTCGTATGAAAGGGAAGATCTACATTTTGGGAGGGTAATTGCTCCCAATATGCAGAAAGAATCATGGAAATAAACACGCATATCGTCAAGAATAATATCAATAAGAAACACATTATAGATGTGTAAATGCTCAGGAAGATTCGTTGTTTCATTTCTGAAAGGAGATTTCACATTTGCATAGTTCACAATTCTGGGTTTCCTCTTAGAGTTGAAGGTCAAGAGAGATGTATACGATCTCTGCAACTCGAGACCTCCGCTAATGAGTGAGCCTTCAAGACAACTGAGGTAACCTGAACTAGGAATAGTCACAAATGGAAAATGATCCATAGTGCCTACAGTAATAGCTGATTCAGTTTCGTAGATATTACAGCAGATGGATTTTGACTTCATATCACCAGTTCCTTTCGTACATTCAGCTTTTCTATTTGCTTGAAAGGAGGTTCCACTATAATCAGATGAACAAAAATGATTTCTAAGTTTGCAAAAGAAGCTTTGTATTAACCCAAAAATTCTAGGATATATATGAAGATCAAGATTACTTATGGAAACACTGGATTCATGGTGAACTATACAGCCTTGTCTGCGAGCATGATAATCCAACTTTAAACAACTTTCAACTGAACTTTCCTGTGTAATGCCTGGTGAACTGGGAGCAACATACAGAACATCTAGATGTGGAGAAGAACTATAAGAACCATTTCTTGTGAGACATAATATACAACTTTGAGATTCATCTTTCATATTGAGTGCTTCGACTTTTAAGAGCTTGACAATGAAAGAAAATTGTGGGTATTCTTTCACGGCATACCTGCATTCAACAATAAATGAATTCTGATAGGAAGTACTAATCCAAGCAATGTAATAACCACATGATGAATCTGGTCTGGTAACTAACCAAACATCTATATTCGTTAAGGTAAATGAGACAACTGAAGAGTTAGACTCCTCTTCTGCATATTCAACATGAAAGCACAGCTGATATAGCTTAATAGATACAGAAAACTGTAAGCAGTACAAATCTTCAGGTTTACTAATCTCATCGAAAAGAGTCCCTGTCACGGCTTCCATTTTGCATGGGAGCAAGTTATTATGAGCTCCAGCCAATGCATAAAAAATTATTGGAGAGAGAAGTGCACGATAACAAATGGCAAACCACAATCAACCTAAAAGGGAAAAGAGAGATTATTATAATAACAGTACTTCCTAGAGTGAGTGGATGCAAGCAGCTTGGCAAAAAAAAGTAATAGATCATGATCAATAGTTAAGTAGTCTAGCTTTGCATTGTCTGGACACAAGGTCACTTTCAAGCAGAAGCCTTTTACCTGTGCTGCATAATGTGACCGAGTGGACATTTTCAAGAAAAAAGTCGATAATTTGTCTACTACGCATTTTTCTCAAATCAACTAAATATGGAATGATCAGTTGCATCCTGTGAAGATCATGATCAATAGATTGGTATTTTACTTGTATCATCACCATTGTGAAACTAATATTCAAGCCTAGTTAACAAAATCGATCACTTTGAAAGCATTATGTAAGAACAAATGAACAATTAACACTTGATGTATCAGAATACTTTGGATGTTACAGTATTACAACATTACTAACAACATAAGCTTCAAGGCAAGGGCTTTGCACCATTACGACTGTTCCCAAGGCATAATACATGAAATAAAACATGTCCATCAACCAAAATGCAGGACGAGATGTCAAAAAGGATGGTCCACGCTGTTCATATTGACCTTCTCCTAGAATACTAAAGATTATATATTCAGGGGGTATTTGCCTAAAAGCATTTCCACAATAAGATGTTTGTATTTTGGGAATACAAAAAACAATAAGCATAATTGTCATTTGGCCCAAGGCAGTAAGTGGATGCACAATCAGTAGCAAGATTCCAGCAAAAATATATGATATATCGACTATCAAGTCGCAAGAAGAACAAATATTAGTTATATTGAGCCAATAATTGTTTTCTATTAAGACAAAAATTAATTAATTATTGATAAGATTTAAGATGATATGGTTCCTTTAGCCCTTTCAATCATAAATGTCGTCTAGGAGTTTACTCCACTTCAGTTGGTCGAAAATTAATTTTAGTGCTTGTAGGATATATATTAGAAAAATGTCCAATAATTAGATAGGCAAGTGTAGGATTGATATCGGTTGATAAAAATTTTTTTAATTAAAAAATAAAACTTGGGTTTGACAGAAAGAAAAGAAGCAAAGAGAGAGGTTGATACTGTGGAACCTGAACCAGACCAAGCACTCAGGAAAGAAACTGGTTAAAGATGGAGCCTAGTGTGTTTTCTTTTGGTTGAGATTAGTATATCAGGTCCTATTTAGGTCTTTCTGTTAAACAACTTCAGTTTTCCTTGTGTTATGTTTTAAGTTTTCAAGCTTATATGAAGGTGGGACTGGTTATCCATATATCCCCTATTGATCTTTGTAGAAAAAAGAAGAAAAGTGCACCATATTGATGAAATACCATATTCGACAACCTTCAAAGAGAAATAGCTTGTAACAAAGAAAAATAGTGAAAATGATAAAACAAGAGCTCTTCATAAATAATGAAAATGTTCAGAATCACTCTTAAAACACCAAAGTCGCCTTAGTCCATACCAAGAAAAGGAGGGAAAGAGAAAGCATCCCACTTCTCCAACTTAGCAAGAGCGATGTAGGAAAACAGTAGCATCATCATTCAGATGGACAAAACAACTCTAAGCTGATTTATACAAGAATTGTTTAAAATAATTAATGTAGAGTCTAGAAGGAACATGATTTGGATATCATTTTTAAGTTGATGAAAGTCGAACTTGTATGCCTAACAACTCCTTTGGCTTACTTTGGGGATTGTTTTTGTTCTTTTGCATTGATTTTGGTAGCTAGTATGCTGAAAAGTATTTCAAGCACTAAAAGTGCTGAGCTGCTGCTTCAAGGGATAGGATGGGAGCTATTTGGGCATTGCCTCTTCTACAGGTAGCTTATATTAAATGTTGTGTGTGTGTGTGGATAGTGTAGCAGAACTTGGTAACCTAAGTAGGAATAGTGCAGCAAAACTTGGTAATGCAGCATGTTGATCACTCTGTTGGGGTTTTAATAATTTGTTTGTTACAAGGGCTTCTCCCTTATGAAACATATGAGCGCCTTCAGGCTTGAGAAGCCCTTCTGCATCCTTCCTTTACCAGGAGGGATGCTAGAAGATAGCATCATCCCATGTAACTTCAATATTGAAGAGTATGTCTGGTAGGCTATACCAATGGATAAATAAACTTGCTGATTTCTAGTAGCTTTCATTCGATTGGTTCAAGCAATTTCAGCATTATTGTTGTATTTAAAACCTTGGACCAAACATGACTATGTACATCACCAATACTAGTAGGTTTCATTCGGTAGGTTTTAGTAGTTTTTAGATGAGATGGATCCTATCATATCTATTAGTATCATGATTGATGGACACTGTTACCATAAATTAGCTACCAGCAAAAAGCCATAGAGTATCCAACCTGAATCCTTTGGATTTAGCATATTTTATTTATATATATGTTGTTCCTGGTAAAAGTTCATTAGTAAATGCTTTGTTTATAGATATACATAATTTCACTTCTAAGGATACAGTGTTCTGCATGTACTTTTCTAGGCAGAACTAGATGAACTTCCATCTCTATAAAGGACACCTTAGCTAACGGAGTAAAACTTTCACTTAGTGAGCAAACTTTAGCTACCTATTATTAATTCTGGTTAATTTCTAGTATTTGCTTCGTATTTTATTGATTCCTTGGTTCCAAGTGCTATATGTGGAGAATGTAATGTCAAATACTATCAGTGTGAAGATACGAGATGTGTTGAATGCAAATGCTTCAGATTCCTTAACAAGTTTGGTGTTCCCAGTCATATGACCGATATCTGAAGCATTTACCTATTTTATCGTGTTTCAAATCAGCTCGACTAAATTATAATATGATATAGCCAACATGCATTAATTTTGGCTCATTTCTTAAAACTTGGGTTAAATTGGTGTTAGTCTGACCAATAGCAGAAAACAAACCCGAGGCACTGGAAACTGACTACTATCTATATGGTGACTTTAGAATGCTCAGATGGTTGCCAATATAATGCAATTAGCTTAAAATTTTACATGTAAAGGCCAGAGCTAATATGGTGAGTACAGGTTAGTAAAAGACTTGTGTATCATAAAGGTTGGTGTAGCTAACTTTAACATGTTGGACACTAAATTAATGTTGTTACAGCAAATGTTGGTTTTGATTGTCCTTTACTTTTTATTAAATGTATATGCGTTATGCTCTTTTTCTTCTTCATTTATGATAACAATTTGATGCCTCCTAATTTTCTTCTAAGAAGATGGTTGGAAGAGCCGCTAGGTTAAATCAGACTGGAAAAGGATTAAGAGAAAGGCTGGTTCTTTTAAGCATACAGCAGGAAAATATGCCGGAGACCCGGATGACAAAGGCATGTATCATATGGCATTTCTTGTTGATTTCTACTGCTCGTAGGCGTTTGGGCTCACAAAACCTAGACACGGTTTGCCCCTGACTTTGTAATGTCTGCATGCTAATTAAATTTGCTTGTTCTCTTGTTAGTAATTATGTGGTTGATTTAGATATACTTATCCACGTACTTCTGAAATTGGTACCAGCCATTCAAATGTATTCAGATGCCAAGCATTATGCCATATATGCAAAAATTCCAAAATTTAGTAACAAGGACAGGACATTGGTGGTGCAAGTATTCTGTAAAATTTGAACAGTACCTTGAATGTGGTGGTTGTTACATAAAGCTTATGTCTGACTAGGTCAATCAGAAGAAATTTGGCGGTGATACTCCATATAGGTTAGTTATAATTATTTTCAAAATTGTGATAAATATGCTCTCTCTCTATATTAAAGCTTAATCATTTGAAATATTCATTATTACCTTTACCTTATGCCCTCCTCTTTTTCTTCCCTTTTTCCCTGTGTAATCGGAAAAACATTAAGGATGTAAGCTTATGCATGGCAGAAATCCTGCCTTTCTTTTGAACCACGCTAAGATGTTGGGATGAGTTTTCAATGACTATAATTTATCAATAAACCCATTTTTTCCTTCTTAAGCTTACTTTTTCGAAACATATCTCATTTTCCACTTGCAATCAAAAAAATGAAAAACCATCCAGGTTTTCTTTGCCTTTTCCTTTCTTTCAAACCAAACATGACATTAATCTTATGGGAGACTATGTTGTTTGACTCAGTTATGTAATTAGAGGCCCTTCTTTTTGTTACATATACAACCTTTATCAGTATATGAGCAATAGTAATTACTCTATTACAAGGCTTCTTTGGCAAGTTATCTAGGAAGGGTACAGACACGGCCTTATACTGAATAGGTTCAAGTTCTCTACTATATGGCCAGAAGATATCATATTCAAGTACATCTTTGTTTTGTTTTTTCGTCTCTATAAACATAAGCTTGTGAGGAGGTTCTCCTTTTTAGATGGTAAAATAAAACTATAACATGTTAAGGAACATCTCCTTCTCTTAGTATGCAAATCAAAATATTGATTGAATATTCAATATAATTTGTCTAACACTATCTTTGAAATTGTCTTCTGCAGTTCTTTATGCATTTTTTGGGCTGAGGTTGCTATACTGCTTGGAGATCTGATCTAAAAGGGCTCACAGAAAAAGGAAATGGAGGAAGTATGTGTTCTCTTCATTGCTTACCAAATTTTCAATTTATTTTTCATGGTGTTAAGTTCCTTTGATGTTGTATTACTTGCTCACCAATTGCTAACCAATCAAAATGTATAACTGCCAGTGTGTGGTTTTTTTTTCTTATCTCACTTTATTGATATAAATATGTTTGCTAGACAACTCTTCCCATATGAATTCTTCTTGTTATTAGCCCCGTTTGACAAAAAAGTATGTTCGGTGGTATATTGTTGGTTATTATTATTGTAGATTATTTTCCTTTATCAGAAGTCCTTCCAGATTGTCAACAGCAGCCAAATTTTGGCAAAGAAGCATGTAGAGTAAATGTAAAGGACGTTCTACTTTCTGCTTCCTTAGTAGCTGATCTATAAGTCAATGAAAAGAACTGGATATGCTTCAGCTAGAACAATATTTGTTCAGAATTCATCACTTTTGTCTATATTCATCACTTATGCTACAATTACCTTACTTTTCAATCCATATGCAATTTTCTTACTCTTCAAATGTGCTATTTTCTTATCTGATACTCTATTTGGCATAAGATATGGTGAAAAACTTCTTTGAGATATATACATGTTATGATTATTTTTTTTTGTCTAGAGCACCTTGTTTTATTAATCTTTGTTTTTTTAACTTCAGGTTTCTGCTATTGTCTGTTGCTTGTCAATGGAGGTCCATATGCCTTGGACGCAGGTTGATTAACTATAGTTATTTTGAGTTTGAAATAGGCTGAATCAGTTATGGGCATAAAATTACTTTCTTTTGGTATATATGTATATTTTGTTTTACTTACATTTTTTTTGTTTTATTTGCAGGATCAAATTGACAAATTGACAAAAGCTAATTTTGGGGGAAGGCATTCATATCATGAAATCTATTGTAGCTAGGCTATTTTTTTGGAAAGTCAATCAAATATTCATGTGTTATTTCTACATTATAATTGTCTAATTTGAATACAGTACGTTTGTGAAATACATTTTTTTTACTATATGGGCACTTGAAGTTGTTAAAATATTGCATTATGGATTATTTTGTAAAGAGATGTTTAAAGACATTATATTAGATTCATGATTTGTTCACGTAACTTGTTGCTCTTTGTTCTCAAGTTCTTTGAATAATTTTTTAATGTTTTAATGTTATTTTCAAAACAATTTCTTTAAATTTATCTTGGAAAATATAAGCAAAAATAAAAATTAATGTAAAAAATATGAATTAGCTTTTGTGAAATCAAAATGTACTGCAAAAAGCGTATTTAGATTTGGCTACATTAGCTTTTGCGACATCAAATTGTGTAGCCAGAAGTGTATTTATATTTGGCTACATTAGCTTTTGCGACATCAAATTGTGTAGCAGAAAGTATTTTCTATAATAAGTAAAATAAATAAATTAGGCTTTTGGCGACATGTGTCATGTTGCCAATGTATGACCTTTCCGCAACACATAAGGCACATGTCGCCAAAGGTTTTTTTAGAATCTAAAATATGTTATGTTGCCAAAAGGTACTACATTCTGCGACATGTTGATTTCATGTCGCCAAAAACTTTCCCAGACAAGGCTATCGCGACATATGTGCGACATAGCCAAATATGTCGCAGAAACCCTTTGGCGACATAAATATAACGTTTCGCAACATATTGCTTATGTTGCTGAAAATGCATTTTCTTGTAGTATTCTTTCCCAAATTGATTTGAGAGCAATCCCTAATCATTCCTCCACTAAATCCTTCCATTTTCTCACCCAATCTTCTTCCTTCCTTCTCCATTCAAGCCAAGGAGGGAGCTACCCAAATTTGAGAGGATTCGGAGCTTGTTCGTGTCCGTTTGGGATTCCTACGTGTCGGTGGCGTATCGGAAGACATTTCCTTCGATTCGAGTCACCGGGAGGTATAAATCCCTTCTTCTTCTCATTTCTCTCATGCATTAGAATGGTTTTGACCCATAGGAATGACCCACATGGTTTTGTGCCCATTTGTGTCTATTTCGTATCCATTTGGACACTTGTAGATGTGTCCTATGTGTAGGATCGTGTCCTAATAGGAAAACCCCTATTTGGACACATGTGGAATTATTTGTGTATTGATTTAATGTTGTTATAACTTTTATTCCAGATTTTCTATGTGTTTAGGAATGAGTTTTCCTATGTATCATATAGTATCATAATTTCTAATATCTATATATGTATTTATATGGTGGTATATATATTACTCTCTCTATATATATATGTATGTATATATTATGGCTTATATATATATATATATGGATATATATATTATGGTGGGAATGTGTATCTTTGTGTTTGGTTGTGGGTATAGTGGTCGGCCAAGAGTATGTGTATTGGTGTGTGTATTGGAGTGTGTGTGTTTGTGTTAGTAGAGAGTGTGTATAGGTGAGGTGTTTGAGTGAAGGGTTGTGAGAATTAGAAAGGAGTTTGAGTGTGGAATTAGAGAGGGAAATATGAGTAGTAAGTGGTGCTAAGGAGGAGGGGGGAACACCCATACCAGCTGACCATAGCAGCAGCACCTTGCTGCTACAACAGTCCCCTTAAACCACCCTCTTTTGCTGTCCATTTCAGCAGCCATGACTGTCCATGACAGTCCCCAAAACCACTTCATTCAGCACCTTGCACCCCCCTAAACTCAGTCCATGATAAGCCCCTTGGCTGTCCTAAATTGTAGCCCATTTAGTCCCCTTAAGACCCATCCATAACTGTCCAAAACCCCCCACAAGTTAGTCCCTTGGACTGTCCCCAACAGTCCTTGGCAAGCCATGTTGGCTGTCCCAAACCACCATGCTAGCTATCCTAAAACAGTTCAAAACATGTCCTTAACTCAGTTACTTTCAGTCCCAAACATAGCCGTCCTAAACCCCTTAACATTCATTCCATACAAGCCAAGTGGCTGTCCATATTTCACCCTCCAACAGCCCTTTAAACCCATAGTTGGCTATCCCCATTTGCCACTTAACAGCCCAGTTTTGCCCACTTATATGGCTGTCCCATGTACCTGTCATTACACCCCCTTAACACCACCAAAACCACTTTATAACAGCCCATCAAACCTACCTATTGGCTGTCCATGTTTAGCCCTTTCAATCACTATTTAACCATCCAAATTTTAGTCCCCAAACCCACCTAATACCACTCCATATCAGTCCCCTTTTTGTAAGTTTGTGGGTGTGTGTATTATGAGTTTGTGTGTGTGTGAAAGCCTAGTATGTGTAGTTAGTGGCCTATAGGTTAGCCTATGTGTAAACTAATAGAAAACCTATAGGAAAGCCTATATTAGTGTGATACATGTGAGAGTGTTGTGTATGAGTGAGTGTGATATATGTGAGTGTTAGAGTGATGTGAGAATGAGATATGATATTGGTAGAGGTAATGGGTAAAACCAATACATGTATTCCAAAATAGGTTAGATACCTAGGATACACATATTTGTTGGTAGGTAAACCTTAGATAGGATGGTATCTAGCTACCCTAAGGAGCCTAGGCTAGTATCTTGGGTATTAGCGGGGTTTCCTTGGTATTGGGCGAGGTATCGGGATTTACCTTGGTAGAGTAATGTAAGTTTTACCTAGGAATAGGGTATTTGAGTTTGGAGTCTAAGATAGGGTTAGAACTTGGTTCCCTTGGTTGGTAATGATAAAATGTAGTGCTCCTAGACTAGTTTTGACGTCGGTTGACCATTTTGACCAAAAGTCAACAAAAGTCAACCGAGAGTCAAACTTAGCCTTTAAGCGACTAGATTTGACCGAAACCAATCCAGAGTTGACCAGTTGACTGAAAGTCAACAGTTGGTCAACATTAGACTAGTTTGACCTAGAGTTGACCTAGAGTTGACCAGGGTTGACCAGTTGACCAAAAGTCAACTGTAAGTCAACCTTTGACCCCGTTTGACCTAGTTTGACTTGGATTGATTTCCTGTGACCTTGTTTGACCTTGGTTGTCCTAGTGTGACCCATCTTGGCTCAGTACGACCTAGTATGAACCAGTACGACCTAGTATGAACCAGTATGACCTAGTATGACTCAGTTTGACCTAGATTGACCTAGATTCATTTAGAATGTATTGAAATGCATCTTATTATCATTTTTAGACATGTAGTGACTTGTACTGTTCTGATAGGAGGCAGACACCACTCCTCAGACAGTATATTCTCTTCAGACACTCAGGATATCAGACGAGTACATTCTCTGACCGTTTTATACTTGTCTGGATTTATATTCTTGCTCTAGATTACTGTACTTGATGCTGACACGATTGTTATCACGGATTGTTACTATATGGATCTTCTTTTGAGATGTTATCCCTTTGTATTCACTAAATACATATTATGATGTTCGTTTCACTTACATATTGTATTTATTGAATACCCTTATCCTTGTATACTCATTGTGCATATTGTACTCTCATTATCACATAAGCCCCAGAGATAGACCATTGTACAAATATTATATAACATTGTACATCTATTGTATAACATTGTACACTATTGTATAAGATAACGTAACTGGAGTGGATCCTTCTGTATTGATTGGAGAGGGGGAGTAGAATTGGTTATGTAATCAAATCCTATTGTACAATATTGTATAACTATTGTATATGTCTATTGTACACTTACGTACAATAGAGTTACCATTGCATTGTCCTAGACCGTTTACATAACCATATTATGCTCTAAATCATGTTGCTTACAGTTCTTACTTATCATATATAGATATTTCCCGTTATCAAATCTCTGTGTTTTCATATACATTCTTCTTTCAGCGTTTCCTGTACGTTACTCTATTGCATGCTTTATATTTCCTAAC